>JAJIZL010124315.1:0-85085 GCA_023969395.1 Amblyomma maculatum | reverse complement strand
TGCTGTGACCTGCAGGTCTAACTGGCCTTATTCGGGAGAGCCCGAGCTGCAGCAGACGCCAGTGGGGTCCCGAACTAGGGACCTACACCTAGCGTTTGGGAGAACTGGCCCCCTCCGGGTCAGCTCGTGCATAACTACCTGTATTTGTATCTGTATATAAGTTCCCACAACTATTACTGCCTAGAAATAAGTCGACATGCCGTGTTCACGTGATAGACAATGACTTCATGACCTCTTCAACCGAGTACGTGAGGGTGCGCCTGGCACGAAGTGCACATGCGGTGTTACATGTTAGGCTGTGATGTTAAGGCCAGAGCGGCGGCGCGCCTAGGTACGATGTCCACATGTGGTATTCACGTGCTAGGCCATGACATCAAGCTTTCAAGCGAGCATAAATAGCAGCTGCGGAGATGCCTAGCAGTCTGAGGCATGGCGTCCGGTGCTGAACAAATGTGTCTCCGTACAGACCAAGCTCATAGCTTTCGCAGATGACGTCACACTTCTACTATGCAACCCACATAGCTTGGTGGGCTTTGGGCAAGTATACGCGAGCATTCCCGAATCTTTGTCCGCCGCGTCAATGAGGCGAAGAGTCAACTGTTATGTGTAGCTCAACGCCCAGCCTCGATGCCGGGCTAACTATCCTGCTTCGACCATGTTAAAATATTAGGCGTCACGTTCACAGCATGCAGTGTTTCACCACGCACGTGGCGAAACTATGTAGCCACTTTAGAACACCTGGTAGCCGCGGTCAAAGCGAGGCTCCGACCACTTCGGGAGCGCGCTTCGTTAAAAATGCTATTTGCAGTATGTGACTCGTGGCTCGTATTGCTGGGCCGCCCTCTTCGGTGGTCTCAACTCTAAAGTAGCTCAGTTTAGTTGGTTTTGGGATCGCAAGACTGAGCTTGAATTTCATGTCCATTTCCGCCTTACGCTAGACCAGGGTGGCTGCAGCATGCCCTGCCTCGTAACAGTTTTTCGTGTGCTATTCACAAAATGGCTGCACACGCTCATAAGCCAGATGAACCACGTGGGCGGACCCCTTGTTTTGCACTGGCTTGGTAGTCACCGACGCGTGCTGGTACGTCGTCTCTTCGGGGACAGCCACACCATGGGCTGCCTTTGCGCGGATCCTGAAGTTCACTATCGCGCTCGTTCTGTGGGGGAGGCGCAACGTGGCTTTACAGGTGAAGACACCGCTTCGATTCCTGTAACCGGTCATGACCAAGCTAGCGGCGCTAATGTAGTGCTTTCTTGATTCCCAGCTTATTGTTCTTGGTGTGGATGCCCTTAGCGGGTGTCAACGCCCCATATACATATTGCGCAGGAGAGAGTGCATCCAAGTGGGCAAACTCACTAATCCACAGTAACATACGCGTCCTAGGCGGACTGCTCGTACTTTAAGTGTTTGTGTGTCTTAAACCTACTGTGACGTACCTTTAGTTCGAGAGTGTTTTGTGGTCCGTGTTTGATGCTGCGAGTATGGAATCCCGGCAGGACGCTGGCGGGTCATATTTAAGATTGTACCAGTTTTTCACTTTTTAGTGAGCTAAGAAATTCCTGATTTGTTTTATTGACCAGACACTGGACTGCATACGCCGGTATTTGATACCTGTGGTTTACCGCTTCACGAAGCAACTTTGTTGTCGTTTGCATGCTGTATGACATTGCAATGTGGGGTTTCATGACTCAGTGATAACTTTGTGTTTGTGTTCAAATAGTGGCACAATGTTTCAATAAATTTTCTTTGAAGCCGTACGAGATACTGCAAGCAGTTAGCCTCATCCAACGATCGAGACAGCATTGCGATTCGCCAGAAGAGTCTACGCAAAGTTCATGAACGGGACAGGTCGAAGAGAGCAGCCAAGACACCGGAGGAGCGGGAAGAACGTCTCGTTAAGTGGAGCCGTGGCGACGCAGCGAACGCCGTGCGGCTTAATTCGTCGGCGCTGCCTCTCATTTTAGACGCCGCCTAACCACCTACATTAACCACCAATAAGGCTTTGCTAAGCTAAATCATCGTGAAGCTACCGCTTCTCACTCGGTTTAAACACGAGATTAGTGATTAGTAGAAACATTCAGGTTCGAAAGCTTTACCACGGGTATTTATTTTTCTTGTTATATTTACCTTTTATTCTATCCTTTTACCCCGGTAATTATGAGGAAATATATTTTATTAGTACTTTCGATGTTACCATCATCACGATCAATTTTACGTACCCTACTAATGCTTTCATTAGTAATTGATTTACGAGAGGCGCTGTATATGTCATGCACATCGTGAATTCCCACTTAGATCTCGTGAAATAGAATGGTTTGTAAGGTTTAACGCCTTAAAGCGACTCGGGCTATGAAAGACGCCGTAGTGGGCGGCTCCGGAAATTTCGACCATCTGGGGTTCTTTAAAGTGCACCGACATCGCACAGTACACGAACGCCAATCCGTTTCGCCTCCATCGAAACGCAGCCGCCGGCGGTCTGGTTCGAACCGTGGTATATTCCGCACAGTAATCGGGCATCTTTGTCACTGCACCATCATGGCAGGGCAAAAAGAAAAGTGCATTCGCACTAATAACAGGTACACGAACACGCGAGAAGAGAACGAAAGGCTTTCGCCATTAAGCTCCTACGTGAAGCTCAATACAATCCTGTACTTTTTGGCTACACAAAAAGAGAAGCTATTCAGCTCCAAACAGAAAGAAACCTATATACAGACTGCATGGTTACATACATTTCCGCATATTCTCAATTACGAATCGCAGGCGCATCCTGCATTGTTTGTTTCACATTTGAAGTGCCGTCTCCTCCCCGACGACATTAAAACACCCTTTGAAAGGTGGAGAGGGCAGAGAGGGGGCGGTGGTTTAAAGTGGGGTGGTGTTTACATGGAACGCGACACACAAACATGGAATGAGGCACACAATACCTTCACACTCGAGTCTAATACATCAATGCCAGAATGGCACTGATATATCCGCCGCCTCATCGTGATCTAAATCAACAAGATGCAGCGAAGACTACTGACAGGAACATTCCCAAACCTGCATATACTTAGCAAGATTTACCCGTCGCAATATCGGGACACCTGCCCGTGGTGTGGTAGCAAACCTTCGTTATACCACATCCCGTGGGAATGCAGTAAGAACGATAGCTTTCGTAAAGGCCCGAGTGCGGAACAGTGGGAGAGCTGGCTCTCCAGCGGCGATCTGGGTTGCCAACAAGGTCTGATCCAGCAAGCCCAGCGAGCAGCTAAGCTCAGCGGAACCCTGGAATAGGGGCACCGACCCTGTGAGAAGAAGGAAGATGGACCTCGTCTTTCTTGTCTGCTACTAGCACAAGACCTTTCAAGAGCAATAAACGTCTTTCCTATCCTATCCATCCCGGCTGAGGTACGTACTGGCAACCATCTGGCCCACGTCAGTCGGAGACACTTCGCCGATATCTACATCGGCGTAAAAATGGAAAGTTGTTCTCAGCACCATTTCAAATCCACCTCGGCGCGACAGAACGGGAGGGGCCTTTAGGCCTGCTGTCCTCCATGCCTGTCCGGTGTGAATGCTCGACTGCCTGTTCTCAACCAATAGAGAATGCGTGATCATCCCGGATATGTCTCATTATCTACAAGTGCCAAAACGTCCCTCACCATTAGTGTACGGGCTACAGTATAGTACAATACAGTGTACGGGCGACTGAAGAGAAGTTTATTGCAACTCCAAAAACTGGGGCTATATGCTCATATACACACTGTCCAATGCTATATAAACACATTAAGATAATTTATTGGGTACATACGTACATACAAAAACGCCCTTTACTCACAGACCAAAGCAGTATCCAAAACACTGCAGGGTACATATACATAATAAACTGAAGAAACATAATTTCCTAGAGAGGGGAAACAATATAAGCAAGAGGGTCTAATAAAGGACGACAGGCGTCTCAAGTCTGCTCCCACGTATAACATAGAAGCGCGTGTGCCAACGCCGCAGAAACCGCCTCTCGCCGTCCGTTTCTAACTGTTCAGAGAGATACAGATGACGAGACGCAGCCTCTGCAAGGCTAGGTACATTGCTCGGGCGGGAGTGCGGCGCGCCTCAGAGAGGCACCTGCGACGCCACAACACAAACAGGTCCGCAGTGAACACAAGGGGTTCAAAGGAATTGCGCCGGCGCCTGACATCACCGTAAGATGGGGCTGGGAAAGATGGGTCGCCGCAGCTTGCGGCGGGGGCTGGCCTGCCACCAAATTTTTTTCTGTTGTAGGCCGTCATTGCACCCGAAGTGGCTTCGGGGGAGAACGACGGCTGTTGTTGCGGCGCGCGTCTTTCTCTCCCTCTTCCTTTTCTTTCTTCTCTTTTTTCTCTTTTGTCTGCTCGAGGCAGCGGAGGTGGCTCAGCTACAGAGCCAGTAGCAGGCCCGTGCATTTTCTTTTCCTTCTTCCTACAGCCACAATAACAATAACGCCTGACGCCGGGGTTCATGCGGACGTTAAACATGCTATATTCGAGCCGCCACATTGTTCTCGCAAGTAAACATTCCAAGAAAACACGCGAGAGGCTCTCGGGAGCACCGCAGGTGGCACACAGGTCATTGGGTACAATACCCCATCTGGCAAGGCGCTGTCTCGTTGGGAGGACGCCCCAGCGCCTAAGCCAGTCAAAATCTCGTACTTCGTTTGGCAGCCGACAAGCTGCCCACGCTCGCCATTTGGGGACAGCGTTCTCTACTTGCTCATCGGCTGAAAGCCTGAGAACGACAACTAGTTCACTGATACGTATGGCTGGCAGGTCGCCTACATTAAGATCTGACAGGTCTGCATCGATAGTCGACTTTGCCTCACGGTAAAAAGGCAGAGGTCTGTCCGGCTGTGAACCGAGGTAATGTTTGGGTGTAAGCACACGACGCGCCGTGCTCATCCAGTACGGGATGAGCGAGCCACCAGGGTAAGAATACTCGTCAGCCAAAAGCCTCTGCACCAGCCTTAACGCGAGCACTCGAGCCACTGTCGGGATGCACGGAAGACCAAGGCCTCCCCTGCTTCTCAGAAGGTGTAGGATGGGACGGGTGACTAGCGCTGTCCTGCCATCCCAAACAACAGTCCCTACAAGGGACGGGAATCTGTTCATCACACGGCGCGGAATTGTCGCGATACGCCCCACTTAAAGGGTGAAAGCGCACGCTCGTCTCTTGACGACACTGACTTCAACATTGAGCGTGAGGTTGGAACGCGCTGCGTTAGAAAGGGCGTGCACTTCTCGCGAGAAAAGTACAGTCTTTGTCAAAATATACTGCCCAAGAATGTTGCTTCTAAGCCCCATAACGAGGCTCAGTACGCATCTGCACCGTTCGAAATCTAGCAGACGACAAATGCAGTCCCAATTCTTCTCTATGCTTACATATATATTCCAGTATTGCTTCCAGGAGCTTAGGTAGAGTGCTTAGAAGCGAATTCCCTGGGCTGTATACTTTTGACAAAGGCTGTACGTCCCAGGTGCAGGGGGAAACCCTGCTTGGCTCAAACAGCACGCCAAATACACGCGCTGCGTCCACAAACGGTACGTCGGCGGCTAAAGGGCCCCTGAAATGACCGAAGCGGAGTGCGTTACTTTTCTTCGTGTTGTGCTGCGCTCCAGATAAAGCTGCGTATTCCGCAAAGATGTTCCAAAATCTTTGGAGAACTCTTAAACTTCGCCTTGAAGAATGGAACGCGATAGCGTTATCGACCAACTTGCTATACTCATTTTTATCTATTAATCCTTCCGGAACGTAGAAGCGCTACCAGCCACCTTGCCGAAACGCGCGTTCCTCAAGTTGCAGTCGTAGTTCGTCGCCAACATCGTTGCCGATCCGAGCCGGCGCGATGAAATCTCGGAGGCCATGCCCTGTCTACCTTATTCCGTGCGCCACACGCCACACGTGCACGCCAAGCGAAGAGGAAGTACAGCGGAAAAGTAATTTGCCACTCGCTTAACTGCGTGTTCTGTAATTCTGTAATTTTCATGCTCATAATTATTATTATACGCCCCAATGGACCCCTTGCAAAAATCGTTAAGTAGGCTTTCCCACGCTGCTTCTTTCCCCAAACATGGCGTCACTGGCTGCCAGAAAAACGGCGATATAGACCTGAAATCGCATTTTGCTTCTACACAGATGCATTTAGTGGTAACAGGGCAGTTATGCGAATATGTTCTGATGCATAAATCATATGAATTATGGTCATAATACAATGTTTCAATACATTGCAGTTCTGCCATTAGTGGGGAATGCAGATAGAGGTGAAGCCGACTTAACATTTATGAAAGGGGTCTATACACTTCTCTAAGGGACATTTCTGAGACAACACCGCATTCAATAGACGCGCCTTTGTCCATTTCGAACCATCTGGCTGGCGTGGTCTAGAAGCCCTTCCCGAGACTTTTACAAAATGCCACAGTCCTAATTCCAAAAAGTACTGATGAAGAAACATTACGCTCAGTGGAAGGCTATAGACCAATCACACTGGCAAATGTGGATTACAAGATTTTCGCCAAAATTTTATCAAATCGCCTACAGTTCGCAATGTCGGTTCTCATTGGCCCTCACCAGACGTGCGGCTTGAGGGGCCGAGCCATACAAAGTAATGTACATATTGCGCGCACAATCCTCGAATCGTGCTCCTGCTCTCATGATCAGGTTGCGTTACTTCAGGTCGACCTCGCAAAAGCATTTGATCGAGTTCGTCATTCTTTCCTGTTTTCTCTTCTGGAACGAGCGAACGTTGGTTCAGGAGGGTGCAACATTGCTATACTAGAAATTCTTCGACTCGCCTAATTGTAAATGGCCACCTATCAAGCCCCATACCAATCAACTCTTCTGTGAAGCAAGGCTGTCCGATGTCTCCACTGCTTTTTGCTCTTTACTTGGAACCACTTTGTCAGAGTGTTTTACATAACAGTAGTATCCATGGCTTCCCTCTCCTTATGAGGTTAAAGTGCTTGCATATGCGGATGACCTTGCCTCTTTCTGCACTGACAAACCAAGCATAGAAAAAGTTATATCCAGCATAGAAGAATTTGGCGTTGTTTCTGGTGCTCAGATGAATCACTCCAAGAGTTCCGGCCTTTGGTTTGGTTCGTGGGGCTCAACACCACCCCTATATGCAGGAGTTGAATGGTCATGTGTGCCCCCTAAATATCTGGGCGTTCCACTGCATGCATTTAAGTCAAGTTCAAATTACTAGAAAGAGCGCGTTCCAGTAGTGCAGCGTTATGCTAACACATTTGTTCCCTATCGGCTTTCAATATTCGGTCGGGCTCAGGCCTGCAACATGTTTTTGGTGACAAAACTTTATTATGTGCTTCAGGTCCTCCATTGTGCTAGGAATTACATCCAGCATTTTCACCGAATATTTGCGACGTTTATTTGGTCATCCAATTTTGAACCGATTCGACGTGATAACCTATTCAGACCTTTTTGTGCAGGGGGGCTCGGCTTAGTGCATCTGTATGTAAGGCAGTTAGTTGCCCGTTTCTTCTTTATTCGTGATTGTTCACATCCGATTATTAGAGCATTCCTACAAGTTAATTTCATGAATCTGCTTCCCGACTTAGTGGTTTCTTCAGATTTTACTGACCGCCCGCAGTTACAAGGATTTATACAGGAAGTTTATGCTTCGGTGAGGTTTTTGACAGTACGATTCTCGAAAGAGTACTTACATTCTGTCTCGCGCAAGATACTATACAAGGATTTGGTAGCAATGCTTTTTCCGCCACCACTCTATCGTTCTTTATACTTTGGTTTTAAGGGTCATGATGTGTTAAAAAGGGTGCGCAAAATGCAGATTTCTCCTTGCACGAAAACATTTTTCTTTAAATTACACACCGAAGCTCTACCTGTTAACACATGGCTCCATAGCGAAAATATTTTTGTATCTTCTGTAAACTGCCGTCTGTGTGATGTGCCTGAAACAATGGAGCACTATTTTATTAATTGCAAAGACGCAATTCTTTTTTGGGATGTGCTGCAAAGAACTCTAAAGAAAGACTTTTTCTAAATTCGTACAGTGTGCGGTATCTTGCTGTTACACAATCTGATTACGAACCATATGACAAGTTTTTTCTTATTGGACCTCATAGCTTGTGGAAGACACGCATGTCGGATTGCAACGCTGAACCTGTTGTTCGACATACACTTCATTTTAGCAGAATGATGCTGCAACTGAAGGACATTTATGATGAAAATGACTTTCAACCTGATTGGTTTCCGCTGTTGACACGGTGCTTATTTTTACCTGCCTTTTAAAAAGTTGTGTCTTCTGTTGTGCATCTCAGCAATGGCTGAGGAAATTGTAAATAGTCTGTGTACATAGCCCTTTCTGTATAATAAATACCATGTCAGAAAAAAAAAGAAAAAATTTGGAGGACGCTTAAGCTTCGCCTTCAAGAGTGGAACGCGATAGCGTTATTGCACCTCGTTCGCACCGCCCACTCATTTGCTCCGTATGCTCTTGTCACACAGCGTTCGGCGCGACAACGAAACGTGCGCCTGAGCAAGCGGAACGAACCAAAGAACTCGGTGTCTCGGAGGGAGAAAGCCGGGCAGCGACGCGCCATGAAGGCGGACGCGATCATGGGGCTGACGCCTTGATGGGATCGTCCTCTATCTCACTTGGGAGCACCGCGCAGAAGCATGATTCCTCGGAAGCAGCTCGGCACACATCGCAGGGGACGCTTTCCCAGCAGAAGCGCTACGGCCCAGCGATCACGTTAGAGGCGTCCGGCATCAGACGCTGCACCTAGCAATCGCGCTGTGAGCAGAAAGAGGAGCCGCATCGCCTAAACACCACTGTTCGAGTGACGCACGCTGGATGTTGGTAGGGGAGAGGGCGAGAAAACTTATTAAACGCAAGGGTATTGGGGCAACCTCGTACCGGTACCCGCGCGGCCCGAAGGGGAGAAGCGGGTGACGTCAGGGGGGAGTGGCGCGCCACGTGTCGGGGCAGCGCCGCACATTGCGAGGAGGGGTTCTTCTGTGTTTGCCGCAAGATGGCTCTGCATGTTCGCAGAGCGTAAAGCCCCTTGATAATTATCAAGGGACTTTAGCAGAGCGCAGAAGAAATGTAGCGGAAACGTACTTCGCTACTCGTGCAACTGCGACTTCTGTAAGTAACATGCTCATAATTACCGATATACACCGCAGTATAACGTTCCACGGCACGTTTCTAAGGCAACACCGCATTCATTAGAAGCGCTTTTGTACCGCTCTGAACCATCGAACTGGTGGCCGAGTGGTAGCGTCTCCGTCTCACACTCCAGAGACCCTGGTTCGATTCCCACCCAGCCCATCTTGGAAGTTGCTTTTTATTTATAAAGTGCATGTATGAAGTGCATGCCGAGATTTATCGCTCACGGCCAACGCCGCCGACGACACCGGCTTTTCTGCGACAAGAGCTCCTGTTAAAAACAAAAAGCTGGCGAGGTAGAGTGGTTAGCGTGCTCGGCTCGCACCCCGGAGGCCCACGTTCGATTCCTCAGGTCGGTGATTCCTCCTACTCGATTTTTCGCTCACGTCCAACGCCGGCGACGCGGGACGGCGGCCGCCGACGACGACACAGACTTTTCTGTGACACGGGGTCCTCAACGCTGTCGCTGCAAAACAATGAAACTGTCATTGTCAGGCACGAAGAATGAAATCTTGTCCACGTATGCAGATACGACAACCACCTTTCCTACTGATGCAAAACCTCGAATACGCCTGGTTAAGCTCCTCGAAAAAAAAGTGCTGAAGCCAAATTTGAAGTATCGGTGAACATTAACCTGCATGCTACTCAAGAAAACCCTCATAATCTGTCTAGTTGACTTCTGTATTTTTATCCGAATACTAGCCTTAGATGAAAGCCTGCTCGGCGACCAGCAACTCATTTTATTTCTGTTATCATGCCTTGAAAACTTATAATTGGTTTGTTCTCCTGACTCTAACAAAGTGACATTCTGAAGTTTAAATGTAAGATATGCATAAGAATGTCCAAATGCACACAATTGCTTAATAGGAGGACGCCTCTTCGTTTCGATGGAGGCGAAACGGTTTGGTTGGTTGGTTGGTTTGTGGGGAACGTCCCAAAGCAACTCAGGCTATGAGAGTCGCCGTAGTGGAAGACTCCGGAGATTTAGACCATTTGGGGTTCTTTAACGTGCACTGATATCGCACAGCACACGGGCGCTCTGCTTTTCGCCTCCATCGAAAAGCTGCTGCCGAGGCCGGGAGTCGATCCCGCGTCCTTGGGAACAGTAGTCGAGCGCCGTAACCACTGCGCCACCCCGGCGGGGCGAAACGGCTTGGTTTGTGGGGATTTAACGTCCCAATGCAACTCAGGCTGTAAGAGACGCCGTAGGAGAGTACTCCGGAAATTTCGACCACCTGGGGTTCTTTAACGTGCACTGACATCGCACAGCGCACGAGCGCCTTGCTTTTCGCCCCAACCGAAAAGCTGCCGCCGAGGCCGCAATTCGATCCCGCGTCCTTGGGAACAGTAGTCGAGCGCCGTAACCGCTGCGCCACCCCAGCGGTGAAATGAAGAGGCTTCGTGTGCTGTGCGATGTCAGTGCACGTTAAATATCCCCAGGTGGTCGAAATTACTCCGTAGCCCTCCACTATGCCTCCTCTTTTTCTCTCTATCCGCGTTCACTCCCACGTTCCTCCCTTCTCTTACAGCGCAAGAGGCATTCGTGTGCTGTGTGATGTCAGTGCACGTTAAAGATCCCCAGGTGGTCGAAATTTCTCCGTAGACCTCCACTATGACTTCTCTTTCTCTCTTTCCACTTTAACTCGCACCTTCCTCCCTTTCCTTACGGCGCGGTTGAGGCGTCCACAGAAAACGAGTGAGACGGTTACCGCGCCTTTCCCTTCCTATAAATCAATCATTTTTCTCCTACAGCGCGGTTCAGGTGTCCACAGAAACAAGTCTGACAAATACTGCGCCTTTGCTTTCCTGTGAACCAATTATTATTATTAAAGGAAAGTACAGCATGTCACACTTTCTCTGTGGACACCGGAACACCGTCATAAGGAAAGGGAGGAAGTGGGAGTGAAAGCACAAAGATTGAAAGAGGTGCCGTAGGAGAGGACTCTGTATTGACTTCGACAACTTGGGATCTTTTAACAAAATTCGCAGAAAGATTATACGCTGTAAATCTACCCCCCCCCCCCCCCCCACACACACACACACAAAATTGCCGACGATTGCGTTATTTCCTAATGCGAAATTTGAGCGTAGCTCATCAGCTGTTTCACCTTTTTCGATAGATTAAGGCAAATATTTCGAGCATGACATGTATGTACAAATACTACAACTATTTTATTTTTCACACACATTCTTTCAAGAAACACTTCACTAACAGTTCTTGACTGTCATTAAGGAAGCTCCGTGGTCGGTGAAAGGAAGAGAAGAATTCAGTTATCGGGAGGTTGCGGGAGGCAGGGTGTGGGCTCATAGAAACATTGCGCGGCGAAAAGACTAATGCCACAAGCTGCAGACGAGAAGAAAGAACCTTCGCAAATATCTTGTATTCCACGTTGCATAAGGACACCGGACGGTACCCTTCGAACGATTTATCTCGATCAGTTATGCCCCGAGTTTATGACCTTCACACGAAGGCAATCTGTATATTATGACAATATATCTTATAATCTATCTGCAATTAGGTCTTTGTTCAATCCTTGAAATGTTCATCCCTCATTAAAACTTAAATTTTGTTTTATTCAACTTACTTATCAGGAAGCCCTCTGGTATTCCAGTCAACATGCCTTACATGTTTATTCCGATGGCTCTTTCACTTATTACCCAGCTGGTGCGGCATTTTTTGCACTTAGCTCAGAACAAAATATTTTATACGTCCACCGTCTTTCTCTGGAACCACCTTCTCGTGCATACGCTGCTGAGCTTGTAGCTTTTCATTCTGCAGTTGAATATGCTATTCATCAGCCTCCTTCTATGACTTTTCATTTCTACGCTGATTTTGTATCTCTTCTCTCTGCCCTATCTTCAATTACTTCGTTTATTCAAAAAATAATTGTTTTTAAGAAAGATCTCGGTCGTTTGTCTTCTCTGGACCCATTTTTCGATTTCATGGAAATGAATTAGCAGATTTGGCTGCTGGAAGCGCCGGCCAGTACGGCCAGGCACATGCGTCTACTCTGTCGCGACGCTGAGTACGTTCACGTTTACATCATTCATCACTTGCTTCATGGAGCGTTTATTCGCGAGAAAATAATGGAGGCAGAGAATATTCAATTGGATCCCAGACACTCAAAGTATTCTTACCATTTGTCCACCCAGAAAACCTCTCATAACTTTATTTACTGGGCATGGAAGATTCCCTTTTTATTTAAAAAAATTTGGCCTATCATCATTGTTCATGTGGAATGTTATGTGAAGACGTCTATCACTATTTCTGAGCCGTCTATTTCTGAGACGTCTATCACTATTCTCCATTACAGCTCCTTTTATTTCTCGTTTAAAGACACTCTGTTCATCGGAAATTACACCGGGTAATTACTCCTCTCTTCTCAGAAATCCCGCTGCTTGTGCAGTTCTGATCCAAATGGTGCCCCAAGTGAGCAACACTATTCCCAACTATACACGCCGATTTTCAACCTTTCCTTCCCCCCCCCCCCCCGCCTTTTTTTTGTTCTGAGGCTTTTGTGAACATTCTTCGCTATCTTAGGAATATTCTGTGTATGTTAATAGTTTTGATTGTAATTTGCACTGCACCCTCAATTTTGTTCTACCCCTTATAATTTAAATAATTAAGAAATCTTTCATTGGAAAATGCGGTTTATGTATACACGTTTTGTGTCTGTTTTAGGGGTGTTTGTCTTCTGTTACTCTCTTTATCTTATCCAGCCTTCGGTTCCTCATTATATTTGTTCTGCAACTTCTCTGTTTACTTTGTTTGGCAAGCACTTTGGGCATTATCCACGTCGTGGCTGGCATATTTTGCTGCAGCCAACTTTCTGCTTCTGTTGTTCATTAGCACCAGTGGATACCCTTTGATTTTGTGCTTGAGCGTGGAAGGGGTGAGGCTCTCGCCGGAGAGTCCTCAAGACCCCCTACCACGCTCTGCTCAGGGGAGGGGTCTGTGCTCCTTTGTTGAGCATGAGTGCTTTGGGAATGCCCGATCGCTCGCCTTTAGGTGCAATATGACTACGGCGTAAAGCTTTCAGCCACTTATGCCGAACAACTATGCTCTTTGAGCAATTCAGCACTACGTTGCGAAGATCTGAGCTACTCCCGCTTGACGGATTTGCCTTATTGTGGCAGAGTCATACCAACACCACGCATCTTTCTTCATTCTTCAGCCCGAGAGATCGATAAAGCCTATTAATGAGGCATGCCATTTTTTTACAGCGCATCTGTTGCCTTCCTCACCCTTATTTTACACTTGGTTCTTGCTTCTTCAGCAGTGGGCTATTTTCTGATATGAGTTATATTGCATAAAATTTTTCTTTCTTGTTTTTTCTTTTTAAATCTGCCAAATGGTAATTACTAATGTTATTACGTACTATTACTTTTCTTTTCTCTGTTCAACTCTTTTGTGACCATTTTTTATGTATACATTTATCCGCATTTTCCCTTTCTATTTTATCTTAATTATTTTCCGTCGACCGGTATTATATATTTTCCCATTTCGGGGATTTTTTTTGTACGTTTCACCCATCCGATTTGGACGGAATTTTATTCTATAATTTCACAGTAATGAACGTCTTCTTAAGCTTCAAGGATTTCATTTGTTATATTCTATGTGCCGTTTTGTCTCCATTTGTTTTGTATGCGCGATACTTTTTAATGCTATTTTTTTTCTCATTTATAGGCAGACTTTGGCAAAAGCTTTATAGTTTTTTTCTAGGCTGTAGTGTGCTTAGCATACTCAATTGAGAGTCATATTTTTGTGTGTTGGCTAATCCTTAATGCACAATTTTTGCGTTTCTGTTCTCTCTTTTGCAGTTTCTGGCTACTCACGGACGTTTTTTTCTGTGCCTCCTTCTTTCCTGGACCTTTTTATCTTTTTGTGCTTTCCTTCTCTCATTTTTTGTTTGTTTCTTTGTCCTTTTTCATTTCATCTAACTACTTGTTGCAAATAGGTAGTTGTGTTCTTTGTTTACTTTTGTATCTTTAAGGTATATACATTTTCTTTTTACATCCATGTTTTTTCCTCTAAATTACTTTTTTTTTATTTTGGGCGTTTAGCTCCTTTTCTTTTATCTTAAATTGGGTTAAGCCTGCCAAAGCTTTGCTGGCCCGGGCTCCCTCTCTCGCTCTTTTACATTTTTTTGCCATATTCTGAGAGGATTAATAAAAGGTTAAAAAAAGGTACCCTTCACCAGTTTTCAACTGACATGCGTCTGTGGTTTTCAGGATTAGTATGCCATTAGGGCATTATATAAGGGAAATTTAGACACCGTAACTTTCATGGCAACACATAATATCCTATCTTTCCACGATATATACAGAAATTATCTATGTACGTGTAATCTGAAGTGTCGAGCAATTACAAAAGATTTTCTAGTCATTATCTAAACAGAGATACTGGTCACAATTTGCGGAAGACTTTCATTTTTGTGATAAACCTCGGATTAATTATGCTAAAAAGACAATTGATCATCAAATCATGAAACTGTGTTAAAATTATCCAGACATCCTTGATATCGCAAGAATAAGTGGTAGTCTGCCAACTTTCGAAAGCTGAATAGAACCTCTTTTCACTTTACATAGGGAAGCAAATACATGACTAAAGCAGATATGAAATCGCAATGTATATTGCTATTCCTTTATATTGTTACAGTTTCATGATAACTGTTGTTACATTTCCTGATGTTTTGATATTGGCACGTGCCTGAATGCGTATTTTGTACTTTGGTGATGGTGGTAACTCGGTGTCTATCTTTCTTGTCTTCTATTTTGTATTCATACAGTGAAGAGTGTTGTATTCAGTTGCATGTGCACTGTCTATGCTTTGTACCCGCTGCTGTTGCGCCCAATGGGGCCAGGACCTCGTCAGGAGACAAATTACCTCCTTTTGTCCTGCCCCCCGGGCACTATCATGTATTGCCCACACAAGCACTCAATAAAAATAAATAAATATATAAAAAATGTATTGTGTCACCAGAAGAGATAGTAGCGACTGACTGATTCCACTGACGCCTCTAGCGAGTCAAGACAACGTGGCTCTGCGTTTCGGCTTGGAATGCACGCAGTGGTGGGGGTAGAAACATTTACTGCCAATATTACAGAGGGTGCTATATGGCATTTCAGAGCCCACTCAATGTACGGAGGGCCCTCTTAAAAGGAAAGAAAAGCCATTGGAGGGCTATCCGAGCGAGAGCGCATCTAAGGATCTTGCGCTGGTCCTTATAGGAGGTACTGGTGAGTAGCTTCTCTCAGTAATCTAGGGCCACCTCTTGTGAAGGAGGAGAAGGAAATGAGGAGTAGTGTGTGTAGAATGTCGCCAGGTTTGCCACAGAGCTTGCAGGAAGAGGAAAACTGGTCAGGAAAGCGGGCGTGGAAACGTATGGGGTACAGGACTGTTGGCGTTTTTGGCTTGCGTCAATGGGCAGTTTGTGTTAGTGTGAGACTCGGGGCAAGGGGTGCATATAAGTCCCCCTATTTTTGCAGTGGTAGGTAAAGATGTCACGAAAAGACAGCAGGCACTCCCCGGCATCTGTGGGAAACTGTTCCTCCCCAGCCTGGAAAGTGAGACCTTTGGCCAGCGAGTGAGCCTCCTTATTATCGGGAAGGCCCGCATGCGCGGATGTCCAAATAAGGGTGACAAATTGTAGGGGTTGCCAAAAACGCAAAAGTGTTGGGTGTTGGGAGACGCTAATTAATTGGCAATGTTTAGGATAGCTGTTTTACAGTCCGAAATACTCTGATCCGCTGATAGCGAGCTGGTGGTTCGGCAACCGAACACCGGGATTCGCTCACTGGCCCGCGTAAGGAGCGGACGCGTTCGCATCGACTCATCACTTTTTCGACTGATTTATGCGGTCTGATCGACTCCCTACGAACTGAAGTGCTTCAATGGTATGTGAAACTGCTATGCACCTCACCACTACTACTTTTTTGGAATGTCGCTCAAGAACTTGCTATACACCGTGCAATTTCTACTCGAAGCGGCGCCGCTCTCTAGGCCTAGTTTGGGCCTATAGCGATTTCGCCGATCCCAGGTGCGGCTGTGCCTGGCCTCCCTCGTGCAACCGGACCCTCTACTGGTAGGTGGACGCTTCCACAGAAGCATGGCCCATCAAGCCGACGGGGAAGCGGACACTCCCGAAGTACTCGACACCGATCCGAAATGGATTAGGTTATTGAAGCCCGAACGCTGAATCACCCGAAGCCACTCGCGTCCGGGCAGCCCAGCCCGCGTTCGCCACCTCCGCCACCGGCAGGCCAGGTCACACCGGCACAACTACACCAAGCCAAGTCTTCATCCACCACTATGAGGCCCTGTTACCTAAGCTACCTGCCAATGATTTGAAGATTATCTACCGTCCTAATAGAGGCCTCGACCTCAGCAGGCATAACGGAGGATAGATCTTATTCCTAGGGAGTACTACTCTGAAACTCCCAATGGAAGCAGTCCGTCAACAAGACGTCATCCGAATCAATCCCCGAAACAACTCTTTCACCATAAATACTACCTTCAAAGACAGAGCAAAATGCTACGCCCAACTTGCATCCCTCCAAGTTGCGGATAAACAATACCCGATGAAGGCATACATCGCCCAACCTGACACCGCCATCAGAGGCATAATATACAACGCCATATACGACCGAACACAAGAAAAAGAGTACCAGGAACTGCAGATGTTCAACCGAAGCCAATCATACACCATCACGGATGCCCGACAGATTGGAAGAACTAAATCAATCCTGGTTACGTTCATCAATACGAAGACGGTCCCCCGGCAACTCCGTTTCTACGGCGCTGTATATAATTCCTACCCCTTCTTGACCAAGGCGGAAGCCTGCTATAATTGCCACCAGGCTGGTCATAGAAGGGATGTGTGCACCAAGCTAAAGAACAATTTATTTCAGTGATGTGGAGACGCTCACACACCCTTGGAACCATCTACGTGCCCGGTGAATTGCATTCGCTGCAACGGTCCCCATTTCACAGGATCTAAGGATTGCAAAGAACGCCACAACCGCCCGGGCAACAAGAGGACAACAGCCGCCCCTGCCGATGGCGCAGCGGACCAGTTGACTGCCCGGAAGTCCCGCACCAAGCACCGGCCAAACTCTGCTAACCGCAGGCGCTCCCACAACCGCTCTGAATTGACAGCGAGGACAGAATCCAAACCACCCAAGATCGCCATCCTTCCTGCCTCTGACAGACCAGCCCATTCCAGACAAAGAGGTGAGCTGGGGCCCTCGATCTTCCTCCCTCGTCCGTGAGAGCGCCCTTCTTAAGGCCCGGGTAGAGAAACAGGACCAACCAATTCAAAAACAGAGCACGCAAATAGCCAAGCTTAGCAATCAGCTAGTACTTCTATTAGAAAAATTGTCCCCCACAGAGAGAATGGAAGTCCAACCCCTCACCTATCATCCAGCACAGAACCTTCCACCCCCTTCCCCATCTCCTGTACCCGCAACAAGCCCCACACCTTCCACCTCCCACAATGCCCCCACCAAGCGTAAGGCTACGGAACAGACCCCACAGCAAACGACAAACCAAAATCAATCAGACCTCCTCACTTCTCTGGCTCTCCTCGAACAAAATGTAGCCGAAAAGTTCGAAGCAATGGCACAAATCACAAATTCAGGGGCCACTGACCTCAGCACTCAGTTGACAGCGATCGAGCAGCAGCAATCTTCCCAAGCGAAGATCGTAGCCCAACTCCAGTCCAAGCTCTATCACATCATAGTCTCTCACCCCAAAACATCATCTACCTCAACTTGGAACCTACCTAACGATGGCAGGAAACCGCAAGGAAACTAGAGTGTGGCAGTGGAATTGCAGGAATTTTCGCTCCAAGCGCAGCAACCTCCAACTCCACATTCCATCTCTGTCCGAGGCAGAGATACCTACAGTCATCGCACTACAAGAAACGTATGCTTCTGTTAAACTCTTCAACTACACCCCCCACATACCAACAAATACAACCGTACCTAAAGTAGCTACATTGGTACACCGCAACTAAACCGCTAAAGATCACTCGATGGAATTAGAAGACATCGACTGTCATCTCATTGAACTCCTGCCCCGAACCAGAATGAGCCCTAGTCTCCTTATCCTAAACATTTATACTCACCCTAAGGGTAAAGCAGCTCCCCTCATGCCGGCATTAAGAAAAAAAAACATTGCAGATCAGTACACGCCACACGCTGATTGTGGTAGGCGACTTCAACGCTCGGCACGTCAGTTGGGGCTACACATCAATTGCCGCAAGGGATTCCAACTCTGTACGTTCCTTCAAAACGAGGGCTTCACACTGGTGAACGAACCGCAGCGACATACGCGTATTGGCAACAGTGTGCAGCAAAACACTACACCTGATCTTACACTTACAAAAATCTCACACAATGCCAGTGGTCGAACACGCAGACATCATTAAGCAGTGACCACTACATCATCCAAACTTAATTCTCTCAAAGCTCCATCACCCCATATGTCAAAAAGCGCCTCAAAATAACAAACTGGCACAAGTTCCGAAACCTCCAAAAGGTGCAGCCACTCAATAGATCACCTCGTAAATTGGGTCAATGACCTAAACCGCGACATAGCCACGGCCACGTCGGAGGTCTCGAACACCAAAGAGTCGGACGTCACCGATAGCCGCCTTCTACATATGTGGGAGGCACACAACAGCTTGCAAAAGCGATGGCTCAAAACAAGCATAACTGATCCCTGAAGAGAATGATTTCAGCCCTGAATACGGACATAGAGTCACATGAAGCACAACTAACCCGAAAACAGTGGGGACAGGTGTGCGACCGCATGGTAGGCAACCTCGTACTTCGAGACACATGGAAGCTTCTGAGGTGCCTTCTAGAACCCAATCGCACAAAAAGCTCTTAACACCGCAACGTAACTAGTCTCACCACAGCTTAAAGATGGATAATGACACTTTAATACAAACCCTAAAAGCCAAGTACCTCAATAACTACGCCACGAACTCTAACCCTTCATACACGGGCAAGCCCAACCCCGATCTCGATGCAGACACAGCGACATAGGAGGTTCCAGCAGCGATGCATAAACTCCGCACTATTTCCGCCCCGCGAGTAGATCGGATAACAAGCAAAGCTCTGCGCAACCTCGATGGCCATTCTGTTCAAGCTATGACAGACTTTGTTACAACAAACACTGGAAAGCAGGCACTCTCCCCCCAGAATGGACACACGCAAGAGCCACTTTCATTCCCAAACCAGGCAAACCACTAGACATAACCAACCTCCGACCAATCTCTCTCACATCATGCATGGCCAAACTTTTAGAGCATGTAATCCTTAACATATTACACAACCGCATGTATACTCGCAGTCTCTTCCCATACACGATGCTAGGATTCAGAAGACACTTATCCACAAGACATCATGCTTCAAATTTCCGAAGAAATTCTACATCCTCAGCATCGAAACCGCACGAGAGCCTTATTGGCTCTGGACCTCCCCAAAGCATTTGATAATATACAACATGACTCAATCCTTGACGCTCTCTCCAGCTTAGGGGTATGAGAACGCACCCACTCATATATCGCAGCCTTTCTCCGCGACCGCACCGAGGAACTCAAACTCGCTCATATAGAATCCCCCACCTTCTCTCTAGGGAATCGCGGGACACTCCAGGGTTCAGTCCTCTCCCCGCTACTATTTAACATCACGCTCATCCCGATGGCCCACAAACTAACACAAATCTCAAACCTCTCCCACACCCTCTATGCGGATGATATTGTCCCGTGGACGACCACGGGAAATGTAGGAAACATAGAGGACACCCTTCAAGCAGAAGCGGATGTAGTGGCAACGCACGCAGCATCCGTTGGCCTAGCGTGCTCCCCCCTAAATCCGATCTCCTGTTGCTCCACCCAAACCGTCGCCTTACCAAGCAAAAACGTGCCTCCATACACATCACCATAGATGGGCTCCAAGTGCCCGAGGTCAGCAAACTTCGAATTCTGGGAATGTTCCTGCAAAACAATAGACTCAACACGGAAACTATCCTGAAACTATTACCACCCATCAAACTATCAGACTCATCAAACGAACAGCGAACAGACACAGAGGCATGTGAGAGCACGATCTCCGGCGCCTTGTACAGGCATTCGTCATCAGCCGAATGGTTTATTCACTCCCGTATTTCTATCTTGGACGCACTCATTCGTCAGGCATGCAAAACAGCTCTTCACCTCCCGAAACATATTCCTGCCACACGCCTCCTAAACATAGGAGTACACAACACAATCCAAGAACTAGTGGAAGCTCATCGTACTGCCCAGATCAACAGACTCTCCTCCACAGAAACAGGCAGGTTAATCCTCGCTGCGCTAAAACTAAACCATTTGATCCACCTATTGAAAACAGCCTCCTAGTCCCCAAACGCATCAGGGACAACCTTACTTTACAACCTCTACCTAAAAATATGCACCCTGCTCACCACAAGGCACGACGAGAAGCTTGAGCCAAGACGTTATACAAAGAACACGCGACTGACACCGAAGCGGCCTACGTAGACGCGGCAGAATACAGTCACCCCATGGCATATACCATCAGTGTGATTTCTTATAACTTCAATCACATAGTTTCTGCCTCTGTCAAAGCAAAAACGTCGACACAAGCCGAAGAGGCAGCCATAGCGCTAGCCATCTCCTCTTCCACTGCCACACTCATTTTCAGCGATTCTAAAACTGGCATTCGAAATTTCGCAAGAGGGAAAATACACCCAGACGCCCATCTAATTTTAACCTCTGTTTCCACAGCTCCCCGACCCATTCACATGGTCTGGGTACCAGGCCATGCAGGCAACCCCGGTAACGAGGCAGCCCACTCAACTGCTTGAGCACACTTCAACGGAGCGGGACATACCGTACACTGGGGAAGTACACGGGACAGACTTCTCACCTATCCGGACATAACACTTCACTACCGAGAAGAACGACTCTTATATCCCCCACCTCATACCTCTCTCTCAAAACCCCATCAAATAATCTGGCGACAGCTACAAGTCAAAACATTTCCCTCCCCAACTTGGTTGGCCTTGGCTCACCCGGTCCGATACGACCCCACATGCTATGTGGCGCACCTAGAGCTACCTTCAATCACATAATGTTTCTATGCGAAGATTTCAAGCCACCGCCCCAATGGGCCCTCACGGACCAAGAGGGTTGGGAGATCGCGGTCTCAAGCTCGGACCCAGCAGCGCAAAAGATGCTGGTTCACTGAGCTGAAGCGGTGGCTGCCAGGCACAACCTGACAGACACCAGCCGGGATCAGGAACCACTTCAATCCTTATAATCTACCCTGCTTCCTAAAATAAATGCTTTACCACCACCGAACGAACACCGTCGCCGCCACGCAGGAAGAAGGGGGGGGGGGGTACACGCAAGGCGAACGGTGTGGCAGGATCGCGCACAGCAATCGGAGAACACGTGCGGTTGCCGATACGAAGGAAGAGGGAGGGGGAGGAAAGGAGAGCGCGCTGCACCAGCTGCGGAGCTGGTTACAAAGGACAAAGGACAACGGCGATGGCGGCGAGGACGAGAAACTCAGGAAAGGGCGTCAAAGAGTTTAATGCTGAAACTATGCCATTCAAGACATTTTTTGAAAAACGTTTTTTGTTTACCATGGTGAACTGGCTGTTAATACGCAAACTACATCAAAATATGATGCTTTTCTCAGTGAGTGTGTGAACTGTCGGTTACTGCACATGTTACCCTGCAGTTCGGTGTGGGCGCTCGCATTATTCGTGAATTATCTTTGCAGTGTGTACGATGTGTGATCACGCCTTTTAAGTGTTCCCAGTAATGTAGCACCTTACACTGATAGGGCGTGAAGTGGGAACAATGTAGCAGGCAAAAGAAGCTTCCGCCGTTGCTATCGCTATTCAACAGGGTTGACCAGAGTTAAATAACAACTAATATTTTATTTTATTAAGCACATACCTGCAGCACCGCAAGCTTATAAGTACTCGATGGTGGCCAAGAAAAAATGAGGTTAACAATTTTCTTGCTGTGGAAAAATGCCCGCATATTCTGGGTTATGATTATATATTTATAGTCCGAAAGCAGTCAGATCCAAACTTTTACGCAGTACACAAAAATGGCTTCATTTTAACACACGTTTTATTAGCTCAAGCTTATTTGTCAAATTACATTTGGAAAGTCTAGGACTGAGATAAACTCTGTAAGAAACTTCCAAAGTTATGCTTTTATTCAAAAATAAGAACCGTTAAGAAACTGGACCGCAAAAAATGTCTACTTATAGAATAGCAATGTTGGTGAATAAGTCAGTGTTCTGGCAACTATTCTACTTTGGCAGTGGGCCCAGATATTGGTGCGCCTCTACTGCGCTTCCCTGGGAGCGCGGCAATTTGTCACCGGTCATGTGAATGTCTAATCATGAGAATGCCTAATGCCCAATAAAAGTTTTTCTAAACACATCTGAATTGCCAACCTCAAGAATGCTGCACTGAAAGATTTGCACCGCTTTTAGAGGAAGGGGAGGGGGGGGGGGTAATTTGGTCGTCTACTAACACCCCGCGAAGTGTCATTATACTTTAAAACATTTCGCACGCTCCTAGTAAAGTTTAAACGTTTATTCTTTTCATCAACACTACCATTATTCCGTAACAACCCTAAACAGCTCTGGAGGATTATTAACCTAAACGTTCAAATACACGCGTGTCCTTAACTAATGAGTCAGGCATTCGTTTATCTAATTGTGCTATTGCTGAGGCCCTCGACCGTACATTCAGTGCGGTCTTCACTCAAAAGACTAACGCAAACCTCCCTCCCTTTCCAATTTTAATTCACCCGAAAATGACGGACATCACCTTTACACCTCATGGCATAGCAAACACTATTGACTTTCTGAAGCTCACATCGTCTGCAGGCGTTGACGGTATCAACACAAAGGTTCTGAAAAACACTAAACATATAGCTAGCATAATTCTAACAAACATTTTTCAGCAGTCATTATCATCTGGCACAGTTCCCCAAGACTGGAATGTGGGCAAGATCGTTCCAGTTCCTAATAAGGGCTCAGATAACACTTTTCGCACCATTCCATTAACAAACGTATGTTCAAAAATAGTGAACACAATATTTACTCTCATTTCGCCAACTTCCTAACATATAAAACTGCAGAGAATTAACTTCAACGCATCTGTATTTGATTGGATCGAATATTTCTTTACAAACCGCTCCCAATTTGTTCTCGCTAACGATCACACTTCCAGCTTCACCCCAGTTTTCTCCGGTCTACCCCAAGGTATCACACTTGGTCCTCTTCTTTTCTCTAAATATATTAATGACCTACCCAGCTGCATCTCTTTTAAAGTCCGCTTTTTTGCCGACGACTGTGTTATTTACAGTCCCATGCATAACACTACTGATAATTGGGCTCTTCAGTCCGATCTGCTAAAAGTCGAGGAATAGTGACGAAATCGGTTAATACCTCTTAATGTTAACAAGACGGCCCTAATTACAGTACACAGATGCCAGCATTATTCTTCGCACAACTACTTATTAAACAGTACTACTATCTCCTCGGTTTCTTCTTTGAACTATGTAGGTGCCGCAATTTCCAGTGATCTTGCATTGCATTCTCGTATTACGTTTGTTACTAATGATGCTAACCGCACACTTGGCTTCCTTCAACCTAATCCAGCTCAGGCACCTTCTTCCGTAAAAGATCTAGCTTATATAACTCTTGTAAGGCCCAAATTGGAGTCCGCCTGCGCACTGTGTAGCACACATCTTCGTCAAGCAAGAGCAAAATGCAGAATAATGCCTGACACGGGCTCTCGCCCCATACACAGTTTGGCATGACAGCCATTGCACAGATAACAATATTTTTCACATTAGCAGCTTCCAGAAGAGTGATTATAAGTGGATGCGACACAGTGCTCAAGAACAGACACTAGCACGAAAGACACATCAGCAATACAAAAAATGCAGTCTTAACATAATTATCAAATTGCATGTGAGAAGCAATAACAATATAACAACAATATGTAATACAAGATACCGAAGAGATAATAAAGACTTATAATACACAGAGACGCAAGTATGAGCACAGTTAGGTAATGCTATGCTATATTCAATGAAAATGACTTTAAGAGTTTTTTTTTTTAGATATTTAAACTGAAGTCGATTAATTCTCGTACTTGATTTAAAAGAGTAGGTATCTGATATTCAGTATGTTGCAGTCCATAATTTGTTCTTGTTTTGATGGTCGGAGGAATTCTTTACGGAATGTGTAGGGAGTATTCACATTCGAGGTATGCGCGTTGTAGTAAAGTTGTTCTTTCCTAATATGGTGTAGCAATTTGAAATAATAAACTTGATTGGCTTTTAACATTTGATGTTTCATGAACAGTGCCTTTGTTTGCAGTCGTTCTGGTGGCCCGTGATAGCGCTCAAATATTCTAAGCACTTTATATTCTAAGCAAATCATCAGTTTATTGTAGTTTTGACTGGACATAGTGCCCCAGACTCAGACACGGTAACAAAGCTTCGAATAGAACAGAGAGTAGTAAAGGGCACTTCGCAACCACGGAAGAACTAGAGGACATATCCTAAAGAGGCAGCCAACGGTTTTGGTGAGGTCAGCGAGAAGGCAATTTACATGAGCCTTCCAGGACAAGTTTTCTTCGAGCCACACACCCAAAAATGTTTAAGTATTGGTTTGAGCTATTATTTTGCCATCGAACGAAATCTCTATGAAAATATTTCTAGGCTTATTTATTGGCGTGGACAGTACGTATTTTGTTTTTTCAACATTCAACGGCAGCTTGTTTATGTTTAACCAGACAGAGAGGTGGGACAAATAACTATTACCAGCATGTTCCATTTCCGGGAGTGAATGGCTGGAGAAAAAGAGGTTCGTGTCATCTGCATACATAATCATGTTTAGGGTATCAGGACTACAGAACAAATCATTTATGTATGTTATGAACAGCAAAGGTCCAAGAATAGATCCTTGAGGCACTCCTTTTCTTTATTGGAAAAAGCGGCGATGAATATTCATCTATAATAACATATTGATAACGCTCGGATAGATAGCTTTTCATTAAAGCTAAAGACATGCAGCGGATACCAGACTTGTTTAACTTGTAAGGACTATTTCTTTCTGAGAAATGAATAAATAAATAAAAAGCTGATATTTACCACTGAATTACTCAAAACAGTGCAGCTTGATTTATCTTCTCTGACTATTCTCACAATATTAGTGTCACTAATCTAAAAGCTAATGCCGGTCTCACAAGCTTGAAAGCGCGCCGTAAAATGCCTAGACTCTGTTTATTACATAAATTTTATCATGCCGTATCACCTAGCACAGATGTCGTCACGCCGATTCATCGGACATTCACTCGCATCAGCCATACTTTGGACGTTTATCCGCCACATTCTCGAACGACAGGGTAACTCAATTCATGTTTTGTAATGACTTCCATCGACTGGAATGATCTTCCCGCTGGCATCATCATTCATTCTAACTAAAGTCATTTCAAAACTACTATTAAACAATGATTTTGTAAATCGCGATATTAATGTCAAGCCTACCCTTCATTAAAACCCTGCACTCTTGGAGCATTTGAGGTATTGGAAATAAATAAATAAATAAATAAATAAATATTGTCATTGGATTCCATAAGCGACGCATTGAGTTTAACATTGCTGTTTGGAAACCACCAGAAAAAAAAAAAAGCAGCTTTGTCAAGGTCCACAACGCATGTAGTCAAATAAAGGCAATTTTAACGGGTTAGGGTTAAAGGACCCCTTCATCAGGAAATCCGGCGTTTTTAGCGTTGTTTGCGAAACATCACAGGATTGGTACTTGCAAGTGGTGGTCTTTAGGTGCTATGGCAGAGCACAGCTTTTTTTTTTACTTCACGAGACCACACGATATCATAATGTTTGAAAGAACTGCAAACTAGGGTTGCTCATTTGAGGCCGGAAGGTAGAATACGAAGCAACCTTTCAGAGCTCTTGGATACCGAGTCAAGTACGCTACTCCTACGTTGCCGCCGACACGTTCATACGGCTTAGTTAAAGCGGAGCTTTATATTATCATGTGGTAGTGACACTGTCGCAAGCGGGAAAGGAAGCGACTAGGGTTGAACTGAAAGAGACTATATTGGACTGATTTGCGCCCGCGAAAGAATAAAGCAACGCGGTGGCGTCGAAAGCAGCAATAGTGCTCGTCGGTCGTCCAAATAAGAATGCCTGCTGCGCTCATCGGAGCTCCATATGAAGTCAGCGAAGAAACATCTAGATGAAATTACAAAGGTACCCTAACGAACTGGAGCATTATGGAAAAAGACGCTTGTTCCTGGAATCATTCCGGATGCATCACGGAGCATCTTGCTCGACAAAGAAAATAATAAAGCCGTGTCTGTCGGCAATGAACATGAACAAATAACTCGTTCTATGCACAACAATCACATTAATACAGTCGCATGACAATTTGAATGGATTGCGACATTACTCCCCCCCCCCCCCTTTAAATCGATGCTTCCAAAGTAAAAAAAGAAAGCTAGACAAAAACATTCGAAATTAAAACATCAATGGCTTTTAGCGTGCATTATAGGATTTCAGACGCACAACATGCACAACTTCTGAGCGCATCCTGTGCCGCTAGGAAAGGGGACGTGCCGTCGGGAATGACTTCGCAGTCAAGTTGTCCGATGTGTTACAGGACTTTTTATGGACCAAAGTATCATCGCGAGAGCTTTTCACGCAGTGCGCCACGGCGTATCGGTGTCCAGTCCCATATATGCATCCTCGCATCGTCGGAAGTTGTATCGTTGAACATCAGTGAGTTATTGGTATTTAATGCGCAGCCGGGTGAGGCTTTGGACTTCCTCTGAGCGCTTCAGTTAAGCGGCGACGTCTTGGTTGTCTTCGTCTGGGACGTTCGGAAGCATTGCGTCGGGTGTGATTGTGGGATTCTTGCCATGTTGGAACGAACACAAGTTGGAACCCCTGCTTTGATTAGAGAATTGAACTAGCCCCGCCGGGGTGGCCCAGTGGTTACGGCACTCGACTAGTTTCCAAGGAAGCGGGATCGAATCCCGGCCTCGGCGGCCGCTTTTCGATGGAGCCGGAAAGCAAGGCGCCCGTGTGACGTGCGATCTTTTTTTTTGTGACGTGCGATGTCATTGCACGTTAAAGAACCCTAGATGGTCTAAATTTCCGGAGTCCTCCACTACGGCGTCTCTCATAGCCTGAGTCGCTTTGGGACGTTAAACCCCATAAACCAATCAGCCAAATCGAACTAATCTGAGTCCCGGCCCACTCGTCTAATCCGGGGAACGAGGCGGCTCAAGCGCAGGCCCGAGGTTTCATCGACGGGGCAGTGAGCGTGCCCTCCGAACCAAATTTCACGAGACGGGTTAATTTCTTTCCCTGATATTACCCACCACTTCAGGCTGGAAAGGCGCACACATCCGCCTCCCCACAAAGTCTTAACGAAGGATAATAATTGGCTCACAGGAACGGTAAGGCGGGGTATTTGTCACAATAGCGCTGTGGACACCTGTACCAGGGAAGGGAGAAAGGTGGGAGTGAAAGTCTGGCATTCTTGCTGGCTTCTGTCTGCCTTTCACTGGAAAGCCCTCCATCGATCACCTGAGCAGCTGACCTTACCCGCATACTGCCCTGGAATGTGATGCTTTGTGCGAGCTCCTGCCCTGCTGCGTCTTACCCGCTGTATCTACGAGGCGGACAGTTTTGTGCCCGCCATTTTCTCCCTCAAACACAGTATGTTCCCTTCCCCCAACGGCTCCAAGACGTGCTGACCCATTATGGACATGGATGGAGAAAAAACTTTTATTTTCATCGGTTTTAGAGGTCAGGATTCAGTTGGATTGTTGGCCGCGCCAAATGGCCGCCACTTGCGTCCTGCCGGAGATATCTTCGTTGTGGCGACTGTATGAAATTAATTGGCTGTGGCTTTGCTTTGGTTAAGCCCGGTAGGTTGCGAAAGCAGCGAAGCGACGCATCTCTTGCGGAGGCATGGCTACTGACTTTGTAGACGGTGAAATCGAGTATATACCCCCGGCTGTAGTTGTTGTGGCTGTAGGAAGAAGGAAAGGAAAATGCACGGGCCTGCTACGGGCTCTGTAGCTGAGCCACCTTCGCTGCCTCGTGCGGACAGAGAATATAGAGAAGAAAAAAAGAAGAGGGAGAGAAAGACGCTCGCCGCAACAACGGCCGTCGTCCACCACCACCGAAGCGGTGGCGAGTGCAATGACGGCTACAACAAATAAAAATTCGGTGGCTTGCTAGCCCCCGCCGCGAGCGGCGTTGTCCCACCGTCCCAACCCCGTAGGGCCAGGATACGCCACCTACCTCTATATTGTGGCGTCGAAGCGAGCGCAGCACCTCCAACATAAGGAACGCAATGTGCCGCGTCTTCACGCGTGGCGCCCCGCCGGGGGGGTGCAGTGGTAAGACGCCCGACTACTGTGCCGGAGTACCCGGATTCGAACCCGATCTCGGCGGCTATGTTTCGATGGAGGCGAAACGAAGTGGCGTCGGTGTGCTGTGCGATGTCAGCGCACGTTAAAGATCCCCAGGTGGTCGAAATTACTCCGTAGCCCTCCACTTCGGCTCCTCTTTCCCTCTTTCCACTTTCACTACCACCTTCCTCGCTTCCCTTACGGTGCGGTTGAGGTGTCCACGGCAAACAAGTGAGACAGTTACCGCGCCTTTCCCTTTCTATAAATCAGTTTTTTGCACGGGTGGCTACCGGCCGCCGCTACGCGACGACTCGATTTTCTAGCCCGTCTCTCGATCCTGGTATGACGTTAGAGGTCCCGCGCGCAGCCCTCTGCGGGAGGAGAGCGCGCCGTGGCTATCGGCCGCCGCTACGCGACGACTCAACTTGGTAGCCAGTCTCTCACCCTGGTATGACGTCAGAAGTCATTCTAGGTGAAAAGTGGCTACCGCCCGCCGCTACGTGAAATGCCGTTCATAAGCGTAGTATTGCTTTCGCAATACAAACTGCACCGGCTTGCCACTGGCACTGTAGCTGAGCCACCTCTGCTGCCTCGTACAGACAAGAGAAAATAGAAAAGAAAGAAAAAGAGCGCAAGAGATAGACGCACGTCGCAGCGGACGTCGTTAACACCCAAGCAGTGGCGATTGCAATGACGGCCTACAACAGGTACAACATCCGGTGGCAAGCTAGTCCCCGCCTCAAACGGCGGGGCCTGCCAGTCCCAGCCCTGTAGGGCCAGGCGGAACAACCCTACTGCGCCAGCCCCCAAAAGATGGACAAAGGAAGACGCCTTTCCAAACATCTAGCCCCATTTAGGGCGAAAGCCTTTAATGCCTCCTACTGTCGTTAGCAGCCGTGTCGTCAAATGTGTCCGCGTTTCTAGAGCGAGAGTTAAAAATAAATTAATAATCCTCAAGACGGTTTTTAAGTGGTGACTAATCACCTACCCGGTATTGTATTTTTTCCTGGTACTGCCGCTTTTACTTTTTTTGCAGGCCACAGAATCCCTGGTTCCAGGCTGATAAGTACATACTGAAGATTGTTTTTTTTTTCTTTCACTTCATGATCCACTTTCTTCTCACCAATCCTCTCCTCTCCACTCCTTCACACCCACTTTCCCCTCCCCAGCTTTTCTTCTTCGGAAGCAAAAGCGTATTTAAACTCCTGCCAGTGATGATCGCTATGCCCAGACGAAGACAAGTCCACTTGTCGAAACATTGGCTCATCTGCGAATTTAGGTGTACCCCATTTACCCTTGTTCAGTTCTTTTTCATACCGTGCAAACCATCTTCCTTTCGTTATACCAGAGTCCTTCAATTGAAGGACTCTGGTTATACCTTGTTACAGTGAGTGATAGCGGGATTTCGCGAGTGACAGATACGGCGCCTTTCCTTTCCTGTAGACGAATTATAGAACGCCGGTGAACTTTGATGCGTTCAATGAAATGCCGGTTTTGTTCGACAAGGGGCGCGCGATGTACCGTCACGACAGGTCATGACGTCACAAGGCATTGCTTGCTTCCGATCCCTGTTTACTCGAAAAATCATTCACCACCACATTCGCAACAAATGCGTAGCAGAATGCGGCACTCAGGCTTTCGCCTTTCACCACTTTATTTGCCAAAGTGTCTCGTAATTTTTCATTCATTCTGCATAGAGCGCCGGAGAACTTTGATGCGTTCAACGGGACGCTGGTTCTATTTTATGCAACGCTCGGTCGACCACAGCCAAAGCTTTCGCATCACATTCGGTTCAACAGCGTTGAACCCCTCTACTTTTTAGGGTGCAGCTTGGCGCCTGTTCCTGGCCATCGCGTCGCCGTCGCCATTGTCCCTCGTACCAGCTCCACTTTCCTTCCCACCTTCCTCCCTTCCGTTACGGTGCGATTAAGGTGTCCTAAAAATAATGGCGAATTCCAATCGCAGAACTGGAGCAGCGCGCACGCTCCATCACAGAACGCCTCAATCCGGCGGAGAGCACGCTCCCAGACTCTGCGTTTCGAATACTCTTGCTCTGGCCGGAGCAAGTAGGTGGCGCTCGCGAGCAAACGGAGACATAGAAAGTACCCATAATTCCTTGCACTTGCCCGCGCTTTTCGTGCGCTCGCGTCGTCTGCCTTGCAAGCCTGCAGCCTTTCTTCCCTTTGATATGGAGGTTACACCAGCCGTTTACGCAATTATATCCTCCTTGCTCGAAGAGCCGAGCGCGGACACACACGGTAAGACTCCTTCAGCACTTTCTTTAATATGGAAGAAAACTTCGGTTCACGTACCGAATGTTTGCAGTCTTCCAGAGCCGAGCTGTAACGTGCGCGGCTTTGAGTTTACACGGACGATGGATATATAAATAGTTGATTCTTGATTCTTCGACAGATGAGTCGGAACTGCTGCTCTCCGCCTCGCTGTCCTCAAGCAAAGCGAGCGCAAGAGCGCGACGCGAATCACCATCCATGGCGGCGGCAAATACTGATCGTCTGCTATGGAGCGGCGCGTTAAGCCAACGCGGCGAGCCACCGGAAATGGATGCGCTAGCTAGCGCATGCGCAAGCGTCGCTCGGAAAGTCACGTCACGCAAACTTCCGGTCGGTTCCCCCGATTTCTGCGGAGCAGTTTTGACTGCTCCGCGGAGCGACCCTTGCTCGGCAATTGCTCCCGTTCTGCGTTTGGAAGACGCGATCCGTGTTCAGGATCTGCGTTTGGAAGACAATTGCTCCGAAAGGAGCAGAAAACGTTGCTCTGGAAGTGCTCCTGCTCTGCGATTGGAATTCACCATAAGTGTGACAGATACTGCGCCTTTCCATTCCTTTGAACCAAATAAGATAGGCACGCTTCAGAGTTAAGCTGATCCTTTGAGTATGACGAGAGAGCCTAAGCTACCAGCCCACATATAAATGAGAAGAGTTTAATGCTGATGAACCGAATGTGGAGGGAAAGCATTAGCTCACGGTGACCGAGCGTTCTTCTTTGAATTTTGGGGAAAGGAAGGTGCAGTACGGGTGGACACTACGGAATCATGGACACCCATACAGTATTTGTCAAGGCCACTTGAAGGTCAACGATGGCGACCGGCCGTGAGCTACGCGACGGTTCCAAACCTGGCGCAGTATTGCTATCGCAATAATAAACATCTTGCCCTCGTCTTCAGGCGCTCTCAAAACGGTGGGATTCAATGCGAGCACGTTTCACAATACATTTTGCAGCAAACTTACCGCTGCATGATCAGACACTCAATCTAGAAAAAACTAGTGCACGGTGTTACAAACATCTCCATGGTTTGAAAGCGGTCCTGCAGACTATTTGCACCGGCGAGGACAGAAGCGGTGCGCATATAAGTGGTGTGCTTTCTTCCTCTCATTATGTGGTGCAGCGGACTAGCTGTGCTGTCTGCGTACTCTGCGCTGGACTTGAAAAATCGGTTGTTTTCTGCGCTTTTCGTACATCCTTGCCTATTATGATTACGTACTAGCATACTGTTCCCAGATCAGCGTGTGGCAAGAGTATTTCTACCTAATCTTCTTTACAGATAAGAAAAAGTAAAATAAAATTCATTACGCTAGTTATCGAGTCTATACAGTGATTCCTCGCGCTTACATGAGCCACTGCGTAAAGTTAAGCTCCGGGCACATATAACACCTGACGTTAATGACACACATAAACGCAGTGCAGTTCTGCTGTCTAGCCAGTGGCGAATATGCATTAAATACGCAGATCAATCAGTGATTATTTTGTATCCAGATATGTTCTGTACTGCATACGAAATTTTCATGGGATTTATGCCGACAAAATATTGCAGACAAGATAATTCTATGCATGTCGGCATCGCAAATTCGAACTGTGATTCAATAAATGCTGAGGTGTGAGAAATGTGAATTAAGATTTTATTTAGAAACCCTCTACTGAGCACCATCCGCCTGCAGAGTAGCACCTAGGGGTGAAAATGTATTTCATTTAGTCTCACCATATTGCTTTTTTTTCTCCCTCTCTTCTTTCAATCCCACTTTCCTTTTTCCCTTACAGCATGGTTTAGTTGCTCACAGATATGTGACAGATACTGAATCTTTACTTTCCTACAAAGTAATTTAAAATAATAAAATTGTTTGTTTGGTTTAGTTTGTAGGTACTATCGTCCCGAAGTGACCCAGGCTATGTTGAATTCTGTAGTGGAGGACTCAGGAAATTTCAAGCACCTGGGGCTCCTGAACGTGCACTGACATCGCACAATGCATGGACGCCACTTCTTTTCTCCTCCACCGAAACGCAGACGGCGGCTGTCGGGTTCGAACCCGAGTACTTCAGCACAGCATTCAGGCGTCTTCACCACTGAGCCACATCTGTGGAGCGTTTTTATGTGAACACAGATATGCCGCGTGACAGCATCGCCAGGCATAGGTTTTATTCAAGTGCCGCAGTAATCTCGGATAATGAATGTTGTTCCAAACACAGGCGCCTTCTAAGCAGGCAAGGTGAAATTATTGCGACAACTTTGCGCGCCCAAAGACGATCCTTGCTCACCCAAACGAAACTCTGATGGTTTTCTCCACTAGACTGTCTGTTGGACAGCGCTCCTCCCTGAATATGGCAGAGCCCCTGACAAAACGATACACGTGCCGCAGCGTGATCGTGAATGATGGAACAAGTTCCAGTTGGGCGCTGGTATCAATAAAGCAGTAATGTTCATGAATCAAGGAAAGTGTGCGTTCATGCGGTACATTCGAGCCACGCTCAAAGCGTTAACTCTGAAAAAGCGGCGACTCTTTCGGCTAAGAAGAAGCAATAATAGGCGCCCAGGCTGACGTGACTGGATCCATTAGTGGGACGTGTAACCAGCGCCTATTCCCGGCGGATTTCACTTCTGAGCGGCAGCGTATCGGGATAAAAAAAGAAAAGAAAAATAGTGAAATAAGAAGGGGAGCTGCTTACTAGGGAAGGACGTAAAAAAGCTCGATGGAGGGCGACTTGTAGGTTATTCCCCCGCTCACATTATAACATCATAGCAACGGTCCGTGGTTGACAACGGAAGTTAGTTTTCTCGCCCGCTCACTCTCTCTCTCTCGTATAGTCAGCGGTCAACGTCCTTTTACCTCGACTCGCTCTAACCATTCGCTTTATTGAATTCCGCAATCCCCGCCCTCCTGCTACACACGCATCGTTCTGGTTGACTGCTACGAATACCATAAAGAATAAATTGAAGCATCCAAAGCTGGTGTGCCCCAAAGCATAAAGAATAGGCTAAGATGAAACTGATAAAGATATGCCCAAATTCGTGCGGCACTTAAAATAAACAATTGCAGGAATGACTGATTGTCTTCAAAGCACTTATCCCTTGCATTTGCAAGGTACAAAACGAAGGAGTTTGTTGTTAAGGAATCCGTTGTGCATTTTTTTCGTTACTTGTAAGTGCCCTCGTGGGAGCAGCGATGTTTTTTTAGTGTGTGTCACATACAATCTTGGCCTGCTATGTTGGCTTGCCAGCATTGACATCTGAGTTCATTTACTACACAATTGTTTAACCTGTTTCAGGGGAGGTGCTTCTGCCGGGCGCAAGTAAATATGACGCAATACGGATGACGCGGGAATACGTGTGATATTTTAAGCACGCAGTGAGCCAACCGGATGCTCAAAAATAATCACACGCGAACAAAACAGACGTAGCCCCTGCAAGAGTGTGAGACCGCTCAAAACCAGACGCACAAAGCGGCTATATATCAGCGTGGGTTCGGACGCGTCTAGAGTGCCTAGTATAATCAAGTATAATCGATAGGCACTGTACCGCGGCAAAGAGGGCTTCCTAATTAAAGAGCGTGCCAAAGTTATCAAAAACAACGTATTCAAGTGTTATCCTTCTGGTCTACTCGTGAAGATACAGAAAAGTTAGATGAGATCAGGAAGTTTGGGGGTTAGGTAGTGACGTCTAGCGCAGACCAGATTATTTGGAAGCATATGGGAGATGATTTTTCACAGCGTTAGTAAAGTCATTTCTATGATGACGATAAATGAATAGAATTTATCCCTGAATTATGACATATTTTTCTTACAAATGTTTGCCTAAGAATCGAACGTGTTTGGGTCATCGGTTCCCCCTCGGTGGAATCGTGCTTTCTATCCACCTTTACTCGAGTTGAACTAGCGAACTTCTCCTTGCACCAGGACTTTTTTTTTTTTCTAAATTGCACACCGAAGCTCCACCTGGTAACAGATAGCTACACAGGAAAAACACATTTGTATCTTCTGTTCATTGCCGTTTGTGCGATGTACCTGATGCTATTCAGCACTACTTCAATACCTGCCATGTTTTGTTGAGGGAGGTGTTGTAAGTTACACTGCAGAAATACTCTATTCTGAATTCTTGCAGTGTGAAATACCTGTTATTCCACCGATAATTAATTTTAACCCCATCACGGAGGTCAGTGGTCAGGGTGCTCGATTGCTGTACCCAAGGACGAAGGATCGATCTCCGCAGTCGTGGCGAAACGCAGGCGAAAAGCAGGCCGCCTGTGTGATGTGCGCTGTCAGTGCACTGACATTGTTATTATCATGGTAATAACCGTAGGGCAGCGAGTCCCCGAATAATTTCTTCGGTACCATGGGTAGAGCGGAAAGCCCAACGGCAAGACAAAGGGCAGATAATGCCGAGCTTCAGCATGTGCTCGAACGTATTGCCGGTGATCTGGGACGGTTTAGAGCAAGGAGGCGGACTCAAACATGTGAGGGCGAGCGTCACGATATGGTGCGTGATCTGTTGCTTGAGGGGCTGTAAGAAATTGGAGGAGAGGGGTTGAGAAGGGTAGCCATACAAGCTGATCTCATACGCTGAGCGGTGTAAGATGGGTGTAGCAGCAAGTGATTCTCGAAGGGAGAGGCCCTGAACAGGTGTGTTCATGGTGGCGTCATGAAACACTTGCTGTGCATGTTCACGAGAAGCTTGTAGTGGCGCAGAAATGAGCTCTGAGGATCAGGCTTGATAAAAACACATCGAAAACCGACCCCCGTTTGGAGAGCGTGATCTCCGTACGTAGCGATGGAAATAGTGCAAGTAAAGTTTGCGGCTTGCAGCGACGGGCCAGATCTTCGAGTGGTTGTGATGGAAGCTATGCTTCGGGGGAAAACGCTCACTCCTGCGCTGTTGTCGACAAGAAAACAAAGGCCCGAGTTGCACTCGAGAATGAAGAATAAGCGGCCAGACTCTGGGGACGCCGCTAAATAGCGGGAGGGTTGCGATTTTCAGCATGCGTCTCATAATGTTATACAAGTGTCGGAGCCTAACCAAGCACGCCTCTGCGTTTAATGAAAACATAATGGTGCTCATGTTATATTTTGCAACGGTTTCTAAAGATCCTCAACCGGGCTTGGTCGTCAGAGCGAAGCCGCTTTCTTTGGAACAACGTCATTAAGCACTTGAGGATAACCATTGATGCCACTGTCAATGACCAAATTGTTTTCATGGATTTTATTCCTAAAATGGTGCGTTGTTACAGCAAGAGACTCAGAGGATAGTGCCTTTCGGGTGTGATTGAGAATGCGCACGTTTATTTCAAGTGGTTTAGTTTTCAATATTATCGTAGGAAATAAATAATTGATAACGTCTTGGTTTAGATTTGTTTCACTACTTTAGTCATTAAGTGACTGGTAAGGACGTGTAAAGTGCCTGTTCTGGCGCATATTCAAACAATACTCGTGCAGCAGCCACAAATTCGCATCTATATTTCTGACATGCTATGCGAATCGTCGTTACGAGGTACACCGTCAGCATGTGTACGTAGTGTTAAACATGAAATAAAATTGCTGCTGAGCGCTCAGTTATTGCGCTGATTTATTATACTGTAGCGATAAGGTGCGCGTGTTTTGCAGCATCTTTCATATCTGAGTTACGTGAGTGTTGTTGATCAGAAAGTTATTTTTAATGGTTTATTGCTTTACTGTTACTAGTCTGATCTGCATTTTTCGATACAATTTGTGTATTCCTTGTTTTCAGTTTTTAATTTCGTGAACACGACCTTTGTCATTGTGTAAAAGGGAGTGTCGGACTCATAAATGTTGCCAGTCCTACGCGACAGATCCACATGAACGACAGAAATGAAAAATTCAAAATAATACCGCCTCCGTTCCGGCATCCATTTCCCTTTCCCCCTTGAAGTTTAAACCTACCCTTCTAATTTGAATTCCACAGGAAACCTTTCTTTCAAAGTTCCTCGACCACGTGCTCTTAATTTTGCCGCTTTCATTTTTGCCCCTCGCTGCAGACTGCCAAAACCAACACAAAGACATTGCGGCCATCATGTGCTTGTCGAACTTCGATAATAATCTATAGACGCTGTACACAGCGTGAGAGCATAGAGAATGGTCAAGCGATCCTTCCGCCATCGCCGGCCTTCGGGCTAGAGATGGGCAAAGCGGCTTACTTGAGTGAGCGGCTCAGAACGGCTCAGCTCACTGAAGTGAGCCTGCTCATTTGAACAGCTCACCGCCTGACTTAAACCTGGGTCGCTCAGGAGCGAGCAGTGGTTTTATTGGAAAGAAAGAAAGTCGGCTCTCTCTCTCTCTCGTTTACTGATCCGTGCTCGTTCGGCCTCTCGAACCTCAACGAATGTGTGAAAACAATTGTCTCCTTTCTATCTCATTTTGGATGGAAAAGCAGCGCAAAGGGGCGAAGGACAAAGGAATAGAAACATAGACTTGCAACCAACTCGCCCAACGCAGCATCCTACTGCATTTCATTCTTTCTCCCTTCATGTGGACTATAAAATTCCAATAAATAGCAATATCGTTTGTGTAGATGCGATTCTCTCTCTTTATGCCCACTATATTAACTGGAGGTGCACCCATTCCCCAAGAAAGGATTTCTTTCATTTCTCATCTTATCGTTGAAATATTGTCTGAATAACATTCACCATCATGCAGAATTGTCCCTAATAAATACTTGATGCCATGCATTTATAAAAATAGCCCTAAATCTCGTGGACTGACCATCAATAAATATAAATAGGGATGATATAGACAGATATAGATAGTGAATTAAAAATATAGAGAAGCCCCTGCCGTGGTGGTGCAGTGGCTAGGGCACTCGACTCGTGATGCGGAATCGACTCCAGACCGCGGCGGTCGTTTTTCGGTGGAGGCGAAAGGCGAGGCGCCCGTGTGCTGTGCGATATCAGTGCACGTTAAAACTCTAGGGGGTCGAAATCTTCGGAGCCCTCCACTACGGTGTCTCGCATAGCCTGAGTCGCTTTCGGACTTCACAAACCAAACCAATAAATACAGAGACAGCAGATTAACTGATTCGAGGTCTATCCTATATTCCCGGAGACCGTAAATTCAGGAGGAACCTGAAGTATAATGTCATTGCATTGTCTTTTAATACTGTGCTCGCTTTGTAGCTCGACTCCATGTTACTCCTTTTTCTCTGTAATAAATTGCGCTTTCTACCCCCCCCCCCCCCTCTCTTCCTCCCTTTGCTTGCTTTCTCTGATATGTTTTTGGTACATCCTTATATTTTTGTTCAACTTTGCGGAAGATTTTTTTGAAGGCCCACTGCTCTCATTCTGCGGTTTCTCCCTTTGTTTCCTTTCTATTTGGCAACCGACAGGTTTTTGCCCCTTTCACACAACTCAAACTTTTGAACCTTCCTGTTTTCGCCGCCACATACGCACGCCGACAGGATTCATTAATTCATTCATTCATTTTGTGTCTACTTCAAGTTGTACCGCTCGCCATTCATGTTGTGAGGAGTGGTTTTAATTTTTCTCGGCATCTGTTTTCTGTTTAGAGCGCTCGACGTGCTGCAGTCGGTGCTGTTTGTACGTGACCGAATCGGATATTTTTCGGCTGGCCTGGCTGTGGAAGAGCTATTCATTCGACGTCACCTTGTTGTAATGCAGCCTGAGGAAACTACGCATAGCAAGAACGAAAAGTAAAACAAAAGAAGTGCGAAACCTGCGGCGACCACCCGAAGCATACAAGCACCATACAAGCTCGCTGGCGCGGAGCCTCGACATGGCGGCGAAGCAGCCGACCGCGCTCCGACCGACGGCAGTCAGCTGCGTGCGGAGGGTCGGGCAGACGGCAGACTTTTTGGCGCCTGTTCCTGGGTTTCGCGTCAACGTCCTCGTAGGCGTCGATCGCGTCGGCCTCGTAACCAGCTCCACCCCCTTTTCATCCCCCCAATTCGAGCCGGCGCTTGGGCAACCGGAGCCTCACAGGAAGAGGGGAGTGGGGACACTCAGCGGCAAACGATGGGGGCAGGCTCGCGCGCAGCAGCCGGAAAACACGAGGAAAGGAAGGAGGAAGGGGGGGGGGGGGGGTCTCGCAGGAGGCAGCGCTAGCAGCGACTGACTGATGCAGCTGCCGCCGCTCGCGAGTGAAGACAACGTGACTGCGTTACGGTGCTCTAGAGCACCGTAACTGCGTAGAACACCGTCGCCGCCATGCAAAAAAGGAGGAGGTGGTCCCCCTCTTCCTGCGGGGTGGTGAAGGTGCTCTCCGGTTGCCGAAACGCCGGCTCACTGTCAGCGGATCACGGTGCGTGCATCCCATTATCACTCGTTTCACTCGATAGCGGCGTAAGTGGCATCGCAATGTTCCTATGGGCCCACGTGCTGCTTCCCGGAACCTTCCGATAACTCAATTGCTCTCTTCTTTTCTCCGACCACAAAGCATCTTTCATGACAGCCAAGAACCGTTAGTGGAGTGTTTCTTGATGGAATACGTGTAAAAAATAAAAAAGAGTTGTCTGTAAATATACATACATGTCTTGCTCGAAATCTTTGCCTCAATCTACTGAAAAGGTGAAACAGCTGATAAGCTGCGCTGAAATTTCGCATTAGAAACTAACGTAATCATGGGCAATTTTTTCCTTCCCTTTGTATTACGGCTCGATCCACCTCTGCCTGGCCATTTGAGTTGCTTTCTCGCACTGCTATAGATGGTGCTGAATTCGCCTCAAGCAGAAGACCCGACACCGGCGGAAAAACGGTTCCTGACGGCTCACTGAATCACAGCTGGTCTCGAGAGAGAGCGGAAGAGCGCACGCTCTCCTTCAAGACCAGTCGTGATTGAACGACGGCTCTCCAAAAGAACCGCCATTCACTCCTGACGGCCCACTGGAAGACGGCTCTCCAAAAGAGCCGCCGCTCATTCTCGCTTTTTTGAAAGAGCGGCTCAAAACATAGCCGAATGCGAGGGCATGCGAAGAGATGCTTGCGACTCTTGTGAAGAAGGGCAGAAAACATGGCCTCCGATATCACCCCCCACCCGCCCGCTCGTTTCTCGCACGCACGAAAGGGGGTGATATCGGCGGCTATCCATGCAGGAGGGCAGTTGCTTTCTCGCATTGATAATAGATGGTGCCGAAGACGCACAAAGAATAAAGCCCTCGATAATTTGAAAGTAGCGACACTCTCCTCCACTCCGGCGTTTTCCTCCTCGAATATCCTCGCCCGCTGTTTGCGCGCGCTGCACACGGCACGCTTTTTTGGGCACCACTCGCTCGCCGTCCGGGCAGTTGACTGGCACATGCGCGCGCTTTTAAGTTCGCGCTTTTTCCACGCTCTGTTATTTAATAAAAACACGAGTAGGACATGCGACACGCTTCACTACCACGAGCCACATAAATTAGCGTCTCGTACGCGCAATGAAAATGCCAATTACGAGAGCTTGTGGCACGAACAAACCCACTTGCTGCATACATCTCACATTCCTTTTGACTTTTCAATACCGTCTGTTTTAACACCGCATAGTATATAAAGCTTAGTATTTACAATATATTTGAACATTCCAGAATATTTTCAGCGTACCAATGTTTAGTTGAATGTATACATTCACCTCGAACTAATTTTCTGCTGAAGTACAGTTTATGAAGTTGTTCACGAGTGGAGTTTTAGTAGTGGGATGGTTGCAGGCAACAAGCTGGGACATTTGCTTTGATGGCCGTCCTAAAATTATCCACGAAAGTTCATTCGGAGTTTCGCACCGCGCAGTCCACATGCCACGAATTAATCGTTTTTGTAGTTGAGAATTTTCGCGGCGGCTTGAAAACGAATATGAACTTTTTTCTATTAGGCATGAAACACTTTTAGCTCCCGCTGTCGCGGCGACCTTGAGGTGATGCCGAGCCAAAACCGAGAGCCAAAGATCCGCGCACCGATTTCCCGCCATTCAAGGAAAGTGTCCGCACCCTAAAATTTGGCCCTCTCGACCACCAAAATTTGACCTTGTCCAAATTGCATCAAAACTGGAGTCAAGTCTAACTTTAGTATGACCAATCCAATGGTGACCTCCAAACTTAGGTGGGCTATCCCCAAAATGTGCCTCTCTAGAACCCATATATTTGGCGTCGTTCATATTATTTAACCTATATGCAGAGGGCATCATGAGGAAGGCCGATCTGGACGAGTCTTCAGCTGGAGTGAAGATTGCTGGAAAACGTTTCAACAACCTTAGATATGCGGATGACACCACTTTAATGGCAGAAAGTGAAGTGGAACTCAAGAGACTTCTGATGCGCGTACAAGAAGAGAGTGAGAAGTTTGGGCTTAAACTGAACATTAAAAAGACAAAGATCATGGCGTCTTGCCCTATCAAGTCCTGGAGCATCAAGGGACAAGAAGTGGAAGTTGTGACAGACTTTCTCTTCTTGGGCTCGAAGATTACCTCAGAAGGAGACTGCAGCCATGAAATTAGGAGACGCCTGCTTCTGGGAAAGAGAGCAATGGTTAGCCTTGACCGCCTAGTAAAGAGCAGAGACATTTGTCTGCCAACCAAGATCCGTATAACTCGTGCTATGGTCTTTCCAGTTGTGATGTATGTATGCGAGAGTTGGACTGCGAAAAAGGCTGACCGCCGAAGAATTGACGCGTTTGAATTGTGGTGCTGGCGAAGACTCTTGAGAGATCCTGGGACTGCCAGAAGATCAAATCAGTCGATATTGTCGACCATAAACCCTGACTGCTCATTGGAGGGTCAAATTCTAAAGTTAAAGCTCAGCTACTTTGGTCATCTGATGAGAAGAGAGGAGTCGCTGGAGAACGATTGGATGTTGGGAAAGGTTGAGGGTCGCAGGAGAAGGGGTAGGAAGCGAACGCGATGGTTAGATGGCATCCTCGAGGCACTGCAGGTGAAGTTATGTGATGTTAGGAAGATAGTGAGAGACCAGAAAGCGTGGCGTGACATGGTCCATAGGGTCACAAAAAGTCGGACACGACTGAACTGAACTGATATTTGACCAACATTGTGGTCCAACCTAATTTGAGTATGGCGAATTTATTGCTGAGATTCAAATTTAAGTGTGCCACACCAAATCTAGCCCACCTGGACACTGAAATATAACGTATTCCGAATCTGATCTAAATTGGTGTCGAACATAGTTTGACGATTTGAAATTCATTGCTGGCTTCCAAATTTAGATAGGCCACCCCCAAAGTCTGCTACACTTGGGCATTTTCCGCCCACATTCTATTCCTTTTTCAACCCGCTTAAAGAGATGTTACGTTAGGAAAGAAAAAACTGATAGCAACGACCGTAACAAAACCCAAGAGAAAGTTATAGGGTCTTAGCAATTTGGTCAGCCACAATCAAGGACTCAAGGCTATCCCTAAAGCAAGTGCCTGACTAATATCAGTCTTGAGTATAAATACAGTGACAGTATGACACAGACAGTTTTTTAGACGCAATATTTATTACAAGTGAGTCCTGTAGTTTTACTCCGAAAATATACATAAAAACCACAAATAAGCCAGCTTGGACATCTGTGACCGGTTGGGTGCAGGCCTCAAAACAAAACACAGAAAACAAAAACATACTTAGGGAAAGGAAACAGCTCAGATGTAGGCCTATAGTTTTTGAGCCGATGATGTATTCAACAAAAGGCCACGCGACCATGCTGAAGTAAAGCAAATTATCAGAAACTGTTGAAATGAATAAATTTCGGGGGAAGTCCACCGATATTTTATTCGACCACAGAATTCGCCGTACCCAAATTATAGGTTATGCATCGATTTTGGCCACATTCGGATAAGGCCGAAATCAGAGGGCTCCTGGGGTTGCATTTTGCGGGAGGTCCCGAAATTTGGGCGTAACCACTGAATTCGCCATATTCAAGTTTGGTTGGACACAAATTTTCGCCAGATTCGGAGAAGGTCAAATTTCAAGTGTTTAAAGAGAAATTTTTCATGTGCGGATATACAGTTTTGCGGACACGTTCTGCGGACGAGTTCTCTACACGCTTTCCTGCGACATAAGCCAATTAATGCTTAATAATCTCCCTCATTGCACGCGCTATTGTTAAAAAGTGAGACCTTGGTTCAGAAATATAAAGCGAGTATTGTATGCGAATGTGTGCGCATTGTATGCATCAGCCGTCGCTATTATAGCACGTTGAGTGTAACCATGAAGTGAAAAAAATAACAAGCATAACGACGCAAAAGGATCAGTGAATTAAGTGTGATTGAAAGATTTGTGATGCGCTTGCATACAGTTTCAGTATACACAGTAGCTTCGAAGAAATGCACAGTACCTCGCAGAGATGGGCAGTCTTCGTCGGCGTAAAGTTCTTGCGGCCAATGTTGTGCCGCCGCTTTTTTCTTCTAACGGTGTCTTTCTCGCCGCTCGGAATCGCGAAAAGAACAAAGTCTTTTTCACGCCGGCTTGTGCACTGAAATGCGCAGCAACTGGGCATAGTGCTACACTAAAGGAGCGCGAATAACGCGAAGTGCAAGCGTGCAATGTCAGGGAGCTCGGTCGTAGCAGCGGCGGCTGCCTAAAAAATGGCGCCGGCGAGAAATGAAAACACAAAAAGAGCGAACTTTTCGCGCGCTTTTCCCGAAGACCGCCCGCGGAGCCAATCACCGTCCGATGAGAGAGGTGAGAGAGGAGGATCGGCGAGAGTGCGCGGCATAGTTCACAGAAAGTCGCTACTTTTAAATTATTAAGGAACTTTAACAAAGAAGATGCAGCTCCTAAGGAACCATTCGACACGAGTGAGATCACTGAACGAGAGAGCCTGCTCTCCAAAAGATTCGCCACTCACTCGCTCTTTTCAAAGAGCTGCTGAAAAGATCCGGCTCGCTCCTAAGCGACCTGTCTCTACTTCGGGCCTTTAAATTTAAACGGCTACCGGCTCACCGGCGCCCGGCTGAAAAGGGGCTGCAGACCGCTATCCCTAAAGGCAACGAGTTGTTAGACAGCTCAGGAACTTCATGTGCACAGTATTTATAGGTGCTACAAAATGTTTAAATTAACCACCTAGTTAGTTCATCCACTGCGTCCTTCTGACTGCCTGCATTGGCTAAAATGTGTGGAGAAACCAGTCAGCCGTGGACGCGTAATCTGTAAAAAAATTAATTCCTTTCCTAACGGCATTCGCGGGCAACATATGTTTTGGTCAAACTGAATAGATTGCAAGCCGAGTGTCACCCAAGACCACCTTTTCGATATTCTTGCCTAAAGTGCGAAAAGCGTCCAGATAGTGCTGCTTAAGATGCATTAGAATATTCACCGATCAGCATTGTGCATAATATTTAGTGCTGAATATGGATGCGCACGTAATGTTCTGGCTATTGGCCAGGTATCATTTTATCTCCCGTAAACGTCTTGCTTTAAAGGACCATTGCGCCGCTCAAAGACCGCGTCAGGCACTCAGAGGCATTCGTCTGCACTCGGGCGAAAGTAAGACTCGAACCTGCACCGGAGATCAGCACCTGGTGATGTAACCCGCCCGAAAACAATCAGAAATATAAAAAACTTTGTCATAGTACCTTTCGCCATTTATCCGCGCATAGATTGATAACGCAGTAATTATTACATGTATTGCATCAGTTCCTCTTTACAATGAGTATGTTCACACACGTGCGCACACTGATCTTTTTTCTCTGAAAGATAAATTCATTATGAATGATTTTAAATTAATAGGCAATAGCAAGATATTTTAATACTTTACGGAAATAACGCGGATGCAGTACAAAGACGCAATATACAACTCCTGTTAAAGCATCAGGGGCGTTCTCGCATTTGAGCTTGCAAGTGAGATTTACGATACTTCTTTTCCTACACCTTACAGGCGCTTTCGTCTCACAGAAGGAAGCATCAGCTCATGATGCACCTATGAGAAAGACGGCGGTCCCGGTCGTGATGTGAACCATATGTAGAAAGCGCCTTCAATTGTTTCGCCAGTGAACCACAGGGTCATCAGCTCTGTTTTTTCGTAGATTGCTTCGACAAGATAGATAACATCCGCACTAAGGCAGCGATGTTTAAACGTCAGGCGGCATACTACACAAGCTGCGCAGTAGAGTCCAAGATGCATTCCGAAGACCAGAAATAACGGCCGTCCTAATGACGCCACCTGTTGAGAAGAATAGAACTGCTCTCTGTAAACGGTCTATAGTCGTTATTCATTGTGTTAACAGCTGCCGATCCTATTATTTGTACCTACACCTTATTTATTGCCCCTCACCGGGCATTTAAGATAATAAAATGAAATGAAATTTGTTTGTCGTCTGCTCAGCACTCGGTTGTTTCCGACCGTGAAAAAATTGGAGTACGCAGACGAAAACCTCACCGGAGACAACGTACATGATTGGGCTTAAAAACGGATGATCGCTACATTATACTTGAAGCTGGTTTCCGTTGGCAGGACCGGTGATAAACGCCTTCAAATGTGTTGTCTCTGCCGTTGTAACTATACTCCACCGCGGCAGATCCCTTCAGTACTATCAAATCTGCGATAAGTTTAGTTGACATACTAACAATACGGATTGTCGCGACAGTATAAAATTGCCATGAGTGTATATGGGATAACATGTTTTAAAGTGCGCTTTCGGGGAACATAATTTATCTAGCCCAAGTCTACGCTTGCGTTAAATACGTTATTTCTTGAGTCTACCTTTCGCGACTCTTGCATGCGACGAAACAGTGTTGGAAACTTGGCGGCACGCTTCAAAGCAGAACGCCTCGCTTCGAACTACCTGCCCTGATCGTTTTTCAATAAGTTCAATGATCCTAAATGGCACGTCGGGCTTTCGGTTGGCTTCATCTCGCCTAAAGCAACCCGCAGGATCACAAAATATCTATTATTTCTTTTTATTATTTCGTGTGGTGCTGCTTGCTCTTCTATAGGTCTAAAGAAGAAAGTCAGTTCAGTGACAAAATGGTTTCAGTCCTGGACATCAGATGGCGCCACTAGACTGAAAGTGTCTCCGCGGCCTAGTTTGCGTACGCTGAACTAAAAGCAAGGATGTGACAAACAGCGTAATGTCATGCAAAATGCAGTTACAAACCTTCCGGATGCATTTCTTGGTTTTTCAAGTTTAGTAAGGGCATCTGTTGCAAAACTTCAATGGCACGTGACGTGCACACTAATCCCGTCCTCAACCTGAAGACGGGCACAGTCTTTTTAGGTTTTGCGAAATCTCTTGATGCTGTTCTTCATCGATGTCGCTTAGTAAACATTTAGGGACTTAATTTAAATCCTAACATTCTGTATAGAAGTGAACTATTCCTCATCAATTGTGCTCTGCCAGTCTGTTTACGGCCACCTGAACTCTCTCCGTTATCAGCAGGCAAGACGCGTTTATGGCTTCCTTCCTATCCTAACAAAAATAGCAGCACACACAACCTCACGTCCTTCAGTATTAGAATGTTCATAGAAAACTGCTATTTTCAGCCCCATTAGTAACTTTCACGATAAGCTTAGTCCTAAGGCAAATCTCGAGAGCGTACTGAACATGTACAACGACTCGCGAACGTCCTTTAATCCTCGAGTCCTTTGTTCGTCGAGACCCTCCATATATTTACGAAAATTGGGGCACGATTATATTTCTTCGTCAGCATCTCGTCTTGCTCACATAAACACAGAAACCGCTTCTTCTTTCACGATCACACGATTCTTACTACGCACCTCATCACAGCACGCTCACTTCAGATCTTCTTTTCCTTATTCGTCAACGCATACAAGAATGCAGCCATTCGCGTACACTCGCCCTTGAGCAACACACGGTTAATTGGGCGCTTAGTTATACTATCTTTAGTACGGATTTTGCAGTCACATATACAACCGTAGTGTGTAGTCGCAACTTGCTATATTTAAAAACAGCACTCGTTACTCATAGAACGCCCTGCTTTCACCAAGCCTAATGAACGGACATGAGTTGCTTTACGTAATTACTTAAAATGCCTATAGCCTTGCGACGGTCTCTCTCAGTTCTTTAAATGTGGGAATTTTTAGAACAGGAGATAAAAAAATAACTGGCTATCGAAGCTTTGGCAAGAATAGCGCGCCTGAAAAGAAACCTCCTTGGCGAGGTCGAACGTAATACTGCTTGGCCGTTTATTTGGTAAGTAAATGTACCCCAAAAGCCTATATTGAAGTGATTAATGAGAAGTGTACTTTACCCAGTTGGTGCACCATAATTACCAAAAAGCGTTTTCGCTGTTAAGACGTTGACAAATACCTGAAGGTGAGGACAATAACACTTCCACCCCCTCTCACTCCCCTCAACGAAGCGCCACTAAGAATTGAATGTTCCGCTTGTCCTCTAGTGGCCCTATTGTGGGATAAGGGGAAGGCATGGCATAAACTTAAAGCAAAAAGGAGAGATAAAACTGACTCTGGTGTCATATCACTCTGTTTTATTTATAGTGGCATTCTTGGCAATGGCTGCGTTTTCAATTTTGTAGTTGATTTTTGGTTAATGCCAGGATTGTAACTTAAGCATTTCAATTTTGTTATAACTGAGGGCGCTTGACGGGGTGCTGACATGTTGACACATTCGCCGTGTTCTCAGGATTTCGGGCTAAAAGCTTTTAATATTTTTGGCGTCATTCTATCTTTCGAATACGCCAGAACTGCGGTTTTACAACGCTATGGAAAACATTCCTTGAACCCTTTAGAATGCGCTGCCGGATTTCCTGTTTCTGTTTAAAAATGGCATCTATTTTGATTTTTTAATAGTCTTTCACTAAAGCGTCTTAACTTCTGTCTAATGTAAGCTTTACCGCAGGAAAGGGATATTCTAAACCATCTGTTTTTGTCCTTGGTGTTTACTTCTTTGCCTACTGTTTTTCGCTATTCTCCGTTGACTTGCACATTCCTTTCACTTTACCAGAAGCTGACATCCGTACCCTCGCTTACTTGTTTATCGCAGCCAATTTTATACCGTGCAATATCCTCCGCGTGTAAGGTATGACAGCAACTGCCTTCTCAACCGCGTCGTGCTGAAGCCTCCGTCCGCGTTTCAATTACGTACACGATTTACAACTGCAGCAGCAAGGAGAGTTTCTGGGTGGTCGTCGGGCCCTAGGCGTCGTAACTGGGAATGAAGCCCGCTTCCTTACAGAGCTGATGTGGCCGCAAGACGTTTCGAGAGCTTTCATGATGCAGTGGAAGGCATTGTTCCTTTTTGCAAGTTTGGTATACCTTGAGTTATAAGGTGCAATGTATTCTTGTCTCCTATTTATTCTTTGCATTTCAGTTTTTATCGGTCAAAGCCATATTAGGACTATCATAATTTTTTTCCATTGCCGCGCTGCAAAATTCGCTCTTCTTCACAAATTATTTCATAATTCACTGAATGAGGCACTGTATATTGCTGCTGCAGCACGCATACCTCACCCCGCTGGTCACCCATTTGAGGCTCGTCGCCTACCATTCCACACTACTTCCTTTCCGGTTTTCTTTTTTCGAGCATCTGCTGACTGACTACCTAGCTTAACCTAGCTCATCGTCGCCATCGCTTCATCATCTATACATTAAATAATGCGTGACAAATCACATTTGACACTTAACAGTCACCCCAGTTCGTTTCCCTAAACTACTACCGCTTAGGTAATCCCTCGACAGAAGGGAACGTCGAACGGGAGCCTAGAAGGAAGTCTTAAAGAACTGATCTGCGTCTTCGAAACACCCTTTACTTCCGCATCGCATGTGTTCGTCTTGTGTAAGAGTGGCTCGGTATCTTCCTTTCTTTTTTTCATTTGCGCCCGCAAAGCTAGCCTGTCTACTTCCGTTCAGATAAGTGCTAGGTACTTATTCGCTGCAATTCATACTCTAAGTGCTGGAAAGCGAAACGACGTGCACTAACAGTCACCAGAATTACATTTTTTTTTTTCTGGGCTGGCGTCGACCCAAAAAATAGTAAACTTCAGGAACCAGGTTAGAGTCGAGTGGTGGCTGGAAACAATGCTGCTCCCTCCATAACGCGGCGATATAAAAAGTCACCATCATCGCCTTTAACGAGCTGACGCAGTGGCGAGCGGTGCAATGAACAAGTCGAGATGACGCGTCGGCGCCAACGCGGTGCTTCACAGTTCATGCACCCACAAGGAAGAAACGCGTAACTCGAATAACAAAATGGGCGCTCTATCGAGCGGAACAGGTCGCTATGCTCGATAGTGTCTCCCTGGCCGGCAGTAGACGTGGAAGGTGCCTAATGGGTCCTGCCCAGCGACGGCTCATTAATAGCTTTTATTCATACACCGGTGCGCCGTGGCTCCCTTATTGTCGCCTGGAGCGATGCCAGTCGACTGCACGGCGTGTACTGAAGCGTCGCTTACCGAGGACAGCCGGCCAGTTTCGCTAACCTCATTTAGTTAACTCTCTACATGAACATTATGGCTCATTCCAACCAAAATCAGCATGATATTCGTCCCAAGATTTTTGTCCAACTAAAACATAGCTTTAAGAATTGATAATAGGCCTTCAACTTTACCTTGTCCATGATTCGGAAGACGACTTGGTTGTTTTGTTTCGAAGCCTTTTGACTATATACCTAATATACGCTTAACTCCGAAAGTATCAAATCACGAGCTTATTTCAAGTCCGCGATGACTTGAATAATTCTCTACCAATTACATGATAACTGTTAAAGTCCATCCACTGTCAGATCAGGTGTAACTAAATTTTGGATAACGGGTTCGGTTTCTTTTTAAAATATGTAGGGATGTAACATAATGTAATATATCAATACTGTCATACAAAGATATTGCATGGTCGCGTTTTTTGTTTGTGTTTTTGTATTAGTCTAAAGCAAATCTCACACTCGAATAATAGGTATGCAGTCCGAAAGAAGTGTTTCTTCAAAGGCAGAAGTGCTAGGAGACTGAAAATTCACGCAAATGTATGGCACATGTGTGGTCCGCGCTGTATGAGAAATAACCGTCTCTCTTCTCTTGTTAGTTAGGCAGATGAAATCGAAGCTTAATGACAGCCGGTGTACTGTTCGTCTCGTTTATTTCGGTTAATATTTAATGGTGTCGCTTCATATGTGATATCATTTGCTTTGCAGACATGAAAGCTGTGAAGCGAATGTGGTGTTCCGTGTGTGTGGCTTTGATTGAGCCACAGGCTGCTGTACTGCACTTATCCCATATTTCTTTTATTGGCTAATCTGCGGAAATGTTTTGGTAAACTTCTCAGTAAGGCATGTTTTTTAAACAAAAGGCCTCGTGCTCGATAGCTTTTCCATCGTTGTAGAAATGCTAAGGCAGGTGACCCTTACGGCACATTCACACATGCGAGTCGATCGCGGTGGTCGTACGCGTAATGTCTGGTGATTTTGTCAGATTTCAGAGCGCTCACAAAGGAAGGAGAGGGCACAGAAAATCGGTCAAAAAACTCACACGCCGCTATTGAGACTAAGAAGAATCCTCCATCCCGGCCATTTTGTACACGTTTTGTTAAACCATAGTATTCCATGTTAAACCATAGTTTGTTAAACCAGGCTGATGATGATGATGATGATTCTTTTGATGTCGCTCCATTCAGTCTTTGTCAACTGTTAACATTCCGTAGTTTACGCATGAGGGTGACCTTGGCTTTTTTTCGTTGCAACAAGGTATAAGAGACGTCTCGGAAAGAGACCTTATGAATGTAAAACAGGCCTTGCGGAAAAGCTAACAAAAGAATCTGCACAGTTAAACATATGAGCCTCGTCATTCAGGGTTTCGCGTGCTGTTGTGGCTGCTACGCTGCCACCGCGCGGTGAAATTTGGGTTCCCTATAAAAGAAGAAGCTACCGTTTGTCGGACGAGACCTTTGTGAGCGTCATCGAGTGCAGTGTTGCTCGCCTCTAGCGGACGTGGCGGTGTCTCCCTGGCCGTCGCTGTGCGAAGGCATTCGCGAGTAGCCAGTAACTTTCGGCCCCCGTGCTTGTATTGCTGTGCCTTGTACCGTGACTATAAATAGTGCATTAATTCACCTTTTGTTCAACTCATCATGTGGATTCGGAGCCCTGATACCGAGACATGGACCAGAATCGTAACAGCGAGTAGACTTCTTGTTCTTTGATTCCGCTTGCCGCGGGACTTGCGTATTGCAGGATAAGTGTACCATTCAGAGGGGGCAGAACTCGTTGACATGTCACGCTTCGGGACCGCACTTTGACATCGTTTACATCCAAACCACCATTTCAACTGGAAGCTGAGCTGCCTGCAAGGAACAGCTGACAGTGGCATTAAGAATTTCAGCAGTGCAGGTACTCTACGCCGAAGCCGCGCCACCTTCGTTTTTTCTCGGCTTCCGCACAACGCAGGCACGCGCACCAAGATTGTCATCAGTAACGCATTGAATTACAGGCGTCTGGTTCTTCAGGTGGTCACACTCGAGTTATGCTGTTAGCTGATCAGACTGTGAAGGCCGGACAGACTTACGCTGCACATCAGTGACAGGACCACACACTGGAATTTCTTCACGTCAGTCGCAGATTCCATAGGTTTAACGACTTTCAAAACGTGTTGCATCCATTCAGTGCTCTTGTGTCGTCCACCACAAAGCTGCCTCGGAGGAGCTTATAAGCGTACGACATTACGCACTGTGTAGTATGCCCGAACCGCCGACATTCGTCACACCGGAAAGTATGGCAGTGACGGCTTTATGTCCAACCTTGTGGCAACGAAGAGAACAGAAAGCCTAGCCAGCACTAAAACTAGGCAATGCAGACCACAAACTGTCAAAAGATGGGGGCTCATCGTTTACAGTGACGCCATCAGCAAGAGTCAGGGCAATATCTCGATTCAAAGTACGCATCCCCTCCATTTCTGTAACTCCCTAATGTTTCATAATGATGGACGTAACTTTTCCGCAAGCATGAAAGGCGTCATCATAGGCGCTGAGTTTTCAATCTATTGTGGGGGCTGGGGTCCAGTGAGTACCCCCTTTCTTTCATTCGCCTACTTCATCGACCTCCCTTCGGGCATGCTCCTAGGCAAGATATATTTATTCATTTATTTTACCCTCAGGATACAGAGTACATTACAGAGGGGAATGTAAATTCAAAGAAATATGGAAGATAAAGAAAAGAGTTGAGGGGGCCAAGTAACGATCCTTGAGGAACCTCAGAACCAAGTGGTACAATAAAGAAATTAGCTTCATTAATGTTCACAAATTCCACACACGAAGAAAATCACGGATCCGGTTAAGAACTGCAGGACCATTGTTCAGCAAGCTTAGTTTATGTAATAACAGTGAGTAATTAGCTCTATCGAATGCTTTAGCAAACTGAATAAATATGCAGTAAGATTAAAAAGCGGAGTCTGAATAGAAGTGCAACTCATAAGTGAAGTAGAGTAGCTGAATGTCTCAAGAGAAAAACCTTTTGGAGCCATACGCTGATTGGGCTGAAGTTTTAGTTCTGTGCAATTATTACACGATGTTATCTGTTCATAATTATAGTTATTAATGATGCGCCACTTGTTGGAGCGCACACTCCCGGACACCCTTAGAGTGAGTGGGGGCAGTCTTAAAGGAGATGCTCTCGACTTGGGTGACAAGCTTAGCCAGAACTCAGCTGCCTGTAGTGACAGAAGGCGATAGCTGTTTGGTTCCCAGCTTTCACCGCTTCAAGCCAGAGGCAGGGTCGGAGTCAGGGTTAACAAGAAAAACAGACTTTATGCAGCAAGAGACGATACAGAGGAATTGACACTAACAGACGAAGTTTTCAAAAGCAATGCAACGCATGCAACTAAAGAGGCTGTAATACACACAGAGGTTTAACAACAATTAATAATACACAACTCAGTCGGAATAAATAAACAGCAAATTATTCACCTGGCACTGTCGCAGACCGACGTCTTGGGAGTCACATTGTGACCATCTCGTAGACTGGCGCAGCTAGTTCGCAGATCTGAGTGTTTGCCGAGCAGCGAGTTAACCGCGAGAGCCGAGCTGATGTACTGTAACACTAGCTAGGTTCCCGATGTGACGTGACCTCAGTTTATAAAGCGTCGTCAGTTACAACACGCCAAAACAGGTGCGCACATACATGTAGTGTTTACAGAATTGTAGTCTGTCCCTCCCGCCGAGACACACGTCATTAGGGGCGGCCGGATAGTCTGGAAGGTCCGAGGGGCTCCTCCGCCGGTGAGTCACCGCCGCCTCCGAGCGATGAGGAGAGGGTAAAGCCAAGTGCGCGTAAGGTTACACACTCTCAACGCGCTAAGGGGGGGGGGGGGGGCGGTGAGTTCTCCAAGTTTCTGGAAGTGTGTGCTGCTGCGTGCATGCGCTTCCTTCGCACCCCGACGGTTCAACAAAAATATGCGCCGATTTTCGTGAGCTACGATCCTCACAGAGCGTTTCAGTATTGTTCAATGCTGCTTATATAGGAAGGCACGAAAATTTGCCATTTTCTTCAGATTTCAATCAATGTAGCGTCGAAACACGGACTGAATCACTGACGGACAGAAGTTGTGTAGTGCAGCGCTCACAGTATCTGCTATAAATTGTTATTTATATTATGGCGAAAGCCTTTATTGCCTCATCGTCATCGTCAGCAAGTGTCACGCTTTTGCGGCGGCTCTGATTGGTCGAGACGGGATGACGTCATGGAGGTCTCGACCAATCACAGAGCACCACCACATTATCTGCGAATGCGTGCCTTATATGGCCATATGCCACTTAATGATCAATTACTAAATTATGACTAAATAATTAGGTAAGTACTAATCGCTAATTGGTGACACATAATTAATTACTAATCACGAATAAATAGCTAATTGGTTATTTATTACTGATGACTGAAAAATTAATTATAAATTACTCATCATTGACAATTTCGTAATTAATTAATAATTACTAATTAATGCCGTGCACCCGGTAAAATCAACTATACAACAGCAATCGTAGAATAATTGCGAAGATACAAGGAACGTGATCTCGTCGCTGCCAAGCAGAATTCACTGAATAAACACGCTCGAAGAATGTGAGAGTGTAGTCACTTGCTTTACTCGTAGCAGCATTCATCGCTATATGCGCATCAGAAGCCTAGCAGAATGCAGCACTCAGGCTTTCTGCTTTGATTACTTTAGTCGCCAAAGTGTCCTCGAATGTTTCCTATCTCCTCAGTCGTCAAAGCATTATAGAGGGATTGAGTTTACACATTCCTCGTAAAAAACAAACAGCTGGAATTTTAGTGAACGAAAGCAATACAATTCAAAATTTCCGAGGAGGGAACTAGCACACAATAAAAACATTTCCACAACTGCTTATAGCGTAATAGAAATGGTACAAATTTTCGACCTAGTAAACAAGGACAGTATGCAAACATGAGCAAAACGTGTCATGGCAAAACGAAAAATACAACGGGCTACGTATGAAGGAAACTAAATAAAATCACGAAACAAAAATGGAGACAGTGACTGGCGAAAACAAAAATCTATTATTTACACAGTGCCTACGGGAAAGTAGTTCTAGTCATATAACGTACGTGGCATATTATCGAATAATAAAACGTGTGTGTGAGGCAGTGACTGAAGTGAACCCTGTGTTGGTGATCAGCACGTGACGAACGATACGGTGGCGCGGGTAGAAAGCGGCTGACGGGACGATTTTGTTTATTTTACTTTCCTGCGTGCTTTGTTTCTCTCCAGTGCACTTCGCCGTTCCTGTCGAAAATCGTGATGCTGAAAACAATATCACTCTCTCGGATGCTGAAAACAACATCACTTTCTCGGATGCTGAAAACAACATCACTCTCTCGGCGACTCCGCGTCACCCGTGTGAATGTGGCAGCCCGTAGCAGAAGTTATGCTGCCCCCTGATCCAATCGTTCAGCCCTCCCCCTCCGCCTCCCGCAATCGGCGCGCAAGGGCGTCACGGAGTATACATCTAAACATTCGAGGAGCCAAAGCACCTTAAGCAATTGAATTCTGTCGGTTCCGGATAAAAAGAGAAGGCACCAATGACTTTTCACCTGTACCTTTCAAGCTCATGAATTTAGCTTTGGCCAACGCTGACTACCACGCCACCATACACACGTGAGACATCTGGAACTGTCCGATGGAACTTGTATCACTGAGGTTCATTATGTCAATAAGGCATCTCGAAAATCTTGAACATGGTAGGAATGGCCAGCAAGGCGGGAATTCAGAAAAATGGAGTTGGAATGCAGCTTACCAGCAGGCAGACGAAGAGAAACTGTACGATAAGTATTACTGGCGGCAGACGCTGCAACAGTACGTCGGCCTGGGGCCGATTTATCCATATCAACTTCGCTCTTAGAAGCTGACTAAAGGCGCGTGTAATGAATGCGCAGCTATCCTGAAAACGCCGTTGGTTGCTAAAGACGTATGGCGCATTTGAATCAGAGTTGAGGTACGCTTTATGTACAAACGCAAGCGGGAACAGAAGCATCAACAGTTCACCAAAAAACCAAACGTATACGCCCGAACTCTTTCATATTATCGCGCGTAAAGATACTTAAACGATACTTAAATGTTTAAACATTGGGTAATCAATAGTCAAGCCTTATAGGCCAATCCTGAAAGGTTGGAAATCAGTCTATAAATCCAGAATACAATCGAATAACCACATAACAAGTCAAAATTTGCTAATTTTGTTGCAGTATCTAAACATTGCGTAACCGATAGCTGAAATTCGCACAAAAATAAATAAAATTATCAAAAATAATAAAATATATAGGAATAAACAAAGTAAAAAATAAAAATTAAAAAAATAAATTTAAATTCAAGACTCGTATTACTGCACCTAAGTAGTCTCACGTGCGTCCTACAAATCTTAAGACTATACATACTTTCCAGTTTCTTATGTGTAGGTTATAATCACCCTTTTCGATCATGACATTTAAGGCTTCGACTGAATCAAATGCTTTATCGTAATTTATGATGACTAGTACAGCAATCGGCTGTATTTTGTGCTTTTCTTTATCGCCTGGTCGATACTGTCGATATGATCTATTGTCGAGTTACATTTCCGGAGGTCTGCCTAGTCCTTTGGTTTTCTGAGCTCTAAGTTTGTCTTGCTTTTATGGATGCAGTGACCTCAAAAAAAAAAAAGCCTTAAAGATGCATGTAAATGATACCAGCGTTGAGTATGACCATAAGTTCAGTGTTCACACCTATATAGACAAGAAACGGCGACATAACCAAGGTATACATAAATCTTCTCTCTATTCCCAAGATTTCTTGAAGTATAGCGTGCTTTAGGCACATTTTAACGCTGGGCATAAACATTACGCGAGAAAGAGGCAGAACTATTCAACAAACATCTCTTGTGTACATCTGCTCTTGCGGGGACGCAAATAGATCAAGGGTTCATGTCAAGTGCGAAGATCTGCCTCTGAAATGGAGATGCATTACGACACCGCAGCCTAGTGTGAGTCGTCGTCGGCAGAGCGCTGAAGCAGGCGACAGCGATGTTTCCGGATATCACTCCACTCTGTGTTTAGCACGTCGAGGCGCGCCGGGCGTCCGGCGGGTGCAGTGTGGAACGAAGTTCCGCGCCTCGAGCAAGGCTCTATTAGCTAACGAGCAGCCTGCCTCCGTCGGGAATGCGGGGAGAGGGCTTCAACATTAGGCGAACGGGGCTCTCGCATCTAGTTGCGCTCCCTAACTAGACGGCGATAAACGATGTTTCCCCTGGAACGACGCCAAACATCGCCTGGCGCGCGTTCTTGCGTAAACGCGCGCCACCTCGCTCTCTGCGGAAGCATCACCTAAACGAATGCATTCATTCAACCATTTTCACTCGAGAGAATGCGAATAAGTTTTCCAGCAGTTCTCTTTGAAAGGATTGCACGGAGGTTGGATTCGTTGAGATTGTTGAGATAAATTCTTTTCTTTGCGCCACATGAACAAACTGGAAGTATGGCTAGAGCTTAGATCAATACAGACGTGCTTTCTTGCTCAAAAATTTCAGTACATGCCTGTTTACCTCAACGGCAGTAATCAGCGCTCTTCTAAGGAATTCCCCTTCCACAGGTGCTCGCAGTCGCAGCAGCTGACCTACTGTCGAGCTTCAACGTCCAAAAACCTTTCTTTTGCCTCTTGAGTAGAGGACCGTGCTGTGGTTGCATACCAGCTGGCTTCTGGCTTGGCATGAGTCTGGTGCGGTGCTTGAAGCATTGAAGCAGCCACTAGCTGCGACATGAAGGCAGCTCCCCTGCAAAAATCTTTTGATGTGGAGGATGATTAATGCAAACGTGGATCCTGAATGCGCATGTTTTAACCTGTTAGATATACATGCCGGCAAGGGTCTTTACCATCCCAACACAGATGCACTTCGTAAACTGAATACGAATGCTCGAGCTTTTCCCCGGAAGCGCGTGCTTCGGATTGTTAACCAATCGCAAAATCGCCGCAAAATGCCTTATGGGCCAGCACTTTATGGGGTTATCAACATATTGATTCTTTATTTGCCTATACTGCAGCCTCGAATTGTGCTTTGGCAAGAGGATATATAAAAAGGCAATAATAAATTATTTCCAACAGCAACATATAAGGTATACATATAATACTGTGCACGATTACATAAAATGATAATAAGAGACTGTCAGTACATATATTCCCGCTAAATATACCAAAATCTAAAACATCTGCTGATCATTTCGCTCAGGAGCGCTTCGTGCATCTCAAGAAAATACTTTGAAACGCTGGCCGCTCGATTTCGCTGGATGGCTTTGCATCCTTCTATTAGCGAGCACGTCGTAGAAGTGCCCCAAGTGCCACTGTTCCAGATTTGATCTGGTTTTGCTGTTTCCCGAAGCAATAACGTTTCGCCTTTACTGTACCAGTCTCAAGCTTGAGATGCGTTCATGGGAAGGGACTAAAAAAAAGCAGAATATATCAATTCCACTTCAAAGCACGGTTACAGATAAGACTGTCGTTCAAAGAGGCGCGCAGTTAAAATCTTGCCAACTGCTTTTGGTTTCTCCGGTTTGAACAGGCGCTGTCGTGGACGACGTTATTTTGAATGAACGAAGCGTCCATCGAACTTTCTCTTTATGAGCGCATCGTACTTGAATCCATCGTCAGAAAGCTTCATGCTGTTCAGTGTCTCACTAACATTCTTTTCCACGCAGTAAAGAAGTGCTGTGACTTGCCTGCATGATCACATACCGAGGAGTAGAGGTAAGCTTGTTCTCCAGCAATGAAAGGGATTGACTTGGTCTGAAGGAATTAGTACAGTGGCTTTTCGAGGCCGGCAGTGACTAGGAGATTGTGAAAAACGGCTGTGGCGTCCGCATGGTACTCAATGGCTGACGCGGACATTTTCAGCGTTACGAAGAATGGAAGAAGAACCAAAGAAACAAAGCGCATGCGTCTGTGTCGAATGCAGAAAGAGCGTATATATATTCATTACAAGTCTCTGTTCCCCTGCCCTCCCGTTTGCCCACTAATTCTAATGTACGAGGAATTAGTTTAGCCAAAAGCACCGTCGGTCATGCCACAAATTAAGTGCACCTAGATGCCGTTACGCGATATGAAATTGCTTTGTATACAGATCATCATTTGAAGTTTCTAACAAAGTCGTTTGTACCACCACTAGTCGTTTTAACACAACTGTACCTGTTTATATTTTTGTACAGAGGCATGGTTGCCTGCAGTAAAAGAAGCCCTTCGGAAACGCTTAAGTCAGTTGTTAGAATTACGGTGGCTGTTATGAGCCTGGTAAATTTGAGCATATATATTCTAAGAATCGGTCGGAAAGCTAGAAATTACCTGTCCGGTGACTTGGAGAATCAAGTTTAGGTTTTTGCAAAAATGCGTTAGATCTGGCATTCAGTGGCGTGATGCACAGAACAACATAGTATGATTCCGCTAGACTGTTATACTGTACAACGAGATGGGAAAAAACTGGCTCTCACTGGAACGTCCACCTCCAGTGCCACCTTGAGCGCTGTCGGCACAGCAGTTGCACTTTCCCTACCGGTTGCCTTGTCTAAGCAGCCTTTTTGTATGATACGTGAATACGGGAGATAATAGAAGCAAAATCATCTGGTGGAGCCTATAGACAAAGGAGTTTCTTCTTTCTATGAAATTACGGCGCCGGGATGTTATAAATACCCTTACCGACGCTCTCCCCCCCCCCCCCCCCCTACCGGACACAAAGAGAATATGTGCAGTGTGTCCACCATGACTTGCACATTCCTACATTTAGCTAATGCTGGCGGTCAGCGCTCCTAAACTTTTAATGCGCCTAACCACTCCTATTTCTGTATCGAAACTCCAGTATATTCTTGAAAGAACACTGTTTCATTCATGCGGCAAGCGCTAGCACCTATGCACGCGTTCACAGAAACTCGTCCATGCTTATTTAACAGATGGCATCGGCGTGACGTAGACAAATGTGCGTGCCCATTAATAGGCTACTGTGCCTCTTTTCAAACCACTTTCTTCTTAGCTATTCCCTAGCGCACCCGACAATAAATCCAGGCGTCATGTCAGATTCAGCCGGTAAACATCTACATCTTAAACTCAGAAAATGCTTACCAAGCCATCCGAAGAATTCGTTTTGCTTACCAGATTTTTATTATACATAAACGAGTTTCCATGAAATTCAGGCTTTCGACTGCGCTTTCACCACGGAATATTTCGAATATCTCTTCGAAGTTATCATTTTCAATTCATGTTGTGGGTGCTCTTTGTTCAAATGCCTCTATCTTTGTGGGGATTTTTGCTTTCTTACCTTCGCTGGTCATCTCTCCAGCACTTAATAATGTTTGCCAGACATAAGCTGCACAGATTTTTATAGACTGGGCACAGCCTGTCTGAGTGGAATTAGTTCGTAGCTTATCATCTGTGCTAACGAGGGTAACCTTATTTCGGCTATTTGATCACTAGTGAATTTTCGTTCTGATTTTCTCTTTTGCGCTTTCAGGTTTCGTACAGTAGGAATAAGCAATTCTGTTTTTCTGATTCATTGTATTTTCCTCTTGCTTTTTTTCTCGCAGGAAAATATTCAAAATGATATGCGAGCAGTGTGCAAAAGTTCCATATGAAACAAACTTCCTGCTACATGAAGTAAGGACAGCTGTTGGCTTTGAAAACTTCGCCCCAAAGAAGAAAAAAGCATTCCAAAAATCGGTAGGGAGCTTAACGGCTTAGCGCATCATTCAACGTGAGCTAATTACGATTTTCAGCCGAAATGGGTGGGCTGGTAGAAGGCTGTAGATTAAGGTTCGATGAGCTGACAGCACGCTTACCTCTTTATCCCTGCTTTTCCCAAGCGACGACGTAAGGCAGTCTGAAAAGTCATTAGGGAACGGTGACGATATCCCAGTTTTATCAACCGCATTCTTTGCCGGCTCGTTTACCCACAAAGCATGTGGTTGATAAACAATTTACAAAGTTGAAGTTATTGCTGCTGTTGAAAACGCGAGCTGTAAAACTGCGCCTAGACATGACGACGTTCCTTATGATGTCTTCAATATTTTACAAGCAGGAGTAGTGAACGCCCAATTTGATGCGATAAATGAAATATGGCAAGGAGAATAAATTCTTCTTTGCTGGAAGCACTCAGTGATGGCCCCAATATCAATGGCTGGGAAACCGCAGACAAGCCTGCAACCTTTGCGGTCTACAAACGCCCACAATTTGCAAGATTCATGAAACGATGGTAGCCATATGTCCGTGGTGGAGGTTGACAGTCAATAAAAATACCAAGCTCGACAAAGTGGTTTCCGCCAGCATTCGCACAGAACATGGGTTGGCTATACTGGCTGAAAAGTCGTATTTGTGTTGCCTCTTAGCCACCTTGTACGCACAGTGGTGGCTACGGACGTAACGAAGGCATACCACAACGTGTTACACGCCATGGTTATTAGCAACAAGGAAAGTATTACCATTCCCCTACTGGTTATACAAGCGGTACATAATCTTCGTAAGGACAGGAGGTTTTCTTCCTCTGGTCAAGGACAAAAAATTGGAAGCTACACTTCATACAGAGACGTGCCACAATAGCATGTTTGCTATTTAATATCGCACTTTTCGCATTAACCGGAAAATAGGTGGAATACTAGAGGCGCAGTAGTACGCAGACAATGCCACGCTTTGGTCTCACCATAAACACCTTGATACAAAGAATGTTTATTCGTAAGAAGCATTAGATACACTATATAAGTACAGTCGTAAGCACAAGTGACATACACTACGCGGCCGTTAGCGGAGCTGGGGAAAACTGCATGGAAACTCTATCCAGCGACAGCGATATGCACATGTCGATAAACGACTGGCTCGATCGCAGATAGCTGTTGCTAGATGGCTTTGCACCTTAGGTTTCCCGAGCTCCACTGTTGACGCGTGTTATATACCACTTTTGCTGACGACTGTTCGTCCACACTGCAGGTCACTCTAAAACTCGCAAGCAAGAATGGAAGTAAACAATTTGCAACAAGAAGAAGCACGCCAAATATTGTAAATTAGACTTTACAAGAGGTGGACGATTTGAGTTGAGATCCTTTGGCTCACATAGTCATAAATATGGCAAAGGAACACAATGGCTTGACAAAATGAAAAAAAAAAGATATACAAAAAAACTGCGACATGCTTAAACTTCATAAACCGTATTTGATCTAGGGGATGCGAAGCCGGAAGAGAGATGGCAAGACGTCTTGTATAATCGATGCTACAGCTCAGTATACTGCATAAAGTCTAGTTGCAAAGAGTGACGAAGCGACAATGAGCGGAGTTTTTCGATAAATAGGAATGCGATGCGAACCATCATGGCCATCTTAAACTTACCCCAGTTCTTATTCTCCAGGATTTTGCCCAGTTGAACACGTTGACGGAATTAATTAAGAAGCTGAATACTATAGAAATCGTAAGCGAAGGTATGTTACGCCCATAGCATCATTGTAAAATGCGGTGGCAGTGCAAAGTCCACAGTGGTAACTCACGTCCATGGGGCTTCACGACTTCCATGACAAACTAGACTACCGAACTTCGTCGTAAAGAGAAGCTGGCATCTCTATACCTACGGATAATGTGCTATATTCCCAGTAGCATATATCACATATACGGACGCGTCCATTACAGGAAGTGGCGGGAGAACAGCAGCTACTTTCCCGACACGCACATATCTGAATGAACACAATGAAAACACACGAGAATACCCGGGCACGTTTGTGGTGGAACTTTGTATAATTCTAGGTAGTATGGAGACCATAGAGCCTTTAGCAGAAGCTCACATCTATACACACTCCTGAGCCGCCATAAAACAACATAAAAATGTGATACAAATACTATGCGTAACACAGGACATCCATGTACTGAATAAGAAAACAAAGATACTCATCCAGGTACACTGGGCACAACCCAATGCTGAGAACGGTTAGCAAAGAAAAGTTTGCATTCTTGCACACTAAGTTTCCAGCATTAATAGACCCCCATCAGGCTCCTTTTTGATGCCCCCTCCACTTCTCCTTAATTAGCAGAGTGGCAGCACTTCTCAAAGAGAACCATCATCTTTAAGAGGAGCACGACACGTGTATTCATTTTTAAGGAGCGTTCTATTTAAGATGATATACGCGTGTCCTCATTCCCCGCGCACTTTCTCTCCCCCGTAGAGTGCGCAATCATGCTGTGCTTGCTAAATTCGGCACGAGAAAGACCACATAAGCTATTTCTAGAAATTTAACACCAATTCGTTCTCCAGCTGTCTCTCACGCAGTCCTGCTCACCATCTTTGTCTCCTTAACATGTAATCTCCTACTCATCTGTTCCTGTGGTGATCGTAGTGTTTCTTCCGACGTTTTCGGAGACACTCAGTGAGCTGCAGAAATAAAAATGATATCACTTCTGTTACAAGCTCACCAATAATGAAAGTATGTCTGTCATCGCAGGGACGCACCAAAGGGATAATACTTTTATTAGCGCAAACACTTTGTGCTTTTTTGTCCTCGTTCACTGATGCTGGGACGAATATTTATCACTTTGTTTCAAATGTAAGACGAGCCGAGGTATATCTCGAACGGCAGCAGCCACAGCTTCCATATTAATTCAAATTTTTCTAATCACATTTGACTGAATTACTTGGAGGTTTCTTCGCCGGCTTTAAACTGATCATTACTGTGAGCAGCTGGTAGTTCTCAGTTTTTTCATTTAAAACACTCGCAGGGCCATACAATATTAGAGATATTAGTCATCATCATCATCATCATCATCATTAGCCTGACTATACCCACTGCAGGGCGAAGGCCTCTCCCATATATCTCCAATTAACCCGGTTCTGTGCTAGCTGCTTCCACTTAACCTCTGCGAACTTCTAAACCTCATCCGCCCACCTAACTTTCTGCCGCCCCCTGCTACGCTTTCCTTCCCTTGGAATCCGGTTTGTTGCCCTAAGAGACCATCGGTTATTCTCTTTTCGCATTACATGTCCTGCCCATGCCCATTTCTTCTTCTTGATTTCCACTAGAATGTCAGTAACTTGAGTTATTTCTCTGACCCAGTCTGCACGCTTACTATCTCTTAATGTTACCCCTACCATTTTTCATTCCATAGCCCCCTGAGTTGTGCTCTTGGTTAGCCTCCACGTTTCAGCCCCATAGGTGAGTACAGGTAAGATGCAACTGTTGTATACTTTCCTCTTGAGCGATACCGGTAAGCTGCTAGTCATAATCGGCGAGTGCTTAGCAAATGCGCTCCATCCCAATCTTATTCTTCTTGTTATTTTCTTTTTATGGTCCGGATATGCGGTTACTACAGGTCCTAAGTAGACATATTCGCCTACTACTTCCAGTGCTTCGCTACCTAACGTAAACTGCTGTTCCTTCCCGAGGCTGTTGAACATTACTTTAGTCTTCTGCATACTGATTTTTGAGCCTACCTTTCTACTTTTCCTGTCTAGGTCATCAATCATTATTTGCAGTTCATCCCCCGAGTTACATAGCAAGGTAATTAGAGAGATGAGTGGTTATACATTAATACAACAAAACATACCAAGAGGGTAGTTGTACAAATTTTATTGGTTATGCAATTTTAGCCAAGGCATTCTTGAAGTAAATGGCCGTCTTTGATTACAGCCAGTGATGCAGGAAGGTGATTCCACTCGTCAAATGTGGGGGTAAGAATGAATGAAAGTTCTGTTTTCGTTCTGTAGAATGGCACTACAACTTTGTGAGCGCGATCCACGTGTGGTGAGACTTACTCTGGTGGTGAAATAAACCCTTTTTGCAGGTAATAAGGATGAAGAAAGGCGGAGACAAAGCGTTCTACGACGAGACCCCACGGATGGCAGACCGCGGCTGTCTTTTATACTAGGTGTGCTTGTAGGTCTGTTATAATTGGAGGTGACGAACTGACCATTATTTGGACCATTATTAGGTTTGTTTGGTTCTGTGGAAAAGGATCCCAACTGCAGCTGCGTATTTTAGTTTAGGTAGTTTGAACGCTTTGTATACAATGGGTTTCGAAAAAGAAAGCACTTTGCGGATATCACGATGACAATATTCAAGTTGAATGACCCCCGAGCATGTTTGCTGCAATTGCCGCCGCTGAATGGTACAGTTATTTGTAGACGCAAGTCAGGCCAATAAGGATTTGATTCCTTGCCCGGCCGTTCTGTCCGTTAATTGGCTATGGAATTACCAGCCCCACGTGGCAATACTGAAAAAGACCAGCATCACGCAAATGCGATGAACTAGTTAACACCCCCCCCCCCCCCCCCGCCCCCTCTCCCTATCTGGGGGATATGAATGGTTTCTCATGCATCACCTGATAAACCATGCACAGAAGAATAACGTGCTTCGTGCAGCCTACAACGTAGGCATTGCCTTTCTACAGTACGCTACATGATTATGTTATCGTGAGTGTTAAGAGAGGTGGGGCGTAGCCTTGTAGCTATAGAAGTGAATGCTACGATGTTTCAAAAATCGTCGATTACTACTCGGTTGCAGAAAAAAGGAACGATAGAAGTGTTCGTCTAGGTTGACAGTTCTTTTGAGGTGTTCATAGACGTCTGTTCCACCAGAGCTCCGTCTTTACTGTGGCATTAATGGTTCCTGTCTGAGGCTGTCTTCGCGGTTACTTGCCCACGTACGGACTACTCCCTTTCAATCACTACTTCGAAAAGTTGTTCACCTATTATCTTACACGTACTCATTAGCATTCGTTCCTACCGCTATTAAAACTAAGCCGTACTAACGTGATTGCGCGGCCTTGAACTAACGCGTTTAAATCGCGGTACAAGGGCTGAGATGGGTTCCATTCTCATCTCGCACACTCTTCTTAAAGGAGAAACGCGAGTTGGCAGCGCCGACAAAGTCTGCCACGTCATTAGGCATCGTGACGTCACATGCTCCACTGACCAATCAGTGCCGGACCATGTCACTTGCATACTATCACCCTGTATAGGCATGCGCGTAATGTATCTAGGCGGCAAGGCTTCAGACATTCGATGCTGACGTCGCCGGCGATTCTGGCGAAGCTACTTTCAGAAAGGCGGACTAACGTTCGGACGTTAAAATATAGAGAGGAAATTGCGGAAAGCAACTTTGGCGCTGAGGACCGTATTGCAGCTACTGATCCATGGCTACAATTGCGGTGCTGGAGCGGCTGTTATTTAGACGGCGTTTACAGCACCTGCCGGCACCTCTACTTGAGACCAAGAAAAAATCGCAGCGCAGACTCTTTGGTCAAAGAAGCGAATGAACTGGACTGCTCTGTGTCGCCAATATGAAGGGGGATTTCAAATTGATCTTTCGTCGATCAATCGGTTTGCGTAGGCAGAAATGTTCCTCACATCAGCCTGAATGCAAAACTAATGAAGACATTTGACTTTCTTTTACCTATACACACAAAAGTTACTCAAACGACTCCCCTCCCCCCTTCCCTGAAGGTTAAGATCATGAACTTTAAATGAAGGAAGCAGAAAGAAGGTCTTGAATAACAACAAAAGCCTCGGAGCCTCTCCTGGGATGGGAGTAGAGGACCGTGAAGCTAACGTTTGTTCACGTTAGGAAGTTCCTAAATATTATATTTTGATTGCTATGTTGGCTATTCCATAAGCGGCTGTGATCAATGCAGCTAATTTGATAATCTATTCTTGGATTCGAATCTATAAATCAATATATTCATATCTCTCGAGGGAACGCGCTGGGGTCTGCCTTGTCGATGCTACGCTCTGGAGCTTTACTGCTAATCTAAAAGCTCTTGATTAGACATGTTTGCTTTCGGAAAGCGCCGATTTCTAATAAAAGCTGCAGCATCTGATAGTCACGGCTGCTGCTTTTTTCATCGTCTGCCGCTGTGACTGTGTGAAGAGTCGTGGTCTGCGGCGTTATTAGTTAAAGTAGTTTTTCGCAGAGGAAAAAACTCCGCGGTCGCGTATGCCCTACTGGTACAACAGGATCAATGCGGTACTGACACGTCCACTGTGACCATGTTGTACAGGTGCGCGTAATTAAAAAAAAGTTAGGCAGATTTAATTACGGCGAAACCAATGGTAGAGCGAAAGATTGCCTTGCATCCCGTTATGTTTGGTGTTTTAACAGCTTGTGCCCTCTTCTTCTTCCTCCTCCTATTCTCCTCTAATTCCTATTCTATTCACATTCCATTATCATATCCTTAGCTTTTCTCATCGCTTAGGTGCATTTCCAGGGTGCCATAATACAGGTCTGCGCTTCAGTCTGCTTAAGAGCGGAAATGGCGACAGCCACTTTGCAGAAAAGTTTTATTAGCTACATCGTCATAGTCACTGTTACTATCATCATCATCCTTACAAACTAAATTCTCCGCTATTGTCATCGCCACTATCCTCATGATCATTACTGCATCGTCACTGTGATCGCTACTGTCACGTTTAAGCTACACAAGGAGAATTAAGAGCTATTTCTCACGACCCTGGTGTGGAGCAGCGGCTTGCGCGCTCGGCTGGAGACCGGAGGGAGAGTGGTTCTATCCCCGGTGGAGGCAGATTTTTATGTAGAGTTCGATGGAATTCCACCTAGTCAGTGCAATTCTTAGGGACATAACTTAGCACATACGCTCAAAAAGGTGGTTCTTTTATATTCCTTACATTTTTCCTGCCTCAGGAGACTCTGATAAATACTGCGTGTTTCTATTGCATGTGAACGACGAACAACTAACGGAAACACAAATACAGCGCCAATACTCCTTACAACAACTTTAGTGCATCTTGAGCTTCACTTGATGCTTGGAATAGCTGAAGACGGAAAGAATCGGCACAGAGAATACCGTAAAAGGCAGAAAGAGTACAACGCAATTTCATCATCCAGTACTTTTTTATTACGGTAAAGTTATTTGAAGAAGAGCTGTGGAATACCACGTTTTCAAGAATAACAAGGAACAGGCACTGCACAAAAGTAGACGACCATCTTAAGTTGTCTGGTACAGATAAAGTGAGAGCTACGTACGCTAGACAGAGTGCTCAAAATTTACTACTCATGTTTGCCCTTCGACAGAAAAACTGTTGAATCAGACACTTTGTATTACCGCAAAGCTGCCACACCAACAGAAAGCTGCATGTACAGCTCAAAATGTGCGGCGTGCCAGGGGTACTTTCATCTGAACAACAGGTCGCACCCCTAAGAAGACACACTGGACTTCCTACTGTCGGAGAAAACGGAGAAGTATGTGGTAAGAAAAGATTATGACTGCTTGGACATATTGCTAAAGGCGTTGGAAAATAATCTTGAGAAGCCAGCATCAAAGAAATACACACAAAGCCACTAAGAAACGAGGCAGCAGACCCATTGCACTGGTCTATAAACCTAATAATGTTGTTGTTGTGTTGGTTTATTTTGGCCCATAAGCAACTAAGGCTATCATGCGCCAAGAGCAAGGTTATTTTTTGTGTGTGAAACAAAGGGGAAAACGCGTGTGGTCTAACTAGAGTTTGTTTAGAAAGTCTCCTTTTATGAAACGGTTTGTGTTGGTTTTTATGGCGCATAAGCTGCTAATGCAATGATGTGGAAAGCTTGAGGTTTTAATTTGTTTACTGATGCACACTTGACTTATTTTACAGTTTGCATAAGAAATTTGCTTCTTTTAGAAAACTGAAAACAAAAGACAAATCTACCAGTCCATCTTCGCCTAAAATCAATTTTGGGTGAAAAGGAATGTGTTGTTTGTAAAATGGGGTAGAATATATTTTCCTTAGTGTTTCGAGACCTGTGCATGATAGTAAGACGTGGTTAATGGTTAGTTGTCCTCCACTATTTTCGCATTTAGGTTTGTCTCGTTTTGTCAGCAGAAAATTGTGTGTCAGGTGTGTGTGTTCAATGCGGAAGCGGCATAGTATTACTTCTATGAAACGTTCCTGATGCCGGCACGACATCCATTGTCCCAAAATGGGCTTTACTAAGTTTACTTTACTAAGCTTTACTAATACACTAGGGAAAGAGTCCAGCGACGTTGAATGTGCAAATATATTTAACTCTGCGTTCTTATCCGTTTTCACTAAAGAAACTGTCGTGTCACTATCTGCCGCAGCTGCTTATCCGATATCCCCAATGACGTCAACCACATTTTCTGCACATGGGATCGCTTGTATTATCGAAAACATCAAGTTGTCATCCTCAGTGGGCACTGATGAAATCACTTCCAAACTCTTAAAAAATACTCGGCATGTCTGCGCATCTTACCTTTCACTACTTTTCACGAAATCACTTGACACAGGTAACATACCCAGTGATTGGAAAATGGGAAAGGTCCTTCCAGTCTACAAATCAGGTAGCAAAGAATCCCCCCTTAACTACCGCCCCATTTCTTTAACTAGTGTACCATAAGCAAAGAATCCCCCCTTAACTACCGCCCCATTTCTTTAACTAGTGTACCATACAAAATCATGGAACATATCATTTATTCTCACATAATGAAATTTCTTGACTCGAACGATTTTTTTTCATCCTTCACAGCACGGCTTTCGCAAGGGATTCTCCTGCGAAACGCAATTAGCCATTTTCGTTCATGATCTGCATGAATCTCGATTCTAAAATTCTAACTGACTCAATATTTCTAGACTTCGCTAAAGCTTTCGACAAAGTGCCTCACACACACGCTTGATACTAAAACTTGCGCAGGTAAATGTACACCTTAATGTACTACAATGGATAAAGGAATGTTTAGCACACCGCACGCAGTTTGTCTATGTTTATAACCAGTCTTCTGATTCTCTTCCAGTAACATCAGGCGTCCCACAAGGGTCGGTGCTTGGCCCCCTATTATTTTTGATATACATAAACGACTAAGCCACGCATATTACTTCTAAAATCCGCATGCTTGCCGATGACTGCGTCGTCTACCGCGCGGTTACTAACACATCTGATCAACTAGCTCTTCAAAACGACATATAACCTGTCTACAAGACTGGTGCAGCCAATGGCTCATGGAACTTAATCCAACTAAATGCAAGAATGTGTCGTTTCACCGCAACCGTAACCCCATTTTTTCCCTACTTAAGCTCAGGCGTCCGAGTAGAACTAACCAAATCTTATAAATACCTAGGCATAACTCTGTGCGAAGATCTGACCTGGAATGCGCATATCACCAACATCCTATCGTCAGCTAATAGCTCTCTCGGTTTCTTAAGACGGCACTTGCGCCATGCACCATCACACGTAAAACTTCTCGCATACAAGTCACTAATACGAACAAAACTTGAATATGCATCCCCCACCTGGAGTCCAAACCAAATCTATCTGATAACTTCACTTGAATCCCTTCAGAATCGAGCCGCTAGATTCATTCATTCCTGCTATTCATACAATGCCAGTATTTCATCTTTAAAAGCTAAATCCGGTCTAACAAATCTTGCATGTCGTCATCGAATCGCCAGTATGTGTTTGTCCCATAAGTTTCTTTCCAGCTCACTTCGAATTGCGCCCTACATCAACCCACCGGCACGCATTTCACCCCGCATTGGTCACCCCCTGCAAGTTGCGCGTCTACAATCTCATACTACAACATTTGCGGCGTCATTCTTTCCTCGCTCAGCCGTAGACTGGAATGGCCTTCCACACGACATTGCTGGAATCACCTGCCCATCCACATTTTGTGATTGTATAACTGCCATATTTAACCATTAATATTGTAGCAAAACCTTCAAAACTGTATTGGTTGTTTTATAACAGCCGCCGGCATGCAGGCTTATCACTCTGATTCTGGACCGTGGATCAGTTCCGTAATCTTTGTTTGTTAATGCTCGATGTCGCGAGTCACACCTTAATCAGTTTCGTTGTAGCGCAAGATGCACCGAGATCTGTCAAGAAGGTTCCGGCCACTCGGGTGTCTTTCCACAATGTTCCAGCCCGTGCTGGTAGCTGTTTGCGACGTTATCTAGATTGTTCTGTGCAGCCTTTAAATTGAGCGTTGACGAGTGTGACGGGCATTCTTTGTTCGACGACCGACGAGCACGTTTGTTGCTATCGCCGCCGCCGAGTTGCTTAGTTCTTTTGCAGGCGCAAGTCAGCCCCAATAAAGAGTTATTTCAGTACCATTACGCCTGCGTCTTCTTTTGGCGTGTACGGCCTTGTCACCAATACGTGACATCTGGTTGAGGTGCTGCCTTTGATCCTTCAAGCGAAGACCCAAGCCGTGTTCTTGTCGCCCTTGAGGACCAGCCTCCATGGGTCACCCAGCCAGCCGTCGACTTCAAAGCCTACAACCCGAACACGATCTGCTGCCTGACCCCATTCGATCTCGGAAGTCATCGACGCTGACAGTGGCCCAGACTACAGCACCGGTTGTTTTCGTCCAACCCCTTGAGCCCCCCTGCTTCCATGGACGACCGGATGAAGATGCGGGAGACTGGATGGACCGTTTCGACCGTGTGGCAGAATTCAACGGTTGGAACAACGTTGCGAAACTCAGGCAGGTCTACTTTGTTTTTCAAGGACATGCCCGAGTTTAGTTTGAAAATCACGAGACTTCTTTCAAGGATTGGGAGATATTTAAAGCACAGTTCGTGATGGCCTTTACAAGTTCTGTCCGAAAAGAAAGAGCTGAGGCCCTCCTCCACTCAAGAATTCAACAACCAAATGAGCCCGTGCTTGTCTATGTAGAGAAAATGAAACGCCTGTTTCGCCGCGCCGACCCTAACATGACCGAAGGTGAGAGGGTGAAATTCCTAATGCGAGGCGTTAAAGAGTCGCTTTTTTCAGGGCTTGTCCGGAACCAGCCGAGAACTGTGGAAGAATTTGAAAGTGAAGCATCGACCATCGAGAAGACGTTGGACACCCGGATGCGCCACTCCGAGCGACCACTTCAATCAGACTACTCATGCCACTACCTCAGCGCATCTGCAAGCGGAGAGAACCTTCGGGACCTCATCCGGGAGATCGTGCGAGAGGAGCTCCGCCGAATGCTTCCATCATCGCAACAACCCCAGGAGGCGACGCTCACGGACGTCGTCCGTGAAGTTCAGCAGGCGCTGGGCGTTCCTAAGGCGACGACTCCGACGGCTCCAGAGCATGAATCAGCAGCGATGGACTATGCAGCTGCATTATGTCGTCTTGCACCCCGACGCGACCTCCCAAGCTCTCGTCGCTACCATCCTGCTTCCGAAAGCCGCCCCTTGGCCCCCGCCCGCCAAGTCTACCAACGATCTCCAAGCCCCAGGAAATGCGACGCCTGAAAAACATCTAACAACCGACCGCTCTGTTTCCATTGTGGTGAGGCAGGACACATCCTCCGTCACTGCCCGTACAGGTGGATCGGCCTCCGTGGTTTCGCTGTCGACGCTCCATGACCCCGTCCTGGCGAGCGACTACAGGAAATCAAAGACTGCCTGCGTAGCGGAGAGCACTCGTCGCCAAGGCGTCTGTCATGCTCTCCATCACAGTACAATGCCCGATTTAAGTCGCCGGGCCGCGGTTACGTGCAAGGACGGTCTCCTAGCCCTCGTAGGGGAAACTAAAGGCAGTAAACTTTGGAGGTGAGGTTGCTCAACGGCGAAAAGACGAAGATCCTCCGCCGCCGACGACCACTAACGACGACGCAACCATTTCATCGTCGCTACACACAACGACATTGACGACAACACGACCAGACTGCAAGCCGACACCGCCGCCCAGCGAAGTAACAAAGGTATGCCCCGGCCATGACCTGAAGAAACGACGCAGCCGAGATGGGATACCAAGGCCCACGTGCAATGCGAGGACGCGAAAAAGCGACCTTGAAGTTGATGTCGACGGTCGCAGAGTCATTGCCCTAGTAGACACCGGAGCTGACTATTCAGTCATCAGTGGATCGTTAGCCTCCCAGCTCAGGAAAGTTACGACCGCTTGTGATGGCCCGCTAATTCGCACCGCAGGTGGCAACCTGATTACTCCATCGGGACGATGTACTGCTGGAATAACCCTAAATGGGCGTACTTGCCCCACTAGCTTTTTGGTCTTGCAGCAGTGCTCCCGCGACGTGATTTTAGGCATGGACTTCCTTAATGAAAATAGGGCTATCATCGACCTCCGATTAAAGCTCATCAAGCTCTCTGCAGACAAAGCCATACCTGCTACGACGACTTCGACGCAACACGTCGCTCTAAACGTCCTCGACGGAGAATTGACCATGCCGCCCCGATCAAGCGTCGCAGTCAGCGTAGGTAGCACAGACATCGAAACCGCTGAATGCATCGTCGAAGGAAATATCCAATTGCTCTTGGAACGAGGTGTCGGCATCGCAAAAGGCATCGCGAAATTCCGGAGAGGACAAGGTCAGGTGCTGGTAACAAACTTCACTGAAGAATACCAGAATACCGGTAAACAATGGCGCGACCATCGCTTTTCTCGACGAATTAGCGGACCTCAAAGACGTATTCGCCCTCCATGACCAACCACTGGAAGACGCACCGGACCACTTCCGTCAGCCCACATTTGACATCAACCCAGCATTGACCCACAGCAGGAAAAAACAGATTCACAGTCTTCTTCGAAGCTACAGGGAGTGCTTCTCGTCATCATCGAAGGAACGACAAACACCACTGGCCAAGCACCGCATTACAACGGACGAACACGACCGACCTATGCGCCAAAGCCCTTATCGTGTATCGCCGCGAGAACGGCAGGCCATTCGCGATCAAGTTGAGGAAATGCTGCGTGATGACGTAATCCAGCCATCGAACAGCCCCTGGGCGGCACCAGTCGTTTTGGTCAAGAAGAAAGACAGCACACTTCGCTTCTGCGTTGATTACCGCCTCTTGAATAGCATAACGAAGAAGGATGTCTACCCGCTTCCCCGCATCAACGACACTCTCGACCGGCTCTGCAATGCAAATTATTTTTCATTGATGGACCTGAAGAGCGGATATTGGCAAATTGAGGTCGACGAACGAGATCGCGAGAAGACCGCATTCATCACACCGGATGGCCTTTATGAGTCCAAGGTGATGCCATTTGACCTCTGCTCCGCACCAGCCACATTTCAACGAGTAATGGACACAGTCCTGGCAGGGTTGAAGTGGCAAATTTGTTTGGTATATTTGGACGACGTTGCTGTCTTCTCGTCAAATTTTGAAGACCACCTAAAACGACTAAAGACAGTGCTGGAAGCCATCAAGTCATCGGGACTAACGCTAAAACGCAGAGAGGTGCCACTTCGCCTACGAAGAACTGCGGTTCCTAGGTCACATCGTTAGTAAGGATGGTGTTCGCCTTGACCCGGAGAAAACAGCTGCAATATCACAATTCCCACCGCCTGTCGACAAGAAAGCTGTGCGCCGATTCCTTGGGTTGTGCGCTTATTATCGACGATTTGTCAGAGAACTTTTCGCGAATCGCCGGACCATTGACGCAGCTTACAAAGGCTGCCGTACCTTTTAAATGGGAAGCGCCGCAAGGAGAAGCCTTCGACGAACTTAAGCGCCGCCTGCAGTGCCCTCCTGTACTTAGCCACTGTGATGAAAACGCCGACACCGAAATTCACACCGACGCGAGCAGTGTGGGCCTAGGAGCCGCTCTCGTCCAGAAGAGTGCCGGCCAGGAGAAAGTAATCGCCTACGCTAGCAGGTCCCTCACAAAAGCCGAAGTAAATTACTCGACGACCGAGGAGTGCCTTGCGATCCTCTGGGCCACTTATAAGTTTCGTCCATACCTATACAGCCGACCATTCAAGGTGGTAAGCGACCATCACGCGCTCTGCTGGCTGGCTAATTTGAAAGATCCCTCCGGCCGCCTTGCAAGATGGAGCCTACGACTTCAAGAATTCTACATGACTGTAGTATATAAGTCGGGCCGGAAGCATTCCGACGCAGACTGCTTATCCCGCGCTCCCGTCGACGCTCCTCCGAAGGACGATGACGACGACGTCTTTTTGGGACCGGTAAGCGCCAGCAGTTTCGCAGAACAACAGCGATCAGACCCTGAGCCTAAAGCGCTAGCCGACTACCTAGAAGGAAAGACCGCTTCCCCTCCTCGTGTGTTCAGGCGACATTTATCATCGTTCGCGTTAAGAAATGGCCTCCTTGTGAAGAGCTTCGCATCCAACAAGACCGCGCAGCTTCTCGCAGTGCCTAAAACCCTCCGGCAGGAAATTCCGCAGGCGTTGCACGATGAGCCCACAGCAGGCCACCTCGGATTTGCGCGCACGTTGCATCGAATCCAGGAGAAGTACTACTGGCCGCGACTGCCTGCCGAAGTTGCCCACAACGTGAAGACGTGTCGTGAGTGCCAACGACGCAAGACACCGCCGATCAGGCCAGCAGGACTACTAAACCCGATTCCGTCCCATACATGCCCTTTCAACAAATTGGGATGGATCTCCTCGGCCCCTTTCCAGCTTCATCTATGGGTAACAAGTGGATCATCGTGGCCACTGACTACCTTACCCGTTACGCCGAAGCAAAAGTACTACCCAATGGTACCGCGGCAGAAGTCGCCAAATTTTTTGTCGAACAAATTCTCTTGCGACATGGCGCCCCAGAAGCGCTCATCACGGACAGGGGAACGGCGTTTACGGCAGAGTTGACGCAAGCCATCCTGGAATACAGTCATACAAGCCATCGACGAACAACTGCGTACCATCCCCAGACCAATGGCCTTACGGAGCGCCTGAACAAAACGATCGCGGACATGATCGCTATGTACGTCGACGCTGAACACAAGACCTGGGACGCCATCTTGCCGTACGTGGTCTTTGCGTATAACACGGCAGTTCAGGAGACGACCAGAGCGACCTCGTTTAAGCTTGTGTACGGCAGGGAGCCCACGACGACACTCGACGCAATGCTGCCGCACGTAACCAGCGAGGACAACCTTAACGTCGCCGCCTACCTGCAGCGTGCAGAGGAAGCCAGACGGCTCGCACGGCTGCGTATAAAGATCAACAGCGCACCGACAGCCGACGATACAATTTACGACGACGCCACGCAGAGTACAATCCAGGAGACCAAGTGTGGGTTTGGACACCAATTCGCCGTCGCGGATTAAGTGAAAAGTATTTGCGTCGATGCTTTGGGCGGTACAAAATCATTCGCCGCGTCGGACCACTGGACTATGAAGTCATTCCCGACGGAACGTCAGCATCATAACGGCGACGCGCACGCCCAAAAATAGAGGCTTTACAAAAGTTAGCGCCATCTGGTGAAAGGAACAGAAACTGTGCGCGGCGGCCATGTTTTGTTCAGTCCGCCCGCGCCTCCCATCGAGTACGCTGTCAACGTGCGCCTTCGTAGTACCCGTGCATGCACCGAAAGGTGCATTGGAATGCTCACAAGCGATTGTTTCATTTTTTTTTAACATCACAGCAGTCGCTGTTAGCTCCAAGCTCTATTCGGAATGATGCCAGCATGTTTTGCGTGCCCTTCTGCAGCCAGCGCACCGTCGTTGACGCGCACGGAATCAAGGTATACGCGTGTATGCGACCGTTCGTTTGCAGTCCTAATCGGCTTTACAAGGGTCGCTTGCATCATGTAAAGCATTACTGCACGTCCCTCTGACTGGGAGCTAGCTCACATAATGTGCTATCACCTAAAACAGCAAGGCTGTTTAGCGCGCTGTGGAGCCTTGTGAACTTGAAGGATAAGCTTATGCTGCGATGGAGGACACGGGAGAAGGAGCAATGCATATATAACGAACGCTATTGTGCAAATACGTTTTTTGAAAGATTTTGTACGTAGGTTGCATTTACCATTGTGTATTGGATTTAGGACACGGGCATGATTACCGAAACTACTTTTCACAGTCGTACGAAATGGTAGTGCTTGGTGCAGAGAGAAATACGGTTGTCTAGTGCGCCCGAGGTGCGTGTTTCACGCTGCAAAAGCAAGCGGCTGCCAAACCCGCGGCGTCTAGAAAAGCAGGAAAAGATGACATCCCACTAGTGCGTTGTAATATGCTCACGTGCAGCCCGTTTCGACCGGTTCACGTCCAAAGCGCGCAGCTCAGGTTTTATACCTGCCAGCGCGGCCGATAAAATAACGAAGTGTGCGCTTCACTTTTCTGTGTTTTTTCGAGGCACCCGATGGCTCGCTAATTCACAGCTACCTGAAAATCACCGGAAGTTTTCAATATGTCGATTTCTTGTTTATTCCCTCTTACAGAAAGTAAACATTTGAAGCCGTAATCTCATATGAAAGCGCTGACATCGGAATCTTCGAGGAACTCGGAAGAGGAGAAACTCGGCTGAAACGAGAAGAAATTCGAAAAGTCAACTCACATTACTGTGAAGTGTTCGTGCTTTGTGCAACTGGCTGTGTTCATAAAATCAGATTAATAATATATAATATCGTTATAGAAAAATTAGGGGGTCACTTAAGCTCCGCCGTTAAAGGTATAACGCGATAGTGTCTCTCTCTCATACACACACTTGCACGATGCTTTCTTCACGTGTTATATTTTAGCTCTTTTATTTATTTATTTATTTATTTTATTTGCCAAATACTGCAGGCCCTAACTGGGCTCTAGCAGGAGGGGCGAAAAGAATACAATCCAATAAAATATGAATTCATCAAAAGTAATATACTACACACAAGTATATTATGTTCTATGTTATTTGTATGTTATATTTTTATGTTATGTATGTTATGTAATATTTCTATCATTTCTTTATTTATTTTTATTTCATTTGACGTTTCATATTTTTATACACCATATGCATGCGTCAGCAACAATCGGCTTTCCATTCTGAGCAATTTGACACTTTTGAACACATTCTTCAATTATTTCAATTAATCAATTACACATTCTAAATTTTTTTTCTTAGCATCACCATGACTGGTTTTTCATTCTGACACCTTTAAACCCTTACTTTCCAATTTTCCTTTTTTCGTTTCTTTATTTCATCAATTGATCAGTTAATTACAAAGAATTTACTAACTAGTCATCGCCTATCGCACACCAATTATTATTCAATCACTGGAAGCACAATTTACCATGCCACTTTGTTTTTTACGCAGCCCCCGATTATTTCCGAGACAAATGCCAACTACTGCGTCGACGGCATGTGGAGGAAAGTGCTAAGCGTCAGTCCAACTTACGTGAAATTACGCACGATCCTTTTATCATAAAATAAAATGCATCCTCGTTCATTTCAGCAACCAAGTATCTTCCAGTGGGATGAGCGACGGTGATTGTGCAAACCAAGCAAACAAACTCGCGATGATCTCTCATAGGCGTTTAGGTAAATAGCAAAGGCGCACAGACAAAACAAATCCACATTACAGAACTCTGGATACTTTACCTGGATAGGGATGACGCTGCGGATTGCCGAGAGGCCGCCTATGCACGACTCGTAGAGCAATTTGTAACTGCGCTCGGTGGGCCCCTCCACGTCTCGGCTGTCAAAATACGCTTCTAGGCGTCGCTAACAGAAACCGCCAGGGACCGAAGAGAGGTCCAAGCACAGCACACTAGGTTAAAACGTAAAAAGCGCGAACAGAACGGCGAGCGCTGACTGACGGACACGAAGCGAACGGATGGAGCGAACAAAATATGGCCGCCAGCGCGGGATCAGCGTGCCGCTCACGGTTGCCAGACGTACTTTTGTAAACCCTCTATTGTACATGTTGTACGACTGAAGCCATATTACGCGCGTTAAAGAATCTGTGGTGTTTAAACTTTGCAGTGTTTATGTTTAAGTTTCTTTGTTTTGGAACATCGAGGCGATGTTTTTTTTAAGGGAGGAGAAATGCCGCGAAACCTTCAAAACTGTATTTGTTGTTTTACAACAGCCACCGGCATACAGGCTTATCACTCTGATTCTGGACCGCGTATCAGTTCCGTAATCTTTGTTTGTTAATGCTCGAAGTCGCGAGTCACACCTTTATCAGTTTCGTTGTAGCGCAAGATGCACCGAGATGTGTCTCGAAGGTTCCGACCACTCGGGTGTCTTTCCACAATGTTCCAGCCCGTGCTGGTAGCTGTTTGCGACGTTATCTAGATTGTTCTGTGCAGCCTTTAAATTGAGCGTTGACGAGTGTGACGGGCATTCTTTGTTCGACGACCGACGAGCACGTTTGTTGCTATCGCCGCCGCCGAGTCTTAGTTCTTTTGCGGGCGCAAGTCAGCCCCAATAAAGAGTTATTTCAGTACCATCACGCCTGCGGCTTCTTTTGGTGTGTACGGCCTTGTCACCACTGCGTGACAATGTTTACTTTGTATATAATCTTCATGCGTGTACCACCCCTTATGTTTATTTTGTATATAATCTTCATACATGCACCCACCCCTTATGTAATACCCCCGAACCTGGGGTCTTTAAGGTGATAAAGTGATGTGATGTGATGTGATGTGATGTAGTTTCTTATCCACTTTACTATTCCAGGAAGACTGCCATTTTTCTTTTAGTTTGTGATGTACAAATTTTATGCAGTCTTTATAGGGTATGTTTATACTCTTCATTGGCTTGTCACGGGTTTTAGCAGCACATGTGTCTGCTCTCGCGTTGCCTTTAATGCCCATGTGACTCGGGACCCAACAAAAGTTTATGTTATATTCTCGAGCAATGGCTGTTGTTATATTGCGTATTATGTTTCCGAGTAAAGGAGTGGCTGCATTTCTTGGATTTAGAGCTGTGAGGACGACTAGGGGGTCTGTGTAAATAATGCTGTTTGTAACATTCTCTTTTATTATTTTCTCTAGGGCAACAGAAATGGCGTGGGATTCAGCAGTGAAAATAGATGCGTAGTGTGGAAGCCTTATTATTTCCGCGGAATCTCCTCGCACGACTGCACTTCCCGTGTACACAGCTGTTTTCGATCCATAAGTATAGAACTTTGTGAAGCTTTTGTATTCTTCCTGAAGTTTAAGGAATTCCTGAATAATGTGCTCCTGTGGGGTTTTAGTCTTGGAAAACTGTGAGAGTGAGATCACAGATTGTGGGTAGATTGCACCATGGCGGTAGAGGGCTGTTGTTTTTAGCGATATCCGGTAATGTGTCCAGAATATGGAGTTTACAACATATCTCTTCAAACCGCATTATCAATGGCCTCGTTGACTTAGGCCTATTTGTGAAAATTACTCTGGAGGGGCAAGCTGTGACTATTGAATAGCACAGGTGTTTTTTTGTGACTTTATTCTGAGGACATATGCGCATGTAAGTAAAACTCGCCTATCTTTCAGTGAAGGCTCATTAGTTTCCACATAGCGGCTATGCACGGGAGACGTTCTGTATGCACCACAAGCAAGGGGGAGGCCTAAGTTATGCACTGGATCTAATTTCTTTAAATATGATTGCCTAGATGATCCATAAACTATGCTTCCGTAGTCCAAGGAGGAGCGCACAACACAGCGATATATATGCAAAAGGCATGACCTATTGGATCCCCAATGTTTGCGTGAAAGGACTTTTAGGATGTTTAGGGATTAGGAGGCTTACTTTTTAAGTGCTTGTATGTGGGGGAGAAAAGTGAGTTTTTTGTCAAAAGTAATGCCCAAGAATTTATGGTTATTGTTTACGGGAAATTTGATTTCATTTAGGTGTAAGGTAGGATTGGGCTGTATGCCTCGTTTGAGCGAGAACGTAACTGCCACTGTCTTCTGCGGAGAAAATTTAAACTCATTTTCAGTGGCCCATTTTATTAGCTTATTTATTGTTAATTGGATCTGTCTCTCACATGTGGACATGTTGCATGATGTGTAGGCTATTTGAAGGTCGTCCACATAGAGTGAATACATTATGGAATTTAGTATTACTTTACTAATCGTATTCATTACTACAACAAATAGTGTGGTGCCTAAAATGCACCCTTGGGACACACCCTTCTCCTGCAGAAAGGTTCTTGACAAAGTGGTCCCAAGACGTATCTGAAACGAACGATGTGAAAGAAAGTCAGTTAACACCTTTAGCACTCTGCCACATATGCCTAAATCTGCCAGATCGCGCAATATCCCAAACCTCCAAGTTGTACCATATACCTTCCCAAGGTTAAGAAAACGGCAAGGCAATGCTGTCGGTGTATAAAAGCCTCTCTGATAGTGTTTTCGAGACGCGCGAGATGGTCAGCTGTTGAGCATCCTTTTTTAAAATCACACTGATGAATGTTTAAAAGTTCATGAGATTCTAAAAGAAAAGTTAGTCTGATGTTTCAAACACTTTAAAAGGATTTTGCTAAACAGCTGGTGAGAGCAATGGGCCTCTAACTACCAGGAGATGTCGGCTCCTTTCCGGGTTTTACAAATGGCACGACAACAGCTTTTTTCCACGCCTGTGGCAATTTTCCTAGGACCCATATTTTGTTAAAAAAATTTTAACAGTGCCTCTATAGCAGGTTGGGATGGGTGGGCGAGCATTTTGTAGTGAATTTGGTCAGGACCAGGTGCAGTTTGTTTACCGGCAGCTAGGACATTTTTTATTTCTTGTAGTGTAATTAAGCTATTATACGGTTCTTTTGTACCACTACTTGTAGGGAGTTTTTGTTTCTCTGCTGTGCTTTTGCATTTTAGGAATGTTTGAGTGTAGTGCGATGAACTGGAAACTGCAGAAAAGTATTCACCCAAAATGTCGGCCTGTTCTTGTATAGCTGTTTGTACTCCGGGGGCTGTTAGAAGGGGAATGGTAAATGGAGAGTAGCTGCCATTTAGCTTTCTAACCTGTTCCCACATTTGTTTTGATGTTGTTGAGCTGTTTATAGAAGTTACATAATTCTGCCAGGAGGCTTTTTCGGCGCGGCGGCAGATGTAGCGGGCTTTGGCTCTTGCTTTTTTAAACTTTACGAAATTGTCCTGTGTTGGGGACCTGCGAAAAATTCTCCATGCTTTGTTTTGCTCCTTTTTTCCTTGTTTACATTCTTTTGAATACCAGACTTTGTGATTTTGTTTCACCACTCCAGAGGACTGAGGAATTGCCATGTGCGCTGCAGTACGGATACAATTTGTGTAAGCATCATTTAGTTCATCCATATTATATTTATCTGAAGTTATTTTTTCTAGGCTGGGGCCTTCTCTCGAAACAGTGCCCAGTCGGCTAAATGCAACTTCCAGCGTCGCGGCTTGGATGGGATGATTTGTGGTGAAGATGTTAAGCTGATTAGTATAGGTAAGTGATCACTTCCGTATGGATTATCTAAAACGTCCCATTTAAAATCTGTAAAAAATAGAGGGTGAGCTGAGAGATTAATTAATACAGCTCATTTTTCCTGAACTAGATGTACAGTAGGTTGGTTTTCCGGTGTTAAGGAGACAGATATTGTTACATAGTATACAATACATAGTATACATAGTATGTATACATAGTATTACATAGTATACATAGTCACGAAGAGTCGGACACGACTGAATGCCTGAACTGAACTGATACAATCCTCGGTGATTTCGCCTCTCGTATCTGTTTTTCTACTGCCCCAAAGGATGGAATGTGCATTAAAATCTCCTACTATTAAAAATGGCTCTCGAAGCTGCTTTAAAAGATCTAATTCATGAATACTAAATTTAAGGTGTGGCTTTAAGTATATGCAGCTCACAGTTATAGTTTTAAAAGCCTGTAAGGTCACCGCTATAGCTTCAAACTTGGTTTTAAGTTTGTGTTCTCGAACTGCTGCTACATTTTTTACTATGATGGCAATGTCACCTGAGAGCCTGAGAGCCTGCTATCGGTCGCGACGGAAGACTGTATAGTTTTTGAGTATGTTCTTATGTTTGGGACCTAAATTTGTTTCTTGAAAACACAAGGCTAGTGGTGAGTGAGTGGCCAATAAGTATTTTATGTCATTCATATTAGTTAAAAGTCCTCTTCAGTTCCATTGTATAAAAGCCATTTTGTATGAAATGAGTAGATAAAGCTAAGTTTTGTTTTCGGGCTCTCTGATTCAGGGCTTATCTCTTTTTTGTCGATTCAAGGAGCTGCGCCGTCCGTCTGACGTCGACGGCACAGGACTGCCTTGGCTTGTGTCCATCGCGTCTTCTGACACGCTGGACGCCCGTGTGGACCGCAGAGGTACGTTTGTGTTTCCCCTCACCGCGTGGTGAGAGGCCTTGAGGCCGGCTGACCTGGGGTCTGCGCAGCCTGTTTTTCTGGTGGTGGCGCAGCGCTGGCCGCAGCCACCAAGGGTACGAATGGCCCTGCTCCCGGTTCACTGTGTGAAACCTGGGCAGGTGCCAGTGTCTGTTGAGGCTCAGTGCCCTGTTGTGCCACAACAGAATAGGCACGTAGAACGAAAGGCAGAAGATGGTTTGCACGGTATGAAAAAGAACTGAACAAGGGTAAATGGGGTACGCCCCAGTTCGCGGATGACCCAACGTTTCGACAAGTAAACTTGTCTTCGTCTGCAGCGAAGACAAGTTCACTTGTCGAAAGGTTGGCTCATCTGCGAACTGAGGCGTACCCATTTAGCCTTGTTCAGTTCTTTTTCATAACAGAATAGGCAGGTTTTTTTTTGTTGACAGAACACGATTTCGTGCTTCCCGGAAAATTATGTTTTTTTTATCTTGATGGTAATGATTTCCTTCTCCTGTTTCCATATTGGGCATGTGCGTGAATAGGCAATATGACCGCCCTCACAGTTGGCACACAAATGTGGCTGAACCTCACATTTCTGGGAATCGTGTTCATGGGAAACACATTTTGCACATCTCGGCTGGCCGCGGCAGGTCTGGGAGCCGTGACCATAGCGTTGGCACTTGAAGCAGCGGCGAGGATTCGGAATATATTTCCTGAGTTGAAGTTTCACATAGCCTATTTCGACTGATTCGGGGAGGATGCTTTGTGCAAATGTCAGGACTAGGTGCTTGGTCGGAATTTCTTTGTCATCACGCCTCATTTTTACTCTATAGACATCTGTTACGTTTTCGTCTTTGAGGCCTTCTAGAACTTCCTCTTCAGTCGGGGATCTGAGGTCATCGTCAGAGATAACTTCGCGGACAATGTTCAGAGAACGGTGTGGACTGATGGTCACTGGGATTTCACCAAAAGACTTTAATGTGGACAGTTTTTCATGCTTATGATTATAGATTTCCAACACAAGGTCTCCGTTCGGAAGTTTCTTCATGTTGTAACCCTGACCTATTACTTCTGTCAGTGTCTTGGTCACTAGGAAAGGTGAAATTTGTCTAGCCGTTTTCTCAGCGTTGTCACTGTGTACTACATGAAATCGTGGGAACCTATTTGGGTTTTTCAGGAAGAATTTAGAGGTTTCGTCGGTGCGACCCCTTTTTCGGGATCGATCATGTGAGAGTAAAGAAGCTATAAAAAAATGTTTATGTTCGGCCAGGGTGGCGGCTGCCCACCACCGAGCCCAACAAGGGGACGAGACAGGAGCTTCCGAGAAAGTCCAGCCCACGCCAGCCTTACACCCTGACTATAACCAAATATGGCGTAACGCAGGGTGGTTAGCCACACAAGGTTAACCCTTGCCGCCTGGAAAATGAAAAATCCAAGAAAAGAGGAGGAGACAGGACAGTTGTAAGCAAGAAGACAGGAAAGCAAAAGATGGAGGGGAGGACAGGAAAAGGCGACTGCCGATTTCCCTCGGTCGGATCAGGCCGGAGCTGCCGTCTATGGGAAGCGTGGGCCAAAGTGGTGTGTTGCCTCCGCCGAGGGGCCTTAAAGGTCCAAACACTCGGCATCGGCTCAACCACCAGGATCCCCTTTTCCCTAGACACGACGGTGCCACGCACGGCTAAACGTGGGTGCTCGAGGTCAGTGGTGTCGCACAAAACACACAAACACCTGCTTTAACAGGTGCCCCCTGTGGGGTATAAACCTAATAAGAGTAGCGAAACAAGACATGGACGGTAAACAACGGAGCCTTGTGCAAATTGTTATTGTGGAAACAAGCAAAAGAGGTAATCCTGTTTCGGCTATATCGAAACAGACCGATGTGGCAGTATTAGCCGCACAAGTTCTACAAGGGCACTTTCCAAGGATGCAGCGGAATGACCCACGGCCAGCGGACGATACATATAAAGGAAGAGTTTGCCATCTGACGCACACCACCCCGAATAATCAGCAGCACGTTCGCTAAAGTGATCAACATAGTCAAAATGCAAACTCCTGCGAACAAACACACCACTTCAGCACCTGTTTCCACAATCCGGCAAAAAAAGTTGCAACAGGACATTCTGAAAAACTCAGAATTATAAGACATCAACGTATTTGTTGTTATCTACCTGTAATAAAATGTGATGTTTGGTAAAATGTTTGCAATGAATAGATTATACATTTATATCAAGCAACGAAAAAAAGATAAGCAGACAAGAAAATCAGTAACTAGGTTGTTTGTATCGTCAGGTGTCAATTGGCCAATGTTCACAAGTCAAAGTTGTTCTGAATATGCAGTTCTGCAGCCTTTTCTCGCCCCTGGCCCTGACCAGAAGCTCCGGTTTCCACCTGTCCTACCCCGACTTGAATGAACTTTTCTGTGCCGCCTGTGGGTTGGTGCAGCATTCACAAAATTTTGTTCTATTTTGATAGGTATGGCAAACAGCCCTGCATGTACGAACCGTGGGTGCGACGAGGCTATAGGCCAAATTCTTCGTGAGTTCCCCATATACAGTGAGGAAAGACAGTGTCTATGCCGTGCGCTGGCGCGTCTAGATGGACGCCCATTGATTGAAATTAAGATTTTAGGTCCCTGGCCACGGCTATCGTCTGCGGTGAAGGCCTCCCAGGCATGCTCCGCTTTATGAAAAGCACAGGCCGAATCGAAAGGCTATTAATTTGCTGTTATGTTACATGATATGACGGTGACGTGATAGGATGTGACATGTCTCTGATGTGACGGTACTAACTTCACCCATCCCTCTCTTACAACTTTTATATCCACTCACCCCTTTCCTCTAGTG
>JAJIZL010124314.1:160427-242921 GCA_023969395.1 Amblyomma maculatum | reverse complement strand
TAACATAAAGTACAACCCCCAATGCTTTCCTTGGCCTCGTCGACTGTTGGCTTCTTTCCTTCAGGTATTATAACGAGCACCGTCATTTCCCCTTCATTTATTACTGCGCAGGAGGGTCCTACCACCACCAGACTTCACGTTAGGCAAAAAGGAAGCAGTAGCATGGAGAAAGCTACAGACAAATACATACCCGAGCCCAGTTCTTGTCAACCATATATGGCCAGAAATACAATCAGACCTATGATCACTATGTAAGGAAAGGGGATCTCTAGATCACATAATATGAAAATATGCAAAATCCCCAGGCAGGGCTAAAAATATAACTAAAGACGCCTGGGAGACCTTTCTGCAAAGCTCAGACCCAAGAGCCCAAAGAGAAATTGTTCGACTGGCCGAAGATGCCGCCGGAGTCCAAGAACTAACGACCTGCAATTAAGGCGACTGTCCCACCTTCCGGGTCTAACCCCCGAAGAGCGGGATAGTCACTCTGTTGGACGAAGAAAAGTTACCCCTCTCTCTCTCTCTCTGTACTTTGTTTTTTTTTTACTTCGATAATGACATAAATTAGTAATGCAAACTGTTTAAGGGAGAAATAATTAAACACAAAGTAGAAGAAAAAACAACGCGCCGATGGTAGGATCCGAACCCACGTGCTCCGAATATTGCTTCCGGTGCTCTTCCAACTGACCTACATCGGCCACTGTCCCCCTTCTATGGTTCCCATGTCCGCCGCTATGTTTGAGGGTGGCGTTGGTGAACACTCTCACGGTTCGTATAAAGGCAACATTTTATACCCAAGAAAGTAGCAGAGGGGACAGCGGCCGATGTAGCTCAGTTGGAAGACCACCGGACGCAATATTCAGAGGACGTGGGTTTGGTTCCCACCATCGGCACGTTGGTTTTTCTTCTACTTAGTGTTCAATTATCTTCCCCTAAACAGATTGCATTACTAATTTATGTCATTATCGAAGTAAAAAAAAACAACGAAGTATAATCCCCAATGCTTTCATTGGCCTCGCCGACTGTTGGCTTCTTTCCTTCAGGTATTATAACGAGCACCCTCATTTCCCCTTCATTTATCTTCTTGTATATATCTATATATATATATATATATATATATATATATGTATATATATTTATATATTGTCACGAAGACAGGGATTTATGGGAGTCGACAACAGGGGCATATACACACCATCAAGACAGAGGTTTCCGTGAAACGGTAACAGAAAAGACACAAGCTCAAGTGTCCACAGTCCTAGCTTGCCGAAGCGCGCGAGAGTCTCCAACTTCTTCGTCTTTCAGACGCTACCTCAAACCGTCAGCATTCTCCCCCCCCCCCTCGAAAAAAAACCGCAAGCTCACAGAAAACAAAACTGATCCGGATGGCAAATACGACTTTCAGCGGGTAAAATACGGCTTCATGCGAAGCACATGCACCAGGTCAGACGAGCACTGAAGACTAGAACTCGGTAAAGTTCCGTCTGGAATAACCTCGCACGTAACTTCTGAGAGGCGACGCAACACTCTGTAGGGTCCGAAGTAACGATTGAGAAGCTTTTCTGACAGACCTCGGCGCCGGACCGGTGTCCACACCCAGACTTTGTCACCAGGCTGGAACACGACATAGGGATGGCGGTCGTTATATCGGCGTGCATCTGTTGCTTGCTGTTTTGTAATGTGATTACGGGCGAGTTGGCGAACTTCCTCAGCGTAGTTGATGAATTCTTCTGCGTCAGCGGTACGCAGCTGGTCGTCAGCCGCGCATGGCAACATAGCGTTGAGCATGGTCTGTACATCGCGTCCGCATCCTAGGCGAAACGGAGTGAATCGAGTTGTTTCTTGGACGGCCGTGTTATATGGAAATGTGACATAAGACAATATCTCGTCCCGTGTTTTAGCCGGAAATCCACATACACGGCGAGCATGTCCGCTATTGTTTGGTTTAGTCCCTCAGTAAGGCCATTAGACTGAGGATGGTAAGCAGTAGTCTTTCGGTGATGTGTCTGGCTTAGTTGGAAAACTTCTTCAAGAAGACGCGCTGTAAATGCCTTGACACGATCAGTGATCACGTATGAAGGGGCGCCATGGCGGAGGACAATCTGCGTCATAAAAAATAGTGCCACTTCGGAGGATATGTTGCACGTGGCACCGCCATAGTTTCCGCGTAACGTGTCAGATAATCTGTAGTCGCGATAATCCACTTATTGCCAGCTGACGATAGAGTAAACGGGCCACGATAGCCCATACCAATTTGGTCGAATGGTGCTAGCGGTGGGGGAATAGGCTGCAGGAAACACGTTGACTTCAATGGCGGTGTCTTGCGTCGCTGGCACTCGCGGCAACCTCTAACATATCGATGAACGGTGGCGGTAAGTTTGGGCCAGAAGTAGGCCTAGCGAACTCTGGTAAGGGTGCGTGGAAAGCCCAAGTATCCAGCGGTGGGTTCATCATGGCAAGCATGAAGGATTTCATCGCGGAGATCTGCAGGGATGACTAGAAGATAGGCTCGGTCACTGTTGCCGGCGCCTTTCTTGTAGAGGATTCCGTCGCGCGTACAGAAGGATGGCAAGTTTTAGCAAACAGTCGAGATACTGTAGAATCGAAACCATCCAGATGATCGATCACAGTTTTCAGGCCTGGATCAGCCCGATGCCGGGCCTTTAAATCAGAGGAACTGAGTTAGCCAATCCTCAACGTCTTCATGCGCAGTGCCATGGAACGATTTCGGCACTCGGGGGTTTTGAATGTAAACAGGAGTACCTTGCATGACCGGCATAGTGCTTTGCGTGGCTGGCCGGAGGCTCGTTGTTGAAGTTGACTCCAAGGGCCCGTGTTCGGGAGGAAGGCCCAGGTTCCTCCGGCTGACGCGATGAACTGGCGTGTCCACAGGCAAAAGCTCGGTGCCGTTGGTTCGCGGAGGTGTGTGCGACATTAAGAGGACAATTACCCAGCGGCTCCACCAACAACTGTCCCGAAGACAGGGATTTATGGGAGTCGGCAACAGAGGCAGATATACCCAGTCAAGACAGAGGTTCCCGGGAAATGGTAACAGAAAAGACACAAGCTCAAGAGTCCACAGTCCTAGCTAGGCGAAGCGCGCGAGAGTCTCCAACTTCTCCGTCTTTCAAGCGCCAGCTCGAACCGTCAGGTGGCAATATATATAGCCAGAACGATCACATGACTTCCGGGAGAGCTGGCTGAGGGAAAGAAAGGTAAAGGACGGGCGCATAGTGCGTCTGAGGATGACGCCACATCTTATTATGTTTACAAGCACTGTGTGTGTCCACAAGGAATGAAAATGTACTGTTCAATTTACTCACCAAAACCGAGTATTTTCGGCGGTCGTACGACGCGCCCGTATCGCGTTGTTATTTGCACGGGGCTTGAAGGTGTCTCTTCGGGTACGTTCTCTTCGTTGTTGAACAACTGCTTTGCCACGATGGTCTTGCCAGGCGAATTCGAAACAGTTTGTTTCACACCATTGTCGGTTTTTTCCGTAAACTGACTGGCTTGTTCACCCTGGTCGTCCGGTGAGGGCGCGGTTTCATCTCCTTTTGTGCGAAGGAACAGGTGACGTCTGTTTCGACGTAAGGCTCCCCCTTGACTCTGGATCCAGTAAGACCTGGTTGTCGAGGCAGGACGAAGGCCTGTGCCTCCGGTACTTCTTTCTCGCAGCCACACATGGATCCCTGCGGACAACCCGGGAAGAGGTTTAGCAGCATGATGTCTGTCAAAATACATCTTTTGCTTATGCCTGTATTTTGCGCCTTGCTTTTTCCAAAAAGCGCTTACTGTTCGAGGTTTTAGAGCAGCTGGCATGCATGGTACTCTTCATCGTAAGCGACGACTCATGAGCAGTTGAGCTGGTCGGGCCCGGTGAATTTATATAGTTCAGCAGGCCAATGTAGGGTTAATCCGCCTACTTATGGAGCCTTTTGAGTGTCGCTACTATGCGTTCAACTTCCCGTTAGCCTGTAGGTAACGAGGACTTGTGACATGTTTGAAGCCGTAATGTTTTGAAACATTAATGAAAGCAAGTGATACAAACTGTGGTCCATTGTCTGATATCACCCTTTTCGGGATCCCGTGCGGGGCAAAGATGCTTTCCAGGTGTTGGATGATCGTCTCCGACGATGTTCCTCGATCCAGCAGGGCAAGCTCAGGATACCGGGAGTGAGAATCGACAACGACAAGATAGATAGCTCCTTTAATTCATCTCAAATAACTCAACTCCAATTTTTTTTCCCATGGGAGCTCTCCTGTTTCAGAGGGCTTCATTCGTTCACAAAATTAGGTGCTCTCTTGCGCGCATGTTTGGAAGTTTGCTACAGTTCTTTCCATCTCTTGGCTGATTCCTGGCCACCAGAACGACTCCTTTGCGTACGCGCTGCTGCGGACGATGCCTTGATGTCATTCGTGGACACTTTGCAGCATTTCTTCCCACAGCGCTCGTAGAATCACTAGTCTGGAATCCTTCAAAAGTAGCTGTTTGCAAACCGTGATGTTGCCACGATGTGCCCAAAACTTTTTTAGAAGTTGCGGTACCCGGTGTTTTGCAGGCCAACACCGCGTGCACGCTTCGAGCAACAAGGCGCACTCTGGGTCCGTTGCCTGTTCTGAACGTATGCAGTCAAGCGTGCCATCTGAGAGTGCAAATCGAATGACTCCGTTCACGGGAGCTGAGACAAGACCAATTTAAGCTTGGCGCTCTTGAGGCATCTTGTGCCTTAGAAGATCTCGCACGATATGCTGGATAGTCCAGGGAAGATCTAGTAGGGTATGGTCATCAAGTGTGGCCACGGTAGGAACGTTGACCAGCTGCCAAAACCTTGGCGTAATACGACGTGTTTTAAGAGCTTGAAACGCGCTGATGTGTGTATTGACATCTCAGGACATCGCAGGCAGGGTTAAGGTTCGTTTGGCGATTAAGAAGTTGTACACGTAATGGACGATGCACTTCCAAATGCCACCGAATTTGTCTTCCTCAGGCATGTTTGAACTGATGAATTTGCATATTTTGAGGATCTTTTTGTACAGGTGGTTTAAGTTTCATCGGAAAATCGAGCTCTTTGGACCATTGTCTGCTCATCCCGCTTTTTGCTCAGAAAAATTACCAAAACTCTGTTTTAAATCTCCGCAAACCGTTCCCAAGTCGTCAAGTTCTCTTCGTTCTTGTTAAACGAGATCATCACCATATGAGTCAGATATTTAGACGAATCCCCCAAGGTGGAGTAGATTTGTAATAAGGGAGTAAATTACTCATTGCATCCACCCAAGCGCAGCCATACGGCTACAAAGGAAAGCTATACAGCTTTCTCAGAAACTTCGTGTGTTCCTCCCCCTAAATATTTGGCCAATACCATTCCCACTTCGAGTTATAGATCAATTCGCTCTCGCCCTACCATCTGATCTGACCGTCCTGGTTAGCTCAGTCGGTAGAGCGACTGCCCCGGAAAGGCGGTGGTGCCGGGTTCGATTCCCGGATCAGGACGAATTTTTCTTTAACTACGAAGTTTCTGAGAAAGCTGTATAGCTTTCCTTTGTAGCCGTATGGCTGCGCTTGGGTGGATGCAATGAGTAATTTACTCCCTTATTACCATATGAGTCAGAATCAATACGACATTGGTGAACATGGTGCCAGGGTCCAACCGGTTGTACCGACTACCTCTTTTATAATCAGGTAACCTCCTGACCCTCTTCTCCCGCAAACAGTAATGGTTCAGGCTAAGGCTGGGAAGGAATAGGGCTGCAGAGGGCAGGCTTGCCGCCAGCCTGGCTGTAGTATCGCTGCATGCACGGATGGTGTCGGCGGTAAGGTCCATGATAGTCGGGAGTGGCGGCAGTCCAGCAATGTGGCTACTACGGCGAAACTCCAATTGGTCTTGCAATGTCTTTGGTAGAGAAAAATGGGTTGAACGGAGCACCATACACCAAGTACTTACAGTTAAATAAGAAAGGGGTGATCGCTTACAGTGATGTAGCCGCGGGATAAGTCGAGGCCTACTTCTACCTTGATACATGGCCCACATCCACAAAAAGGGGTTTGGCCAGGGTTCAGTGCGGAGTGCCAAATGTACTACAGACACTGAATTAGTGTGATAAATAATTTATCATCTACACAAAAAAACGCAGATTCAGTATCACAGAACTGAACAACAGAAAAAACAATACGGAGCAAAAATCTGGAAGTTTTTAAATTTGGATTACAATGGGCAGGGGAATCTTTCCACAGCTGGGATGTGAATATGTAAATACTGAGAAATTTGAGGCACCGCAAATCATTTCGCACTCGCACCAAAGGAGAGTAGAAGCGGGACCCAAAAAGTAAATCCCAATTCTGTTATTGGAATTTCGAAGTGTACTCTTCTCTGATGTGAAAACTTTCGTCAAGGAAGGAGGAAATGTTCAATATTTTAAATCAAAACGCGAGCCTCACAAAGGTCTGTAGGACTGAACTCGCGTCTACAGAAGTAAATATTTAGTGGAGGAGGGTTACTTTATTGCAAGGGAGACAACGCTATCTCACACTGCCGTGATTTAAATGAACGAACTTTCCATGAGTATATGAGATGTTGGCATTCCGCTGTAGATGGCAAGGAATCATTGCATAAGGTGGTTACTTATTGATAACGCTGAAAATGGGACATTACAAAAATAATGATATTAGGGATGGTGCATGTAACAGGTTCATCAAAAGCTGATTTTGCTAAGGAGTCCACTGTTTCATTCTGAATAATACCGCAGTGACCGGGGACCCAAAAGAACCGTATTTATTTCACCCATCCCGTTATGAAACACTTCAGTGAGCTGCTCAAAAAATCATCTCGTTATGACGCCGGTGACAATCGAAGAGACAGTATGATAGAAAAATTATATTTGCCTGACTACAGAGAACATTTAAAAGTGAACGTTCAATTGACACAAACTCTGCTAAAAATATCGGTGACTAATCCGGGACGCGCACCTAGAAACTCTAGGAAAGAGACTGAAAAAATTCCCCTCGCTCTATTCTGCATGGTCACAGACGCAGCAGTGGCGATTATAATGTAATCATACAAATGTTTCAAGGTGATCAGATAGGAGATTAGATATTAGACTTAAACGTAAGTGCTTCACATTAGATGGAAATATAGAAACAAAATCTTAATCACGGTTAGTCTAATATCGGGAGGACGCAGTGCAAATTGGTGCAATGGTTGCAGTATTTTACAGTGGCGGAACCAACTTTGGGGTGAGTTTGAAGGTTGGTCCATTATTGAACAAATCGTATACGGGCATAACCTATGTAAGGAAATCACCGGTGAAGCTGCACCATTCTAGTACCACCGCTGTACGAATACAGTGTCTTATGTTGTTAGGATTCAGTCAGTTACGTGTAATTAGTCTGTCACGAAGGATGAGTATTGGTCCAATGGGAAAGAGACTGTGTTATTGCAAAGGAGGGAAAAAAAGAGGAATGAAATGTCGACAAATAAGGTGAAGGTTGCTACGTAGCGTTCAGAAGCGGTGAAAAAGGACATTATACGACGACCTAAAGTCAAAACAAAAGTGAGAAGTCGAGAGCAGTTAGGATCACATATGAGTAGCGTCACCGCTGTAAAGAGAAATATATAGCTCAGGTAGTATAGCGTACACATTATTCATTCACAAGCTCACGACGACAAAGTGCAGTTGTAGACGGAAGGACTTAAAACTTCATACTTTAAATATGAGGGACCACTTCGCATTGTTCAAAATAGCAGCGGGCAATTTTTTCCGATAAATCATAGTTTGGGATAGGGGTCCGCACAAATACCCTTTTACACGAGCTATTGCCCACTTCCTTGTGGCTTCCATATTAATGTAATACAGCGCAAAAAAAGAAGAGGACACAACGGCGCATACGTGGCGTCTATTGCGCTGCAGAAAAAGATGTGCCAAACAACCTCACCCTTCATATTGTATTGTGTTCATAGAGGCGCCTATTGTATCGTCTTGAACCGTTTTTATTTCATCCAATGTTCAAGTGAGCACGCTGGCAAAGCTGGTCGACTTTTTAGATGGAGACTGAGCCTGATATAACGTCCCCATCTGCACAAGAGCGCCCTGCACCCAGCATCCTCCGGAAATCTCTCCCATACACCAGACGGAAAAACGTACAGAGGTTATATCCGAGGTCGCGGTGTTAAGTGAGGCAATGTGGAGTTTGTTTGCTGCCTTTCGTCGATAGGCTGTGTGAGTGACCTCGAATATATTGCTACAGTGCGCCGTATCGAGATGACCACGATGTGCTGGTGTGGTGTTGGGAAGAAGACGACGCTCATCGTTATGACCTTCATCACCAAGACGTCCACTACTCTCCTTGTTCCCTCGTACTTCTTTGGCTTCCGGACCGCCGTGTAGGGATGTGCGAGAATCGTCTGCCTCCTTACGTGGGTCCTTACTGCGTCCTGCGGTAAGTCACCAATGTGACCTATGAGATCGCCCATTACAGCCCTAAGTATTCTTCCACAACCCCTCATCCAGACATCGTTCATGTCGGCCGTCTGAAACAGTACGATTCAAGTTCTCCTATGTAGGGCGTACCAGGACGGTGCTTCTCCCGCGCGGTGAATATTGTCACGTAGTGGTGACGAGGTCGACGACACAATTGAAGGGTCGATGATTGCACTAAAGAAACTGTTTATTTGGGCTTACTTGCGCCCGCAAAAGAACTAAGCAACTCGGCGGTGGCGATAGAAGCAAACGTGCTCGTCGATCGTCGAACAAAGAATACCTGTCACACTCGGCAACGCTCAATTTAAAGACTGCACAGAACAATCTAGATAACGTCGCAAGCAGCTACCAGCACGGGCTGGAACATTGTGGAAAGACACCCGAGTGGCCGGAACCTTCGAGACAGATCTCGGTGCATCTTGTGCTACAACAAAAGTCATAAAGGTGTGATTCGCGGCATCGAGCATTAACAAAGATTACGGAACTGATACGCGGTCCAGAATCAGAGTGATAAGTCTGTATGCCGGCGGCTGTTAAAAAACAACAAATACTGTTTTGAAGGTTTCGCGGCATTACTCCCCCCTTAAAAAAAACATCGCCTCGATGTTCCAAAACAAAGCAACTAAACATAAGCACTGCAAATTTTAAACACCACACATTCTTTAACGCGCGTAATATGGCTTCAGTAGTACATGTACAATTTCTGGGCGTGCGCGTCGCCGTTGTTATGCTGACATTCCGTCGGGAATGACTTCATAGACCAGTGGGCCGACGCGGCGAATGATTTTGTACGGCCCAAAGTATCGACGCAACAACTTTTCACTTAAACCGCGACGGCGAACAGGTGTCCAAACCCACACTTGGTCTCGTGGATTGTACTCTGCGTGGTGTCGTCGTAAGTTGTATCGTCGGCTGTCGGTGCGTTGTTGGTCTTTAATACGCAGCCGTGCGAGTCGTCGGGCTTCCTCTGCACGCTGCAGGTAGGCGGCGACGTCAAGGCTGTCCTCGTTGGTTACGTGAGGTAGCATTGCGTCGAGCGTCTTCGTGGGCTCCCTACCGTACACAAGCTTGAACGGAGTCGCTCTGGTCGTCTCCTGGACTGCCGTGTTATACGCGAAGATCACGTACGGCAAGATGGCGTCCCAGGTCTTGTGTTCAGCATCGACGTACATAGCGATCATGTCAGCGATCGTTTTGTTCAGGCGCTCCGTAAGGCCATTGGTCTGGGAATCGTACGCAGTTGTTCGTAGATGGCTTGTTTGACTGTATTCCAGGACGGCTTGCGTCAACTCTGCCGTAAACGCCGTTCCCCTGTCCGTGATGAGCACTTCTGGGGCGCCGTGTCACAAGAGAATTTGTTCGACAAAAAATTTGGCGACTTTTGCCGCGGCACCATTTCGTAGTGCTCTTGCTTCGGCGTAACGGGTAAGGTAGTCAGTGGTCACGATGATCCACTTGTTACCCATAGACGAAGATGGAAAGGGGCCGAGGAGATCCATCCCAATTTGTTGAAAGGGCAGGATTGGGGGCGGAATCGGGTTTAGTAGTCCTGCTGGTTTGATCGGCGGGGTCTTGCGTCGTTGGTACTCACGACACGTCTTCACGTAGTGGGCAACTTCGGCACGCAGTCGCGGCTAGTAATACTTCTCCTGGATTCGACGCAACGTGCGCGCAAATCCGAGGTGGCCTGCTGTGGGCTCATCGTGCAACGCCTGCAGAATTCCTTGCCGAAGGGTTTTAGGCACTACGAGAAGCTGCGCGGTCTTGTTAGGTGCGAAGTTCTTCTTCACGAGGAGGCCATTGTTTAACGTGAAGGATGATAAATGTCGCCTGAACACACCAGGAGGGGAAGCGGTCTTTCCTTAGAAGTAATCGGCTAGCGCTTTCAGCGCAGGGTCTGATCGCTGTTGCGCTGCGAAACTGCTGGCGCTTACCGGTCCCAAAAAGGCGTCATCGTCATCATCCTTCGGGGGAGAATCGACGGGAGCGCGGGATAAGCAGTCTGCGTCGGAATGCTTCCGGCCCGACTTATAGACTACAGTCATGTCAAATTCTTGAAGTCGTAGGCTCCATCTGGCAAGGCGGCCGGAAGGATCTTTCAAATTAGCCAGCCAGCAGAGCGCGTGATGGTCGCTTACCACCTTGAATTGTCGGCCGTATAGGTATGGACAAAACTTAGAAGTAGCCCAGATGATCGCAAGGCACTCCTTCTCGGTCGTCGAGTAATTGACTTCGGCTTTTGTGAGAGACCTGCTAGCGTAGGCGATTACTTTTTCCTGTCTTTTCAGTCTTCTGGACGAGAATGGCTCCTAGGCCTACACTGCTCGCGTCGGTGTGAATTTCGGTCTCGGCGGTTTCATCAAAGTGGCCAAGTACAGGAGGGCATTGCAGGCGGCGCTTAAGTTCGTCAAAGGCTTCTCCTTGCGGCGCTTCCCATTTAAAAGGTTCGTCAGCCTTTGTAAGCTGCGTCAACGGTTCGGCGATCCGCGAAAAGTTTCTGACAAATCGTCGATAATAAGCGCACAGCCCAAGGAATCGGAGCGCAGCTTCCTTGTCGGCAGGCGGTGGGAATTGTGCGATTGCAGCTGTTTTCTCCGGGTCTGGGCGAATACCGTCCTTGCTAACGATGTGACCTAGGAATCGGAGTTCTTCGTAGGCGAAGTGACACTTCTCTGCTTTTAGCGTTAGCCCCGATGACTTGATGGCTTCCAGCACTGTCTGTAGTCGTTTTAGGTGGTCTTCAAAGTTTGACGAGAAGACAAGAACGTCGTCCAAATATACCAAACAAATTTGCCACTTCAAGCCTGCCAGGACTGTGTCCATTATTCATTGAAACGTGGCTGGTGCGGAGCAGAGGCCAAATGGCATCACCTTAAATTCATAAAGGCCGTCCGGTGTGATGAATGCTGTCTTCTCGCGATCCCTTTCGTCGACCTCAATTTGCCAATATCCGCTCTTCAGGTCCATCGATGAGAAGTACCTTGCATTGCAGAGCCGGTCGAGAGTATCGTCGATGCGGGGAAGCGGGTAGACATCCTTCTTCGTTATGCTATTCAAGCGGTGGTAATCAACGCAGAAGCGAAGTGTGCTGTCTTTCTTCTTGACCAAAACGACTGGTGCTGCCCAGGGGCTGTTCGATGGCTGGATTACGTCATCACGCAGCATTTCCTCAACTTGATCGCGAATGGCCTGGTGTTCTCGCGGCGATACACGATAAGGGCTTTGGCGCAGAGGTCGGCGTGTTGGTCCGTTATTATGCGATGCTTGGCCAGTGGCGTTTGTCGTACCTTCGATGACGATGAGAAGCACTCCCCGTAGCTTCGAAGCAGACTGAGAATCTGGTCTTTCCTGTTGTGGGTCAATGCCGGGTTGATGTCAAATGTGGGCTGACGGAATAGGTCCGGTGCGTCTTCCAGCGTTTGGTCGTGGAGGGTGAATACATCTTTGAGGTCCGCTAATTCGTCGAAAAAGGCGATCGTCGTGCCCTTGTTGACGTGCCGGTATTCTTCGGTGAAGTTTGTTACCAGAACCTGAGCTTGATCTCTCCGGAATTTCGTCATGCCTCTTTCGATGCCGACACCTCGTTCTAAGAGCAATTGGATATTTCCTTCGACGATGCCTTCAGCGGTTTCGATGTTGGCGCTACCTACGCAGACTGCGATACTTGATGGGGCGGGACGTTCAATTCTTCGTCGAGGACGTTTAGAGGGATGTGTTGCATCGACGTCGTCGTAGCAGGAATGGCTTTGTCTGCCGAGAGCTTGATGAGCTTGGATCGCAGGTCGATGATAGCCCTATGTTCATTTAGGAAGTCCATGCCTAAAATCACGTCGCGGGAGTACTGCTGCAAGACCACAAAGCTGGTGGGGTAAGTACGCCCATTTACGGTTATTCTTGCAGTGCATCGTCCCGATGGAGTAATCAGGTTGCAACCTGCTGTGCGAATCAGCGGGCCATCCCAAGCGGTGGTAACTTTTCTTAGCTGAGAGGCTAACGGTCCGCTCATGACTGAATAGTCAGCTCCGGTGTCTAGGGCAGTGACTCTGCGACCGTCGACATCAACTTCAAGGCCACTTGTTCGCGTCTTCGCATTACACGTGGGCCTGAGTGTCCGATCTCGGCTCCGTCGTCTGTTCAGGTCATGGCCGGGGCATACCGTTGTTACTTCGCTGGGCGGCGGTGTCTGCTTGCACTCTGGTCGTGTTGTCGTCGATGTCGTCGTGTGGAGCGGCAATGAAATGGTTGCGTCGCCGTTAGTGGTCGTCGGCGGCGGAGGATCTTCGGCTTTTCGCCTTTGAGCAACCTCGCCTCCAAAGATTGCTGCCTTTAGTTTCCCTTACGGGGGCTTGGGGACCTTCCGCGCACACTATCATCATAGTTACGTCCTGGCGACGCAAAGCGGGCCCTGTACGGCGATGGAGACCTGAATCGACGGCTTGGTGGCGCAATCTCACCGCTACGCAGATAGTTGTCGATTTCTTGCGGTCGTTCATCTGGGCCTGGTCGTGGAGCGTCGACTGCAAATCCGCGGAGACCGATTCGTCAGTACGGGCAATGCCGCAGAATGTGGCCGGCCTCACCGCAGTGGAAGCATAATGGCCGGTTGTTCGCTGTCCTCCATGCGTCGCATTTCCTGGGGCTTGTTGGTCGTTGGTAGGCTTGGCGGGCGGGAGCCAAGGGGCGGTTTTCAGGAACAGGCCGGTAGCGGCGAGGGCTCGGAAAGTCATCACGTCGGGGCGGAGGTCGACGTAATGCACCAGCGTAGTTCATCGCTGTTGCCTCTTGTGCTGGAACAGTCGCAGCCGTCGCTTCAGGAACGCCCAGCGCCTGCTGGACTTCTTCAAGGACGACGTCCGCGAGCGTCGCCACCTGGGGTTGTTGCGATGATGGCTGCATTCGGCGGAGCTCTTCTCGCACGATCTCCCGGATGAGGTCACGAAGGTTCTCTCCACTTGCAGATGCGCTGGGGTAGTGGCTTGAGTAGTCTGGCTGTAGTGGCTGCTCGTAGTGGCGCATCCGGGTGTACAACGTCTTCCCGATGGCAGACGCTTCCGTTTCAAATTCCGCCACAGTTTTGGGGGGATTTCAGACAAGATTTCCAAAAAGCGATTCTTTGACGCCTCGCATTATAAGTTTGACTCTCTCACCTTCAGTCATGTTAGGGTCGGCGCGGCGAAAGAGGCGCTTCATCTCCTCAACGTACGCCAGGACAGACTCGTTAGGAAGTTGCAGTCTTGACTGAAGGAGGGCCTGGGCTCTTTCCTTTCGGACGATGCTTGAAAAGGCAGTCAGAAACGCTTCCTTGAAAGTCTCCCAATCCTTCATAGTTGCCTCATAATTTTCAAACCAAACTCTGGCATGTCCTTGAAGAACAAAGTAGACTTGCCTAAGTTTCGCGGCGTCATTCCAGCCATTGAAATCTGCCACACGGTCGAAAAGGTCCATCCAATCTCCCGCATCTTCATCCGGTAGTCCATGGAAGCAGGGGGGCTCCCGGGGTTGAAAGAAAATAACCGGTGTTGTAGGCTGGGCCATTGTCAGCGTCGGTGCCTTCCGAGATCGAATGGGGTCAAGCAGCAGACCGTGTTCGGGTTGTAGGCCTTGAAGTCGGCGGCTGGCTCGGTGACCTGTAGGCTGGTCTTCCAGGGCGACAGGAACACGGCTTTGGTCTTCGCTTGAAGGATCAAAGGCAGCACCTCCACCAGATGTCACGTAGTGATGACGAGGTCGACGACACAATTGAAGGGTCGATGATTGCACTAAAGAAACTGTTTATTTGGGCTGACTTGCGCCCGCAAAAGTACTAAGCAACTCGGCGGTGGCGATAGAAGCAAACGTGCTCACCGATCGTCGAACAAAGAATACCCGTCAAACTCGGCAACGCTCAATTTAAAGGCTGCACAGAACAATCTAGATAACGTCGCAAGCAGCTACCAGCACGGGCTGGAACAATGTGGAAAGACACCCGAGTGGCCGGAACCTTCGAGACAGATCTCGGTGCATCATGTGCTACAACAAAACTGATAAAGCTGTGATTCGCGGCATCGAGCATTAACAAACAAAGATTACGGAACTGATACGCGGTCCAGAATCAGAGTGATAAGCCTGTATTCCGGCGGCTGTTAAAAAACAACAAATACTGTTTTGAAGGTTTCGCGGCAATATTGTTACGGTGCGCAGTATCGAGATGACGACGACGTGCTGGTGTGGTTTTTTGAAGAAGACGACGCTTAGGCTAAGTTGGGTTCATTCCGGTGGTGTGTGCGTCTGACAGTTAACTAGCTTTCTCCGCTGTGTACATTTTCATTAGCGTTTGGTTGGATATGCGGTTTATCCCAATCGTCGCCTTGCACCGTCGACAGCAAACGAACTCCGGGTACACCTACCGAAAGCCCGTGGAGATCGCCGCCCAGCTATGCCCCAGTCCTTATTGCTCAGACACAAGCCGCTATCCCCCACCCCCTCCCTAGCCCTGACCACAACACACGACGGCCAGGAAGAGCCCAAAGCCGAACCGAGCGACCTCGCGACGAAGCGGCCCCAAGACCACTGGAGCGAAGACAGGACCCCCGCCCAAGCCATTCGGGGTGTCCAAGAGCCTTGGAGTAATTTTATGCTGTCTACGGCAGGTAGAGGAGAACTTAACAGGTTCCCAAGTTGAGAAAGTAGGAGACGATGAACCAATGATGTTCAACGAGAATATATTATATTTACAGAAGAAAAATAGTATACTTTGGCAAACCGTAAATTACAGCAACAAGAGTCCCACAGACAACTGTAACTTAAAAGAAGATAGACTCTCACGCAGAGAAGTCACTCTACAAGCCCTTACTTTTCTACCGAGCATTTCCGGTTAAAGCCTAGGGACTGTAAATACGTATAAGCACGGAGCATCAATCTTGACTGCCAAACATGGTCCGAGGACCGCTTTTTGATGACAAACATCAACAAAGACCTCAGGGCGGTCACCTTAAGTGATCCGCCCCGAAAATGACACAGTCAAATTATTCAAAAACATGCCACAACCCCAGTTGGTTGGGAATAATCTTGGACCCAGGTCCTTAATTACGCCAAATAAAAATACAACATTCAAAACACAAACTCTCTCCACTCGCCGGCTAGGCTGATTCGCTACTTGGGAGGGCCTAGGGTCGCGCCTATTGTCGCCTTCTGCGGGACATTTAGTGAGAGCCTGTGGAAGTGCAAAAGGCTTCATTAACGGCGTCTCCCTGCACCCCTACTTGACGCCACGGCGGGAGATCGCTGGGCGAGCCGGCCGTAAAGTGGTTCGCAGAAGCGTGCCGCTGTTCTTCCCGGTTGATAAAGGTGCGTCTGCCGTTGGCTTCCTGGCGACGTCTCGGGGCGAAGGTACAAAACAAACCACGCCTCCCGTGCGCCCCGCGGGGCGCATTCAGCGCCGAAGAAGAGGGGAGAAAAGGAGAAAAAAAACAACAGCGCTCGTTCCTTGGCCTCGGCGCATGGGGGGTTCGACCGCCAGCTCGTCTCCACGTGCGAGTCGCTTTTCACTGCGGCTTTACACGTCCCTCTTAAGAGGGTAACTGAGCTTGGAATCCGGTCATTTACACAAACAGGAAACACAGGCCGCCACATTCCTCTTCAGGCGACCATTTCGCCAGGCTACAACGCACCTAAATCCGTCCCCACTGAGGAAACCGCGCACTCGAAGTCGGGAAATAAAACCAATACAAAATAACGCCACTGAAAACGCGAAATTTCTTCACGGCAGCATGCCAAATCTTGCATTGCGCACAGCAGTGTGCCCTATAATTTGCTATACATGAGGCACCCCCCCCCCCCACTCATGTAGAGACATACAAAAAAACATTGCGCTACAAGAGCGCGTGTAGGCTATGCCGAGTTCGCCATAGTCCGAGTTTCAGCACAAAAGCACTCCTTCGTGGCGCACGGTTGTAGTACGCGTCACACATCACATAACACAGCGGGTGAGGGGAACACTCACGCCACTGCACAGTTCCCGTTAAGTCATGCAACTGTATTTGCGCCACTGCTTGGTGTCGCCAAAGAGTTCCGTGCACGCCACCCGTTGGGTGAGCAGCGACCTTCACGCCTGGTGAGGCCAGCATGGCTATGCCAAACAACCAGATAAAAAATTGGAGAGTGAGGCTTTCTTTGTCCCTTTACATTGCGCAAGATTTGTACGGGGGCTCTAATGACGAGGCTAGCCCATGCAGTTTCCTGCGCTGACGAAATCAGTTGGGCAGGCGCCCGCTGCTATCATTCGAAGCCGGTGCGATCTCGTGCGCGACTCGGCGCTCGCGTTGTCGTGCAGTAGGAGCTTCCAGCGCCTGCGGTGCACCGTTGTCAACTCTCGCGGCCCTAGCGCTTGAGATCCTCTCACTGACCCTCACTGGCAAATTGTTGGTTACAACTGGCACGTCGTTGCACCTTACCTCTGGCGGCTTCAACTTTCGAAGGCTGCTCATTGCTGTCATGCCTGTGTGAACTTTGAGAGGCCCACCAGCGTACTCCTCGCCACTACTGTACTGTAGTTTAGCGCATTCGCACTCTTGAGCAGAGATATCGAACTGCTCAGAATCCGTTACTGCGCCCTCCGTTTCAAGTAGAGCTGGCGCCCTCACCGTAGGCTCAGCCTCAACACCTTTTGCGCGTAGATCCACACAAGGAGCGCACTCCGTTTCCGTCGGCTGATCTGCTCGCACTTCGGAAGTGAAATTTCTGTGCGCGGGATCCACGCCGCTGCTGTCGGGCTGCGACGGCTCATTTTCGCAATCGCGCACCGAGCGATATGCTAAGCCTTCTTCATATAGTAACTGCCGCTGGTCCCCGTTCATCTGGGTTAGCTCCGTGTCGACGGCTTTTCGAATGGACTCACTAGACTTAGCCATAGCTGATATATTGTAACAGTACGGAAGAAGATGAAGTTTAGAAGACAAGTGAAGGAGAAAGACGTTGAAAAAGGACTCTCGTGCCGGACGCGCTGCCGTTGACCAGCTGAGCTCCCTACCCTATCGTCTTGTAGTTCAGCGCTCCGACGTCTTACCCCCTTCGTAACAAATTGGTGGTCAGGTGCTGGGTACGACTACCCTCAAGACGCATCCTCAATCGCTGGAGCTTCGTCGGAGCCGTCGCCTCGCTGTTCTCCCACCCTTTTCAACAAAAATGCAGCAGACTACCGAGCAGCCCCGAACATCAACACGGGACCCTCTACCCTCGTCTCGCGATGCGCCGCCGACCACCACGAATGCGACGCTACCATTTCGCGAGCCTCGTTCCTTTGCCGGCCAAGCAGGGGAAGATGTTGATGACTGGCTCACTCATTATGAACGTGTGAGCCGCTATAACCGCTGGGATTCAGTGGCTAAACTAGCCAATGTAGTCTTTTTTTTTTGACGCAAACCGCCTTGGTGTGGTATGAGAACCACGAGGACTCCCTGACAACTTGGGAAAGCTTTGTCGAAGCCATCAAGGAATGTTTCGGTGACCTAGCTACAAAGAAGAAACAGGCAGAGCAGACACTTGCTCAGAGGGCCCAGGCAGCCGGAGAAACCTGCACTACCTACATAGAGGCCATACTCAAGTTGTGCAAGACCGTCGACAGCAGGATGACTCAAGATGATAAAGTAGGCCTTCTGCTCAAGGGCATTGCGGAAGATGTCTACCACTTCCTAATTGCCAAGGAAAACTTGAGTTCGGTCTCTGACATTATCCGGCACTGCCGAACATTCGAGGCCCTAAAGACTCGCCGTATTACACCGAAATTTGGACGGCTCGCAAATGTGACTACAGTGGCTAGCATTGAAGAGTCGCCATCTCAAAGCCTCCTGTGCGCCATCCGTGAAATTGTTCGAGATGAGATGTCACGACGTGAGCAGCTTGTGCGGCCCAATGGCTTCGGAGGGGACGTATATGCTCGTCCAACTTGTGGGGGCGCGTGCCCGCCGATGTCCGCGAATGTCACCGACTTTGTCTGTCGCGAAGACCTATACACTCCGCGACCAAGGCCTGAAGAGAATTTCCAACAATTCTCTTGCCGTCAGCGTACAGATCCTCGCTCTTACTCCAGTCGTACATCGCGCCGACAGCCGGACAACTACATCGTTCCGGAACCACCATCCGGATATTCGTTGCGGCCAAACATGCAGGAACCAGCTGACACGCCATTTTTTCAGCGACCTCTTCCGGTGTGCTACCGGTGTGGTGCCGCGGGTCACATTTCCCGCTACTGTAATCGGCGCACATCGTTTCGGAATCCCCCGACGGCACCGAACCGACGCATCGTCCAGCCCTACATCGACAACTATCGGCCAGAACATCCTTCCCGGAGGGGCCGTTTTCAAAACGAAGGGCACCGCAGCCATTCGCCAGCGTCTGACCGTAGTGTGACACCACCTCCGTCATTTCGTGTGCGCCGCTCCCCGTCTCCACGGCGCCGATCTCCACCACCAACGCAGGAAAACTAGCCAGCGCGGCCAATGGAGGTGAGGTCGCTGGACAATGTGCGCTGCTACCTATTATTTCTCCGTCTGTGTTCATGTTAAAGAACAAGGTCAATGTGATTGTTGATGGTTTGCCAACGATGGCGTTGGTAGACACTGGTGCTACAGTTTCAGTAATGATTTTAAATTTTAAGAACCTTTTGAAGAACAAAGTTATGTTTGTTTGGGACAAAACTTCAAATTTTTATGGAGCAAGTGGAGAGTTATTGTATCCGGTTGGGGTATGCAGCGTTAAAGTTTCCTTGGGGGGCACAGTGTTTCCGGCGGAGTTTGCAGTACTGCCCCGATCTACACATGACGTAATCTTGGGAATTGACTTCCTGCGTATGTGCGGCGCTACAGTTGACTGTCGAACGGGAGAGCTAAGTGTTAGTGGTTCTCTTCCTCGTGAACTTTTGGAAGAGACATCAAATTATGAAGACGTTTTGTGTATGTGTGATGAAGTCGTCATACCGCCACATTCAGCAGTGTGTGTCCAGGTGTCCTGCTCCCGTGCTATTAACAACTCTTTTGAGGCTACTGTGTCGCCTCTTAATTTACAGTGCGTAAAGAAAAATGCGTTAGTGCCGCATTGTTTGGTTCGCGTGAAAGAGGGCCGTACCGGACTGTGGACTATAAATAGCTCATCGGAACCAGTTGTTTTTTCAGCGGGTTCCAAACTAGCTTCATGTAGCGCAACTCTCCCGAATTGTGTAGCTGTCGTTACTCCTTCCCTAGACAACCCCGCTACTAACTCACCTGCTGACGAAAAGCTTCTTCCGATGATCAGCGCATCGTTGAACACCTCACAACGACAGATATTGAAGAACCTCTTGTCCCAGCACCTATCCGTCTTTGATTTCACGCAGTCCAACGGCTCGCAACGTTTCCCGCTGTCGCGCGCACGTCACAGGATTAACACGGGATCTGCCCATCCGATCCGTCAAAAGCCGTACCGTGTGTCACCATCAGAGCGTAAGATCATCACCGAGCAAGTCCAAGACATGTTGAACAGGGGCGTAATACAGGAATCCTCCAGTCCTTGGGCTGCTCCCGTGATATTGGTGAAGAAAAAAGACGGAACATGGAGGTTCTGCATTGACTATCGTCGCCTCAACTCCATCACTAAAAAGGATGTGTATCCTCTACCACGCATCGACGATGCCATAGATTGCCTTTTTTCCGCGTCTTATTTCTCTTCAGTTGATTTGCGATCGGGTTATTGGCAGATTCCGATGGATCCTGCTGACAAGGAAAAAACTGCATTTGTTACCCCGGACGGCCTATTTGAATTTAACGTGATGCCCTTCGGCCTATGTAATGCGCCCGCCACATTTGAAAGATTTGTGGACACAATACTTCGTAGCCTCAAGTGGGAAATCTGTATGTGCTATTTGGACGATGTTGTTATTTTTGGCCGGACTTTTACTGAACATAACACGCGACTCGCTGTTGTGTTAGATTGCCCACAGAAGGCTGGCCTTGTCCTGAATTCTAAAAAGTGCCGTTTTGGTGAACGTCAAGCGCTGGTACTCGGGCATCTCGTCGACCGCGATGGCGTTCGGCCAGATCCACAGAAGACTGCAGCAGTTGCAGCATTCCAACGACCCCAGACTCAAAAGGAGCTCCACAGTTTTCTGGGCCTGTGTTCCTACTTTCGGCGCTTCATTCCAAGGTTTGCCGACGTCGCCTACCCTCTGACATCCTTTCTACAAAAGGACGTCCCTTTTGACTGGACCGCAGATTGCGACGCGTCTTTCCGCCAACTAAAGTTTCTGCTAACGTCACATCCCATACTACGGCACTTCAACCCCTCCGCTCCGACTGAAGTCCACACTGATGCAAGTGGGATTGGTGTTGGCGCTGTGCTTGTGCAACGTTCGACAACAGGCGAGCATGTAATTGCGTATGCAGCAAACCTGAGCGTAACTACACTGTTACGGAGCAGGAGTGTCTCGCTGTAGTTTTCGCTGTTCAGCGGTTTCGTTGCTACCTATATGGACGCCATTTCACGGTTGTGACGGACCATCATGCCCTGTGTTTGCTTGTCAACCTTCGTGATCCATCTGGTCGTCTGGCACGCTGGGCCCTTCGTCTGCAAGAGTACGACTTCACTGTTTCGTACAAGAGTGGCCGCAAACACGCCGATGCAGACTGTCTCTCACGCCTTCCTCTTCCTACGACCGAATGTGACTCTGGTGATTTCGATCATTACATCGCCTCCGTCGTGCCCGAGTTTCCCGACGCCTCGGCTCTGCTTACTGCGCAAGAGACCGACATAAGCCTCGAGCCCCTGCTTGCGGAGGCGCGGGATTCCACTGCTTCCAGCCCATTTTGTCTCCGTGATGGCCTTTTGCACAAAAAGGCTTACTCAAGCACCGGTACGAATTTTCTGCTTGTGGTTCCCGAGAGCTACCGCTCGTGCATCTTACGCGCCATGCACGACGACCCCACTTCCGGTCACCTGGGCTCAGCAAGAACGCTCCATCGTGCCCGCGACCGGTTTTATTGGCCAAAGATGCGCCAGACAACTGAGCGATATGTGGCGAGCTGCACTGAGTGCCAACGACACAAACGCCCTACGTCCACGCCACAGGGCCTGCTGCATCCTGTGACTCCACCACGTGGCGCATTTGAGAAAATCGGAATCGACCTTATGGGTCCCTTCCCGAAGTCATCCGACGGAAATCGTTGGATCGTGGTTTGTGCCGACTACCTCACCCGCTACTGCGAAACGGCAGCTCTTCCTTCAGCCACCGCTCACCACGTGTCCCAGTTCTTGCTCCTTTCTGTGATCCTCCGCCATGGACCTCCGCGAGTGATCATCAGTGACCGAGGTCACCAGTTTATGGCAGATGTTGTGGAAGAGCTTCTTCGTTTGTGTGCGTCGCATTTTAGGCATTCCACACCATATCACCCTCAAACCAACGGCTTAACGGAGCGCACAAACCGCACACTCACGAACATACTATCTATGTACATCGCATCTGACCACAAGAATTGGGATACTATACTGCCATTTATAACGTTTGCATTCAACACCGCAACCCATGAGACTACTGGCTACAGCCCGTTCTTCCTGCTATATGCCCGTCCTCCTCGGTATTGTCTAGATACCATTCTTCCTTACTCCGTCCATGATGAACCGTGCATTGCGGAAACTCTTTGTCGAGCCGAAGAAGCTCGCCGTCTCGCCCGTTTGCGAATTCTCGCTTCTCAAGAGCGTTCAAAAGCTCGGTACGACAGCCGGCATAACCATGTGTCTTATGTCCCTGGAGATTTAGTGTGGCTTTGGCGACCTCTCCGAAAGCGTGGTTTAGCGCAGAAAATGTTGGCGCATTACGCTGGCCCTTACGTTGTGCTTGAACGCGTCAGTGAAGTGAACTACCAAATAGCACGTATGACAGCAAGTGGTCGTCGCTCAGTCAGAACTGAAGTTGCCCATGTCGCCCGGATGAAGCCGTGCCACTCTCGTGGAAACGAATAACTACCTCGCCCGGGGGGCTTCGTCTGCAAAGGGGGAAAATGTAACAGTACGGAAGAAGATGAAGTTTAGAAGACAAGTGAAGGAGAAAGACGTTGAAAAAGTACTCTCGTGCCGGACGCGCTGCCGTTGACCAGCTGAGCTCCCTACCCTATCGTCTTGTAGTTCAGCGCTCCGACGTCTTACCCCCTTCGTAACAATATATACTGCCAAGGGCTCGTCAGCATCTTCGAGAGTTTCTATCCGCGCCACGACACTCCTCGGGCTGTTCGTTTCGCCCCCTAACGCTAGCTCCTCTAGCTGCGCCTGTGGGGCTACGCTATAAGTATCCTCTGCTCCTTGCCCTTAGCTAGAAACTATTTGCTCGTCCTGTTTATCCGCATTCGTCGAATGCCGGGAGGGGCAGTTCTTAACTGAACTAATACTTTCTGCAACGGGGCTAATGTCTAACTGTCGCTGCTCTGTTGCTGCTAACGGCTCTTCCGTTTTTTCGTGAATTTCCAATCGCGCCTTGACACTGGTCGTGCAGTTCGTCTAGCCCCCTAACGCTAGCTCCCCTAGCTGTGCCTTTGGGGCTCACTATCAGCTTCCGCCGCTCCCTGCCCTGCGCTAGCAACGCTTCGCTCGTCCAGGCTATCTGCATTCGTCGAATACCGGGAGCGGCAGCCCTCAACTGAACCAGTGCTTTCTGCCATGGGGCCAAGGTCTGATTGTCGCTGCTCCGTTGCCTCGGACGCAGTTTTAGCCTTTCCGCCGCCAGCATGCTCACGCATCAGCTCTCTCATCAGTCTTTCTTCCACTTTCAGAATTTCCCGTTTTTTTTTCGCTCAAAATCCAATTCAGGTTGACAAATTACCAGACGCTCTCCCTCTATTAGGGGATATGCGAAAGCCTTACTTGTAAGCATATTTAGTGTCCTTAATTCCTACTACCTCATTGTCTCTTCCACAAGCCAAGCCAACCTCGACCAGACGCGAGAACTCCCGCTCACTCGTCACCAGCACCACTGCGGGTAGTACACCAAGCACAGCTGTCACGCCTAGGCTGGTCGTCCTCAGCAGGTAGCTTGTACAGTCCTTCTTTGGCTGCCGCTGGTAATGCCTGAGGCCTTGTTTCTTGCTGCTTTGTGGTAAGATGCCGAATCCTGCCAACTGCGCCAGTAATTTTATGCTCGTTCGTTGCCAATCTTCTCAGGGGCAGAAGCCTCTCCAAACGTGGTCATTCGGCAGTTAAGAAGCAGTAGACGATGATCAGATGATGGTCAAGAGGAGAAATATATTTACAGGATAAAAATAGTATACATTGGCAAACTGAAATTACAGCAACAAGAGTCACACGGACAACTTTAACTTAAAAGAAAATAGATTCTCACAAAGAATAGTCACTCTACAAGCCCTTACTTTTCTACCGAGCATTTCCGGTTAAAGCCTAGAGACTGTAAATACGTTCTAACACGGAGACTCAATCGTGACTACCATACAAGGTCCGAGGACCGCTTTTTGATGACAAACATCAACAAAGACCTCAGGGCGGTCACCTTAAGTAATCCGCCCGAAAATGAAACAGCCAATCAAATTATACAAAAACATGCCACAACCCCAGTGGGTTGGGAATAATCTGGGACCCAGGTCCTTAACTACGCCAAATAAAAATACAGCATTCAAAACACAAACTCTCTCCACTCGCCTGTCCCCAAACCCTCTCACACGGCGCCTGTCTTTCCCTCCCCTCCCCAGCGTGTTTGAGACGCGACCTTGCAGCTGACGCCTTTGTGAAACAAACGCCGCGGAGGATCTGGAGGCTAGGCCACCCAGCCGTCCCGTTCGAGGAAACGGGGGGGGGGCACTGTCCCAGAGCAGTGTACAATCACCGTTGCTCGCACGCGATGCCTGGCGACACAGCGGGAGGCCGCTGGGCTGAATCGCTACTTGGGAGGGCCAAGGGTCGCACCTATTGTCGCCTTCTGCAGTACATTTAGTGAGCGCTTGTGGTAGTGCAAAAGGCTTCATTAACGGCGTCTCCCTGCACCCCTGCTTAGCGCCACGGCGGGAGATCGCTGGGCGAGCCGACCGTAAAGTGGTTCGCAGAAGCGTGCCGCTCTTGTTCCCGGTTGATAAGGGTACGTCTGCGTTCGCTTCTTGGCGACGCCTCTGGGCGAAGGGACGAAACAAACCAAGCCTCCCGCGCGCCCCGCGGTGCGCATTTAGCGCCCAAGAAGGGAGAAAAGGAGAAAAAAAAACAACGGTGCTCGCTCCTTTGCCTCGGCGCGTGGGGGGTTCGACCGCCAGCTCGACTCCACGTGCGAGTCGCTTTTCACTGCGGCCTTACACTTGGCTTTCCGCAAACAGTGAACATTGGACCTGATGCTCCGGGGCAAGCATTCATCCCATCTTCGCATTCATTGTCTTGCCAAGCATTTCATCTCCGAGTCCTCCGCTTGTGTTCATTTGTCACATCATGCACTGGATTACAAGCAATCAATCGGGACGTTCGCTCAGGGTCTGGGTCATGTTACGAAGACGAAGGAGCGGGCAGTGGCGCGAGGCGGAGAGCTCGCGCTAGGCCCGCGGGCCATTAGAGCATTTCATCATCACGTCGTTCTGTTTTTGTTCTGTCGCCGTGTCCAATCACTTGCCATATTCCAACACGCAACAATATCATGGACAAGCTCGGCTGTGAATGTCTGCTTACCCGTTCTCTCATGATGAATATTGCAGTGCGTTGTAGGAGCCCCGACTGCCCGCTTAAGGTAGTGCCCGGATTCCAACGACATGGTATGAGGGAGAGTCTGCGTTTCGTCGTAACACATTAGGTCCTTATGAAGTAGGATGGACAGTTGGGCGAGATGGTATATTTGCATAGTGGGTGGAACAGCGCAAAAAGACGAAACACAAGAAGAGACGCACTACAGGCGAGCGCTGACCAAAATTAGCTGCGAGTTAGCGCTCGTCTTTTGTGCGTCTCTTCTTGCGTTTCGTCTTTTCGCGCTGTTCCACCCACTGTGGAGGTCCTTATGAACCAGATTATACCCATTTCAAGACTTCATAATTCACCCATTATCCAAGTCTTGTGCAAGCTGCGTCCATTTGACCCCTACGAACTTCGTAACCTGATCGGCCACCTAACTTTCTGCCGCCCTTTGCCACACTTTACTTCTATTGGAATTCATTATGTTAACCGCAATCGACAATGGGTTGTCCTCTCTTCGCACTATCACGGCAAAAAGTATTCGTCGCTTAAAATGACCACCCTCTGCTCAGTTTTGATGGAGTACCGATGCCAACAGAATAAACGGCGCCGTGTTGTCAATTAGCGGGAGAGGAAGAACAGACCAGGAGTCCTAAAAAACAAACACAATGCGAGCAGCGATATGGTGTGATCGTTCGCCGCAGTTTGGGTTACGTACGTCACACTTTTTTTTATCTTTTATCATCAGCCTGACTATACCCACTGCAGGGCGAAGGCCTCTCCCATATTTCTCCACTTAACCCGGTACGTCACACATGGCCTATCGCAATTATAGTTTTGTTTTGCTCGGCGTCGGGCAAGAATCAGCTTACCGCTGCGTGCGAAGTCGATGTCTCCTGCACCGTTTTCGTCGGCTTCCTGGGTTTCTTTGTGTGTGTTTCGTCATTTTGTGTTGAGCTTTGAACAAGGACGGCGTGGTTCAGAGTCGGCTCCGCACACGAAGCTGCCATCTCCGACAAAGTCTGCCTGATTACGGTAAGTGAACTACGTGTTTTTTATTTACTTGAAGCCTTTCTGGAGCTTGTGGTGCAGGATATTAGCGCATGCGCCGAGCTTATGCGAAACATGCATCTGAAGGCACCCGGCGTGCGCTCGTATCGTGCTCCACATGACGACAGAAGGCTGTCCGCTTGCATTCGGTAAGGGAAAGTTGTAGGCGCGCGGTATTTGTATAGAGAACGTGCATTTTTCGCGCGTGGTTTTGCAAAGTTTGTCTGGTTTGGTTAATGCTGCTTGACGTCACAAAGCAACTTGGAATTTGGGACAGTGCTCGGAATAATACTGACCACCTGCTGTTGATTAAAGCGGTCACCGGCATTGTACAGTACACAATCCCCTCGCGCGCTTTGCCCACATCGAAGTGTGGCCGTTGTTGCTGCGCCTGTGGCATCGAGTGCGTTGCGGTCCCGATAAATTCCTGAGCGTTGTTATTGTTTCTATTTCGCTGCTGCAAAACAATTACTTCGCTCTGCTGAGCTGTTTTCGACAAAGGTAGGGTTCCGGGCCCAAAGCTCGGATTACTTTGGGCCCGGCCGCGGCGGCTGTGCTGCGATTTGAAGAGGTAATTAGGAAGGAGTTGCTGTGGAGTTGGGGCTGCTGAATAATTGTGCGAATGGCGTGGCGTACGGCCAGGGTGCTCACGGCGTATTATGCATGTAATTTTTGAAGCGCGCAAGGACCGTACGTTGGGCGATACAGGCGCATAAGTTAAATGGTGCGTTGTTCTCGGTGAATGAAGAGCAGCAGTCACAGAGGACTATCCCGTGTTCAAAAGCAGAAAACCCAGCAGCAGGCTGAAATATTGTGTTCACCGGAGAGATGTCACGCGGCTCATATTTTAAACGTGTGCATTCCCCTACTAAACGCACAGGACAATGTTTGTCTGATTTTTTTTTCTATGCTGTTTTCTATCAAAATGCACGGAGCATCTGTTGGGTGGTTCGTTGGTGACTGCAGGCATTAAAAAGATTATCATCCGATGGCTGAGGAGCTGCCGTCTGTTTGAAGATTGTTTTATCTCTTTTTCACGCCTTGCCGCCAGGGTATGGTATGTGGCGTGCGCGGAAAATTTGGTTCGATGATGGCGTCTTACTGACGCTCATAGGATCGAATTGCTCAAACCGCGGGGCCTAGCGCCCGCCTGAACACCTGCTGTCCTTCGGCGCTGCTCTTGTGAGCTATCATATAACTCGCCGCTGCGGGCCACAGAGCGGCCACGTCGCCCCAGCTTGTCTTTCGCCTACCATGGCCGCCTGCAATCTGCACAGAAAGGTGTTTGATAACATTTTTCTGTCTCTTTTTGATGCTTGCTGAAAGCCTCAGCCAGCTTTGCTCTGTACTTAGTAAGCGAATGTAAGGGCCGAAAAAGCCGCGTGCCAAGCGTTACACGACTCCAGTCAACATCTCAGTAGGGCTCCGCTCTGCTGCGTTTTGCCCAGTGAGCCGCCGAAAAGAGTCGTCTGCGTGGCAGCACCGCCATCATGGACGCGCGCGCAGAGAAAGGTGTTCGATAACAAGATTTCGTTTTTCTTCGACCGCAGGGGCACCTTCGCTAGAGCCAAAACAAAGTCAAATATGATATGAGTTTGCAGTGCCATTACTTTTAAATAATTTTGTTTCTAGAATTGGAAGATATTGTAAGCATTTTTTTAAGATTGGTAAAACTGTAGCTATAATTTCTATAGTCTGTCGGTAGTCATTTTCTAATCGAGTCAATTTTGTGTACTTATATTATTATATTTTCTTGAGAATAGATAGTCTCACTATGTAGAAGCAGTGCTTTTGCTAGAAAAACTTGTTCGAAATCAAGAAAAGCAGGTTGCACCAGGCTGAGAGTTTTCGCTCATCTTACAACTGTACTGTCTATATTAATATTGGAAGAATAGTCTGTATGGTATTATTGCACAGAAACAAAAGTAACTAGTATATTGGTCCATCAGATTCATGTTATAATTGTCAGTGTACTTATGCAAAGTATGTTGCAACTCATAATTGTTTTCTGTAGCCGTGATGATGTTTTATGTGAAGTTATTCGTTTTCACATGTAGGCTCAGACATGGGGGACATCCATCGAATTGTGCTGGCAGCAGATGAAGAGCGCATTAGCATTGCAAGCATGAAGAAAGCAATGGCACTGCTACTTGAAGCATTATTCGTGTTCATATCTCCCATCCACCAGGTGTCCTTCTAATATGGTGTTTTCGCAGCGATAAATGAGTTTTAAATGATGGAAAACATCTCTTCATAACAGGTGTTAATTTTTGTATAGTTACATATTTAGAGGGGCTCAAAACAGCTATAGCGATACAGTTTCCCTGTGCCTAGTATGTGAAGAAATGTCGATGTAAGATAACCTTCCCGCAATAATTTTTGAATTGCGGCATATGGAAGTAGAGTTATTTGCAATCAAAATTTGAATATCTGCGCCTTCGCGGCTTTCCTCCTCCTTTCAACTTTTTACCGCGCGCAAAGGCTAGCCCTCCTTCATGGGACCCACCCACTGGCACGTCTCGTCTCAACTGACGCATTTGCGCTTTTACTTTTTTTGCTTGGCGCCGCAACTTCCGTTTTGGCGCGCATGCTTGCCGACGCACCGCCGGGTGCCTCTCGTCGTCTGCTTCATCGTCATCGCCCTTCGGCACAACTCGGAAGTTTTGTTGCCCTGGCGTTGACCTCACCTTCGATTTTGTGTTACGTCGTGTGCGCGGTGGGTGCAGAACAGTTCTGGGCTAGACTGGCCACTCCCTTGAGTTCGCGAAGGCAGTTATCGAAGCTCTGAATTGTTGTTTTGACGGGAGATGAGCGGGAGGTTGTTAGTGTGCAGTCCCTGGCTGCGAAGGTATTGCTAGTGACGGCAGGAAAAACATTCTGCATAAAGTGCCTCAAAACGCCAACCTCCGGAAACAGCGGCTACAGCTCATCGGTGAAGAAAGCGTTTATATACATTTGTGAACCTCATTTCTCTCCCGATGCGTATAAGACTTACCCAGGTGTGGTTCGCGATTTGAGGATCTCAACAAGACTGCGTCTGCGTGCGTGAAGGACCGGTACCAACGCTGTTTTTCCAACACTTCCGGTAAGTGTAAAATGAAAAGATTGTGACAATAATACCTTTAGACGCGTTATCACAGTACAGTGTGGATTTTTTTTAACTCAGGCGATCTTGCTCGCCGTTGTGACATGCATAAGCAAGATTTGTCATGACCACTGTGAATCATACTGCTCAAAATAAACCAGTGGCAAGCGTACAATGGCATTTTGATATTTTTTACTGTTGCGCTAGTCGACCCCACGCACCAATGCACAGATATAAGCCGTATACTATCGTCGTCGGGGTTCAGCAGCGGATTCTTCAACGGCACGTACTTATGGGGGTGGAGTTATGGGGGGGGAATCTCGGTACTCAATTGTCCAAGTCGCTTTTCGAGCTCCGGGTCCATAATGTCCGTACCGCAGCAAGGGTATGAGATGTTAGCGAAAGACTAGAAATTCAGAATCGAGATCGCACAGAGCGTCTGCCGGGCGTTGCGGAGGGAAACACTCACGTGCACCTTGCTCGAACCTTGAAAGCTTCGTGTTTAGGCTCCTCTTGCGTTTGACTATACGATGACCCTTCGTGAAAGATAACGATCGATTCTAAAGGAACAAAAGGGAGGGGGGTGAGGATAAGGGGACTGCGAAGTTGTGCGGTGGTTTAGTTTGTCAGCCATGGTTCGGCGTCAGCTGACTGCGGGAAAACGGCGAACGCGCGCGCTGGCAGGAAGTAAGCAAACTGTTCGGTCCCCGATTATTATCTCAGCATGACTCCCGCCCTGTAGTTTCCTTTGTTTTTACGCCGTGTGGTGTTTGTACACAGCACACCCTGAAATGCCGCGCGGATGGAGCCGCGTCCAAGTTCACCATCCGAGGCGGCCAGGAAAGAACACGTGAAAATCGAGCTGGGCGGTTGATAAAAAAACGTAGAAAGAGAATAAAGGAGGGACACTGTCAGGAATGAAGAGATGGAAACGAAAAAAAAAAGCCAAGATGCTTTATCCTTCAGCAGGAAGGGAAGGGGAAGGGGGTCGAGAATGAAACGTTATCACTTGCGTGAACTGGCTTAGTCGTTCGTGCCTCTTTATCCTTAAGCGATCAGCTGCCGATCGGAAATGCAAGTGTTGGTTTTGATAGGAGCATAGATCACACTTATACATAACTAGAGTTTTCCTGCGGAAAGTGGGGGGGGGAGATAAAGCGCCAATAGGGAACAGGACTTCTCCAAATGGCTCACCGACAACAATAAGAGCAGGAGCCTTCTTTGGTTCCTAATGGAAAATAATTTGCACGGTTTCTTATAATATGCGTTATGGCAACCTTGCGTAAAAAAAAAAACAGCGCGCGCATGCAGCAGTGCAACTATCGAGTGACGCAGTTCGGCGCAGTGTAACAAGTAGCTCACAAATGCACATTTATTTTTGTACCAGCTTCTCCAGGAACAGCAGGTGCAGATCATCAGCCAGCTGGATGGAATGGAAGTGGACCTCGCAGGAGATGGCCGTTGCGACTCCCCGGGCTACAGCGCCAAGTACTGCACGTACAACGTTGTTGTCATTCAGACTGACCATATTCTACAATGCGAACAGGTTAGAATAGGAGAGGTAAGGCAATGCTGCGATACGGAAATTAGCAAGCTGCAGTTCATATTAACTGTGTGAAGTCAGCTGCAGTGCCCACTAGCATGAGCATGGGGTCTGGCCTCAACTTAACGAGTCTCAGTGCAGTCTTTACCAAAAGCCGACAATTTCTGCATATTATGAGAAATTATTTTCAACCTCACCAAGAGTGCCTTTGGCAAGTGCTGCATGCATGTCTATACGTAAAAAGAATCAAATTAATCATTATATAATGTAAGCAACTGAATTACAGAATGTTTCATTGTTGCAAACCATTGGGAAGGAGGTACATTTGCTGAAATATATTATTATGTAAGGAGTTTTTAATTTCTTCTATCTACAGACTGCCACCCAGCTATCCGGACATATTGCAAGAGCAGTAAATCGCCCATACAGCACTACTTTGATGCCTGGCCCATTAGTAAAGATGCATGCAGTTGCTTTAATAATTAGGGTGAACACATGGTAATAACATTATTCTATACTGCATTTAAGAAGCTTAAAGCTGTGAGCAGGTCAAAGGGCTATGAAACAATAGAACCATGGATGCAGACAATCACAAGTCATGTTTACTATATTGCTGCCCTGGGGCAGGGTGACGGTGACCTGATCATCAGCATGTAGTGCAACCTGTTGAACCAAATATGCGATAAGCATGATGGCCACGATAGACCATACAGCAAATGCCTGCACAAGCTCCTTGCAAACAGGCAATGGATGAGCAGAGGTAATATGTTTTGTACTATAGCTTTTTCTTGCAAAGGTTTCACTTTGATGTTGTTTGGAAGGTGCACGGCTCACATTTGTGGCATTTGTCAAGCGATGATAAATTTAAGGAATAGGTAATGTAAATAGAACTTCACGGAAAAAGCTTTCTACACATAACAGCAAGTTCACATATGACATAGCCGAGAAAGAAACCCATAATTAAGGGAAGAAACAAAATAATGTAAATGTGAGTGCTGAGACTACAAGGTATTTTAATACTGAGGCAGCTTGGTTATACATGCCAGTATTGAACACAAATACAATGGAATTTTCCATACTGTCCTATACTGACAATTTCAAAGAAGACGAAGTGCAGCGTGTTTGCTCGACAACATCCCTTAGATTTCTTTTTACAGTAATATAGTAGTGCAAGATCTGGGGTCTTTTTATGAATATGATGCTAAAACTGTTTTCAGCTGCAATGCAGCAGCTTTAAGCAGGCTCAGCATCTACGATTGACTAGAATACACAACACTGCAACTCATCAACCAACAAATATTTATATATATATATATTATGTATATATTTTTAACAGATTCATGTGCTTTCAAGAAGCTGAACTCCATTTTGAAGAACTCCCGGTTTTTGATTGACACTCGACAACTGTCTCCTAAAGCCCAAACATCTTCCCTTGAATATTTACATAACTTTATCATCAGGTTTGCTCCCAAATCAATTGCATACTTGATGGTGGGATGCAAGTAAGGTAAGTTGAATGAAAGAGAAGACTAAGACATTATTTTTCACTCCAGTGCGACTATGTACTCCAACTTTTCTGCATGGCATGTGCAAGCAATAAATCCTTGCATGAAGCTTTTAATGTATGTACATAATATTATCATTAGAAAGGAACAGAGGCCAAAGGAAATAGAAAATAGTGCGAAAAATAAAAACAGAAGTTCATCCATGAAAGCTTGCACTTCATTTGCTCCATTTCCTTTTGCTCCTTTTGATTCTTCAACTTGCTAAGCAGCCCGTTGGAACTTGCAACAAAGCAGATCGCTTTTAGTGGCTCAAAAATAGCTTTATGACCAAATTTCAACACCTCAAAACACTCTTTCTTGTTGTGTAGTGCTGAGATTTGGAGAAAAAAAGAAAAAAAGTTCAAGTTTTTTTTTTTCAGTTTTTTTTTTAATGTGAGGAGGGAGAAGCTGCTGTTTTACTGGACGCATTTGGTGCCTTCTTTTTATGGAAGGTGAGCTTGACTTCAGTCTCCTTGATCTGGAGTGCTTGATCTGGAGCTCTCATGTTATCAGGCCAGGTAAAACGCGACCCTACAATTGCGATTCTCAGGAGTCGACCCTGACACCTGCCAAAAAAAGTGCCCACCACGTAACTCTATCCCAACTTCTGCATAAAGTAGGCACCCAATACACATTATGAGCCAGCAGCCACAATCCTTCAATCCTGATAGTAAAGACACTGCTGTAAAAGTAGCTGAACTTATCTTGTGTCTTCCTTTCGAAATTTCGAACACCGCCATGTCATTGGTAGTTATCACACATTTGGAAAAGACTGCAGTGCACACTTCTTACATTCAAGGATGCTTCATATAATATGGTAAAAACATATTTGGTAGGATGTTAGCACTAGCCACTCTGTAGTCCCCTTCCAGGAAAAAAGTGAGACAGGAGGCTATAGACGTACTGCACAGGCCACCCAAGGGTCCTCATTGAAAGTCATTGCTGTTATATTAGAATAGGCAAATGGGATGAGATAAAGAACAGCGCACCAGGAATACAGACAGACAGAAATGACTGGAGCTGAGACACTGCAATGACTCAAAGTTGAGGGCAAGCATGGAGGGCTGGCTGGAAAATCACCTCGGCTCTCTTTTGTGCTCCTCATCTTAGTGCAGTCCCAAGAAAATGGTAATTTTTAAAGAACTAGAAGTTATCAGCGCAAGTTTCCGACCCCTCTGGAACCATCTCGAATGTCCCAAAGCTACTGTATTGAAACTGAAAGAATGCTCAAGGTTCACTTTATCACTTGGACTAATGATGTTCGCTAGAATACAACAGCAGGAAGAACACGGGTGATTCACGGTGTAATGTTGTATAGCCCATGTCATACATTCATTCTGCTGCTTGAAGACCATTGCATCTCATTCGCATTTTGATATAAAGGCGCTGGATATACAAGCTAAAACAGAAGCAATCTCTGCTGCAATGATGTGAATATAATGCATAATGGTTCCTTATAGTAGCCTCCACTTGGCATAATTTTGCTAGTAGAAAACAAGAAACACATTTTTTTCCAAAGTATGAGAAATTCATTCATATTTACGTTCTTTTTAGCTCAGATCTGGCTGTTATTCACTTCAATAAATATTCTTCTAAGCTCCAGGCACAAAAAAAAGAAAAGGACAGAACCACTGGAAACTGAAAATGGCAAAATCAATAAAAGGACACTTCAGTGCCGCTCCAGTGAAAATGGAGCACACTTTTTGTAAGTTCAAACTTTGTTCTACTTAAACTATTACACAAAAAACTAAGCGAACTGTTGTAATCACGATGACTATTTCACGCAGCGTACGTCCAGAGGCTCCTCCAGGATGCGGAGAAACGGTCTCAGGGCTCTTCACCCAGAGAGACAGCTGTAAGCATAGCTTCAGAGCGCCACCTTATGATTGATGCCTATGAAAGACCGTCAAAATAAGAACTAATTGCTGCACACAGGCACAGATTTGCGCTTCATCATGACTATTCAGTTGCACTGTACAACTGTCAGTATACTTAACCCAAATGCTCAACAGACTGGCATCAGTGCCGCAGAGCATTGGCCGCTGGAGCCAGAACAATTGTTTCAATATGTTTGCTGCGACTAACAATAGCTGGAGCGCAGTTTCATATGACTTTTGCTGTCGAAGTGACTGCAGTCTTGTTTTACCCAAGTCTCTGTGTTTCGCGTCTGGCTGCAGCCAAGCAAAAGTACACACAAAACATGTTTCTGCTTGCTTATCGCGACAACTCCACATGGTGCGCGACCGCTCGCAGGCCCTTCAAGTATTGCATCAAAGCTGCCGCTTGAAACAAAAAGTAGGAAAGGCAGAGCAACTGTGGGTTCAGGGTGTGTGTAAAGCTAGATTGCGAATAATTATGCCGATCAGAGTTGTTCAGCTTCTTGAGGTCAAGCTGGAAGTGGAAGTAATTAAATTTGTGAGCCGACTTCACAAGCGACCATGTCGCATCTCTCTTTTCACGGGCTCCCTCTTCCCCATCCGTTAAGCTACACAGTTTACAAGACAACAGTGTAATTGCACTGATTATTATTATGTGCGCGAAATAATACTGTGTACTTAGCGGTAATTTATACTGCTGGGCAAATAAGAGAGCACAGCGCTTCGCTATGAGCATAATGGAATATGCTCTATGACTTATCTAAAGAAATGCTGTAGGTCTTCTCTCGAAATAAAGTTCTTTTCTTTGTTTCTTCGGTACCTCCTCATCACTGCACGTCATGTGAAACCTTGCAAGGGGCACGCACAGCATGCGAGCCCTAATACGTGTTTAACGCGGCGTCTTGTATCTCTCCGGCTCAACCGCTCACTCATTTGTGGTGAAACTGCACACGGAGCTTTGATATTGCAAGAACTTTTATTTGCTCGTAGTAAGTTAGGTAAGTTTGCCTAATTCGTTGCTGCTGCGTACAATGCGAACCCGCAATCTGCGCCAGTATCAGGGGCCGATAGCTGCCAACGCCGGCACATGATATCACGTGTTCGCGCATCGCACACGGCCGAGCCAGGTAGATATAGTTGTCTTATCTAATTTACCATAAGACAAAAGTTCATACGCTACAAACTTCCTACGTGACAAAACGAGTTTGACGCAATCAAGTCAGCAGTTCAGACGGTAGGATTATAAAAGCCGCCACAGTAATGATACCTCACAACAATGACTAACTTATTGCACCTGTCAAACGGTCGTTTACCTGTGAGCTATATGCAGGCTAGTAAACACATTACTTACCAACGTATGTTGTCACCTCGACTCGATCCGAGGTGCTTATTTTGGTATGGTTGACACGGGAACGGAGCGGTTGCCTCCGAAATTTTGCTGCACTACGTACGGCGCGTTGTTCTGGGGCACGGCATTTAAGGCACCGACCTAATACTGAAGACAGGTAAGCCGATTTCGAAGTCCATTTCTCATGCGGGACCTTTTCTGCGCGTAGACGTGTTTTATTACGTTCAGATGGATGTCGGAGCATACCCTATAGACTGAGATAGCTTGCGAGCAATGCTCGGGAGGTGTTTGTGGGCCCCTTTAAGACAAGTGTACTATAAGAATAAAGCCCCTTTGGTTGCTAGGAAACAAATAGAATTTCATCTCTAATTTTAATCATTGCTGCGTATTTGTATATTTTGGGTTCCGTAGAATAACTTACACAACTGATAGTTTTTATTTTATAGTTTAGGAAAGGTTAATAAACACTCAGCACTTGAATTAGGCATGCCATCCTGAAACTGATGGCATTTGCTGAAGGGGCTTAAAGAGCAACTGTACGTTCATTATTTAGTTGTACCTGATTATCACGAGTAGACAAATAACTTAGCAGGTAATTAGTAGGGCAAGATGGCAGTCTTTAATATACATTAGTAAATATCATGCATATTAGAAATGTATTTGATATCATGTGCCTAATACATTTCTGACTTGCATAAACATTTCTGAAAATGCACTGTCGCACTCACTATGCACTACAACGGAGCTAAGTTCTAGGCGGACACTGACAATAAACCTTGCTCACAATTTATTGATGCAGTTGAAGAAACGGAGAACGGAGTTCATCCATTGCTTTTAAAACTTACATACTCTCCCTAAATGCTCACTGATTTATTATTGCATGGATGCCCGAATTGATTCAATCGGGATGTGTTGCAATTCCTATTGAGGGCGACCGTACATTCTGCCCACCAATGAAAAAAAACTACCCAATTTGCTAATGAGATTTAATAGCCTCCTTTACTGAAATCTAGGTCAAGTCCACGTAACTACCTGAAGGTTTTGAGTTTACGTCCTCTGTTTTGGACTGATATTTAAGACTTGCATGCTAATAATGTGAAAAGGTTGTTTCATTGTTGTCGCGCAACGTCATATGTAGAGGCTGCTTCGATTTCGTTAGCTGCATCTTGATGTAAGTTTAGTCTGTTGCCCTAACTGCGACCTGCTAATATTGAAGATTAACCTCTTTTCCTCTTGAAGCATGTATAGTAGAAAATGATTGTGCATAGTTGAGCATTATAACAATGTGAACATTCTGCCATCAGAAGATCTCAAACATGTTTCTCTTTTGATCTTTGAATTGATCACAGTCACTGCTATGTGGGCGTGCTTCTGTGATAGCTTATAGCAGTGGCTAGAGTTAATGTACATCTACACAATGCATTAGAATTTTCTTCACTACTCTTCCTCCTCTTAATACAAGGAAGCTCACTGCTCCATGAAAGGCTTTTTAAAGAAAGTGCTGTTCAGTGTGCCTTGATTGATGCACTATTAGACATGAAAGGCTAAGTGGCAAATTGTGTAGTGGTTTAAGAAATAATTCATTTGTATTATAAATTCGTCTGAGAAGAAAGCAAGCAAATATATGGCGGCAGGTGGTAGTTGCTGGGGTAGTTAAAGTAAATTGCAAAGAATACTTTACTATGATTATTTCTTGCAGCTGCAAAAATTTCAATAAACGTATTTGCTGTGACTTGTAGCAGGCAGTGTCCAAAACAACCAACTATGTAGCAGTCAAAGGTGAAATTTCTGCCCTGTGAGTTTTCCGACTCTCGATTATTTAGACATTTTCATGGAATCACAGCAGTAGCCATAGAACCAAAGTTCTCAGTTTTTCAAACCTTATATATTCGCCGCAGTGCTGCTGGAAATAGCCAAACCACTATACAATACGCGCAGTGGAAAGTCAATAATTCACTATTCAAGGGGGCCGAAAATGTGATCAGACAAAAAACCTAATCCAGAAAAGAGCCTAATTAAAGCAAGTCTAATATCAGTGGGTTCCTTCTGTGCGTACGAATGGCTGCAAGCTCTTACTGTTCTGAGATATCGTCCACTGCCAAAGCTTGCACTGCTCGAAGTTCGCAGAGCTCGCATGTGCTTGCTTTCTTTGCGAATGCAACAACCCTGACTAATTCATCATTAAAGAGACGAGGTAAATTTATAGAATTATTGAATGACCCTATGAAACTGTAAAGAACTGCCAACAACATACAAAATCACAGTACTTTTGTAAAATGAACGCTTTGAATATTATTCAAAACCATACCCCAAGGACCATTTCTTACCATTTCTTCTAGTGTTCTGCTTTTACAAACATTCTTCGAAATATTGAATGAATGACCAAAATTATGAGTGCCTTCGTACACCTTTCTACAGTGCAACGCAGTAGCAGTGGTGCCTTTTCACAGCTATAAATGCCGTATTTTGAAAGTGGTTTGCCACATGGACTACAAGACTATGCAGGGACGTGTCCAACAAAATGTGGCCGTTCATTGAGCTCCAAGGAAAAATATGTAATGCAAAAAGATATGGACACAAGGAGGAGAGGCACGCAGTGCAACGAATGCTTATTGTGGTAAAGAAAGGTTTTTATACCTTCATATCACAGTGGACCATCAGGCATGCACTAGTAAAGCGTACATGACAGATACAAAAGTTCCCTTGACAAAATGCTGCTTGCATAATTTTCTGTCAAAAGGGACAATCCGCTATGCTTGAATTATTTCACTTGTTAACTTGTTTCTATGCCCTTTTAAAATCACACGTTTTCTCAGATGGGGAATGCATTCACACAAATGGAAGTGGGTCGACAAACCTTTCCCGCGCATGCTCTTAAAGCCGAGCCCATGGTCCCAAAGCTTATCCCTCAAGCATCTGCCCACTTGTCCTACATATTGTTTGCCACAGGAGAGTGGCATTGGGAAGGCAACATTTTCAGTGCAATATACGATTTTTTCTCCAAGCTTATTTGCCCAAGCGTAACTGCCTCATTTAGTTTTGAAAAAGTTTTCTCGCCCCGTTGACTCAACTTACTAGGAGCCGCAAAAAAGCGCTCTGCCGTTGGGTTGCTGGATTCAGCAGAAGAGCTGGTTTTTCGGCTCCTAATAAGTTGAGTTGTCTATGCACAGAACCTTTTTCAGAACTCAATAAGGCGGTAGGACGCACAAAGAAGCTTGGGGAAAAATTAGTTTACTTCACTGAAAACGTTCCCTATAAAATGCCTCTCCCCTGTGGCAAACAATATATAGAACGAATAGGCAGATGCCTAACTGATAAGCTTCGGGACCATAGGATGGATGTTAAGAGCATGTGCGGGAAAAGTTTGTCGACTCACTGCGATGTGTGTGAATTTATTCCCACTGTCAGATAGCATGTGGTTTTAAAAGTGCATAAAAACAGGTTAGCGGATGAAATAATTGAAGCGCAGTGGATTGTCCCTTTTCAATAATAATTGTGCGAGCAGCCCTTCGGTCGCACTTTGTCAAGGGAGCGTGTGTTTCTGTAAGGTATGCTTTGCTATTGCATGCCTGATGGTCCACTGCGATATGAAAGAAACCTTTCTTTACTCAAATAACATTTGTTGGAAGCTAGCACTGTGTGTCTCGACCCCGATTCCATGTAGTTTTGTGCAATGTTTCTTTCCTTCTATACCATGAACCAACAAGCCCAAGTGTCTACCCTTCAGTGAACTCGCAGTGGCAGGTTCATTTTGAGTCTAAATTTCATACTAGCCCATGTTTGCCTTAGGCATGCAGGAGCACGATAGCCATTGTCATCGATTACTGCTTGTCGTCTATGTAAACACTGTGCTGACACAATGAAGCATCAGAACAAAAACAAAACTTCGAATCTCTTGCTCCACCATGGTTGCAATTGGAAGTTTATGCAAAGTCATGTTTTTGTACAAAATTTGATATTTTTAACCTTCTTGCAGCCCTAGTGAATCTGAAAAGTCTTGCGGTGGTTGCAAATATGCCTTGCGGGAGGAACAATTTATTTATCGACGCTGGCCAGTTGAGTGAGATGGTACTGATGCATTCAACTAAGACTGTACCGACATTACACTGTATGGAGTGCCCCAAAAGTGAAAGTTTGACCTTGAGGAATTCTTAATGTTAGTATATGAAGATGACTTTAAGCCTTTGAGTTCTTTAACTGAAAGAATGAGGCAAAAGAAGAAAACTGACCAATATGGTTGCCGCTACATGGGAAACATAAAAGTAACTGCATGAATATAATATCAATGGTTTAGAGATGAAATGGTAATCAAGTGAGGAAATGAAGCCATTCCTTCTTACAGTGTAAATTTTATACCTGAACTATGGTACTACAAAGAATTTGAGTCTCATCTCAACTTTTGTGGTTCATCTCTGTTCAAACTGTTTATTTTCTAAGGCTTTGGAAGATAACAGCTGGGTAAAGTGGACTCGGAAACTGTAATGCCAGACTAGCTTGACGAAATCCCTATCTCTTGCAGAGTCAGGGAATATGCTGGACAGAATGACTCAAAGTTATGCATCCAATACAATCACACCCTTGCTCTCGACCTAGACGTAAGACGTGCAGTACTATACAAAAAGGCACCACGGTTAAAAGTAATGCAAGCGATTTGACTTTTCACATAAAATCAGGCTTGAACTGCACATCTTCAAACGTTGTCTACCTTCTAGAATGCTCCTTTTGTCATAAACAGTACATCGGAGAGACAGGGCAACCGATGAACATAAGGCTTGATGGACATTGGGCAGACCAGACAGAAACATCTCGAAAGCAGTTTCTCAGCGTTTGAATCAGAAAGACCATACGTTTGAAGAAATTAAAGTATATATTCTCCAGTCAGGCTTTAAATCTGCAAGGGACATAAACTATAGAGAGGCATATCTAATTCATAAATTGAGAACATTCGAACCAGCAGGAATAAATGTCTAAAGGAACGTTACAATCCCTTAAGTATATTCCCTCTGTATCATAACTTTTCGGGAAAACACTACCACATAGCGTCAATCGTGCAGTTTAATCACAGCACATGTACGCTATATTTCCCTCCGCAATAGCATAAATTGTACATGTTTCTCCAAACACATTTCCTCCTTATCACTTGCTACTTGTTTTTTTTTTCATGTCAATTGTGGCTCACTGTGCGGTTATTATTCTGTCTTTGAACTTCTCTCCCTCCACCTTTGAAGAAAGGTTTAAGAATTGTCCCCCATAGATATATTCCTTATCAGGGCCCTTTGCAAAGCCTGCTCCTTTGTGAGGTGTATCTGCACCAAGCCTGATTAAGTGGAGACTAATCATCTACCCAGTATTGTAGTTTTGCCTGGTACTGCTGCCTTTACTTTTTTCGCACGCCACAGGATCTCTGGTTCCAGGCTGAGAAATACATGCTGAAGAAACTTTCTTTTCACCCCATGACCTGCTTTCTTCTCACCCATTCTCCCCTCCATAATCCTTCACCTACTTTCTTCTCACCCACTTCCCCTGCCCAGCTTTTCTTCTTCGGAAGCAAATGCGTATTTAAAACCCTGCCGGGGATGATCGCTTTGCCCAGACGAAGACAAGTCCATTTGTAGAAACTTTGGTTCGACCTGCGAACTTAGGCATACCCCATTTACCATTGCTAGTGCTCCCTCATACCCTTCTTAAGTAAGTTGTATTGTGCCTGCATGACCTAGGAGTAGCGTATTTTACTCATCATTTAAACATCCTGGGAGGTTCGATTCCCATTAGCCCAAGTTGGCAGCGCCTGCCATCTCCTGGTATCGCGATACTGCACAACACTTTAACCATTCCGTCACTACCCGGCCATGTCACAAGCCAAGTATTTTTTGCCAGTCCATGCTCGTTACTTTTTCATTTCACAACAGTAGTGGCAGAGCTGAAAAACGGACCCTTTAATGGAATTGTGCTGCAACAGCATGCCTATCCACATGCAAATTGGGTTTATGTAACTTTCCTTTAAGATATGTTTTGATGATTACTGCAGACAGCTGGATCGTGACGTTTGCCTGGTCAACGTGCATCGGCTTCACTTGGTGCCCTTGTGCAGATGGGCGGCGATGTGACTGCCTGTGTGCGGCACCTTGTGGATGTGCAGGTGTTAGGGCTGCAGATGTGCTGGTTGGTGGCAGTGCTGTGGAGGTGCTGGGCTGTTCATCGATGTCTGCAATTGCAGTGTGAGGTGAGCAGCTTTCTAAAGGCATTAACTACTCATTACTGTTCATCAAAGTATAGTCGTGCCTACAAAGAAAACTCGCACAATCTTCACAGTTCCAGAAATAACGATTCTCGTTTTGTTACATAATCCAAGATCACTCTCTGGCTGGGGCAGTTGCTGAACCAAGCTTAGTAGGATGGCCAGCACACGGTAGGCCTAGAGAAATTTTATCACTAGGTTTAAGTTGAAATGAAGCACGTCTTTGAGCTTTTAGACTGAATGCGTTTTTCAAAGAAGTTGGTCATCTCACATGCAGTGCAGTTGCAGCAATGTACATTTCATCTTGGGGACATCTTGTTGAGTTGGAGACTCAGAAAGGAGTGATTACTGTTGGTATCCTTTGAAAACGTGTGCTCACCAAGTATAGAGTGTACTTTGCTCACAAATGGATTATAATGGTGTGGTGGTTACAGCAATAGACTAATTGTGGAAGTAAAGTTTCTTCACAGTAAATGTCAAGCTACGAGGACAAAACCGGTGCAGTGATGATTATTTGGTTTGCTTCAACATACTGCTTTCTTGTGATGTGTTAAGCCCTTGCTCTCTAGTACCAACATTATGTGGTATGGAAAACTACCTAGAGTGGTATATTTGACAAACCTTACATTTCAACACAGTACCCATGTTCCTCGGTGGGTGGCGGTGTAAGAGGCGGTCCGGGTGCCTGGGTCACGGGTGGCGGTCTGGATGCCTGGTAGTGAAGCACAGGGATATATCCATAACACCTTGTATCATGTTTCAGTTGCGGCATGTTGCTTGTTGAGGCTTTGAGCAGTTGCTTTGTAATTTCACTCGGGAAGCCTGTAGCGCTAATGCCTTCACGCCAAGGACCCTAAGTCAAGTGTACTAGGTCGGTGCTTTGTTACAAACCTGTGTACAGACTGTTTACCAAGACATTTTAACTCAGCCTTGTGTGTGCACATGGACTTGTTGCATACTGTTTGTAATGTGAAGTTCAAAATTTTCAAGGTGTTGACCCAACTTCATGGTTGTACTGAGAATGTTGGGTGTTATACAATGTATGCTCCATAACTGGCAAGCATAGCTCCGTGCATTTGTGTGTTTTCACGCTGTGGCCTTTGTTGATTTGAGTAATAGAATTAAAAATGTGTACTATATGCTTTCAGCACGATCATCTTATTCTTCTCGTGCATTGTAGCCACATCCCGTGCAGTGTCCACACAAGTAAACATGGCTCAAGTCTTATCTGTAAGGGACCTATTGCCACATATGTTCTTCTGAAAAACGTTATGATTACTGAAAAACGTGTTGTATAATGTTGCCGCATTGTTCGTGTGAAAGGTCAGTTATCCATTCTTTTATCTGATGCCTCCATGTCATACCTTACCTTTGGTATGGCCTCAATGATGTCATTTTTACCTGCAACTTATAGCAGCACGACTGCTGTAGGGTTGCTACAATGAAATGGTTTCTTCAAATAATGATACGCTGTAATACAAGTGTCCCCGAACTGGTCGAATTAACTTGGAATTATGTACCCTCTAGGGGAAATATGGGAGAGGCCTTCGCCCTGCAGTGGGTATAGTCAGGCTGATGATGATGATGTATGCTCTCAGTGTGGATAACAGCACCCGATAGACACTTTGATCAAATGCGCAGTTGCTTATTGGGCAAAGCTACGCTTTTTGTGTACAGTCGTAGTCAGAAGTAGATGAAGTAAAATAGATTGTTAGAAGCTTCTTATGAATAGACTATGGTAACCGTGGTACAAAGCCTGCGTTGTATGCATGCAAGTGAAAACCTGCACGAATCAGTCTGCAGTGCACATCTAAAACAACCTTGAAATATTACATCTTGCCCTTTCATAGAGGTTTTCTATGAATTGTACATATTAATGCGTGCAGACATCTATCTACATGTTCAGCAAAGTACCTCACCCACGAGGTTGCTGTTCTTGGCCGGGCACCGAAGACTGCGGGGGCCCTGCAACCGGCGGCGCAGTCCTGACCGACGATCGCAATGTGAGCGTCGCTTTTACTGAGGAATGCGCCTGGGTTCTGGAACCTTCAGCCGGTTCTCCTGCAAGGTTGACATGTGATAACCGACTTTTTGGCAGATGCACATTTGTGTATGGACGGGCAAAAAAATTGCATCGACTCCATAGCACGTCAACTCACCTGTTCTCGGCAGCAACCGACGCTGCTGTTCTCCGCACCGCCCTGACCCGCTCCTGCCAGACCCGCCTTCAGTCCTGAGGGGACCGAGTAGCCGGTCCTATACCGTTCAACTCAGCCGCCATCTGAGTCCATAATCGCCGCTTACTTTCGGCGGTTATGCTGTCGTCGGCCGCATATGCCAGTGCAGGGTGGTAATTAATAAAATTGACCCTAACTTCAATTTTGAGAGCACTGCAGCGCGGAGCAGACGCGCTGTGCTGCTCGCTGTCCGACATGCTGTCAGCGCTTTCGGATTCCATTTTCGTTCTGACGCTCCGCACAGATAACAGCGAGTGCAGCAGCCGTACTTCGCCTTTTGAGCATGACTATGCATATGTTTCTCGACTATGAGATAAAGTCGTTTATGTACACGAGCACAATTTACGAAAGCAACATGGCCGACGATCACCCTATACCTACCCAGTCATCTTCATAGCACATTTTTCGCTGCACGCGTGACATGGCTTTGTAATGAAAGGAAGCTTCTGTGTCGCAAGTTATTTCCGACGTCTTTTGCTAGGTCATGGTTCTGTAATGTACGGTTCTATCTACGGATACTACGACGGCAGTTTATTCTTGCCCGATAAAATTTTCAGCGAGAAATTTATCTACTACTTGCTGCACGCATCTCGTAAACTGAGTCCATTGCTGCACCGCATATGGCAATGTTCTGCTGGCGCAGAGAAAATGCTATTGAAGACGGCTTGAAATAGTTGTAGCAGAACAAGCTACTTGCGCGCTGGGTAACGAAAAGTTTATTTTGCATGCGCCAGATTATATGTAATTACTATGCCCAGGGCACAAAACAACTAAATGAATTTTTGCTTGTTACCGCGCTTCCCGTCCTCTGGTTTGGTTTAATATATAAAGTTTTGTTTGGTGTATAGGCCCCAAAGCAATCTAGGCTATGAGAGAAGCCGTGATGGAGGTCTTCAGAACTTTCGACCACATGGGGTTCTTATATTTAACGTACACTGGCATTGCAGAACACGCGGGCCTTCCTTTTCGCTCCCATCGAGAAGCAGCTGGGGTTCGACCCCGCATCCTTGCACACAGTATCTTTCAATCTTCTGTTCCACCTTGATACTGCTACGGGCTTTGATGCCGGACAAACAGAAGCTGCATGGCCGCGCGCATCTAGTTACTGTACAGTCAACGCTAATTATGACCATAAAGAATACTACAGTCGGCAGTGATAGAGACGCCTCTGCACCGAATCATCTGTGCTTTTGATTGCATCACGTAAGTACGCAATCGCTACCTTTGACGATAATATAAATCGACGAGACGCGAAATTGCTTCGCGCTATGAACTGAGAGCTTCCCAAACTGCCGTCGTTCGTCGCAATGCTCGGTCAGGTTTGCATAAAATATTTGCACGACTCGAATCCTAGTTCAAAAGAGTGATGTTACTACGAGGAAAATGCGAGCGCTCGCTCCGTAAGTGCATACGACCATTACACATGGTTTTTGATACCGGCTGTGAACGAGAAACGGATTGTACGACACCCTAGACTATGCTTGCTTTAAAAAACTGGTGCTTCGTAACCAGAAGCGACTGAGCGCCGAAGCAACCGAGCCTAATTAAATACCACTGCCCAACGCATGTGCGGCTACACCTAGTTTGCAGCGCCGGCTGTGCATCTGTGCGACGCCTACGCGGCGTCCCGACGCATGAACCGCTACCGCAGCTTTTCGGCTGGATCGGTTTCGTATTGTCGTGGTCCCCTGGGTTTGTATTTTGCGCCAGAAAGCAGACGACGGCTCTACCTTTTCTTGTTTTTTTTTTTACTACGCTTTCAAATTTCGTCATCATTTTCTGTGTACACGCGTTTTAGCGCCGCCCATATTTACACGTCACGGGTACGTCAGAACATGACCGAAAAGGCGAATATCGAGGATCGGGCCCCGGTACTTAGGCGCTCCCCGCGGCCATGGTTACCATAGTCGTGGGAGAATATTTTTGCAGATGTTCGGTGCGCAATCACGTGACACATGGGCGCCGTTCCCTCGGCGTGATTCACGCGTGTCTCGTAGAGTTCGATTTTCTTTTTTTTCAGCCGTGCTGTGCTCAGACAAAAGGCGGGATGCGTGGAATGCCGAGCCAGCGCCGTTTCTGTGAGATCGTAATATTTGGCTTTCGTTCTTTTTCTTCCGGTGGTTTCGTGCGCTAGCTGGTATTCGAGACGACGCACAGACTCGGAGTGGCGACTCATTTCTTCACAGCGCTGCATGGATCGCGTGTTTGCTTTCCTCATTGTAATGAAAACTTGATTACTAATCGCATGCGGGATCGCACATATTGAGTACCTACGCATGAGGTATATGCATACACGCGCGCTCACACACATACAGCTTTGCAGATGCAGAAAAGAAATAGCTCTCAAGACAGAGCATCATCCAGTTGTGATAAATAAACACGAAAAAGTGATGGCTGATTTCATTACTTTTACTCCAAAACAACTTCGTGAATATTTTGTGAAAATTTAAAGCCATTTTTTTTTTTATTTATGACATCACTGTGGAAATACCGTGATATTGCCCTGTTATTCGGTAAAAACAACCGGCAACCAAATGAGTGAATGATGGTCAGTTACGATAGTAAACGAACGTCCGTACAAATATGAACGGAAACGCTGCACAGCGAAAACTACAGCTAGGCATTCCTGTTCGGTGACTGTGTAGTTTCTCTCCGGTTTGCTCAGGGTACGACTTGCGTACGCGATAACATGCTCTCGTTCATCGTGCCGTTGGACAAGGACTGCACCAAGACCGATTCCACTAGCGTCCGTGTGTACTTCTGTCATTGCAGTAGGATCGAAGTGATGTAGGATGGGTTTCGATATTAAAAGAAACTTCAGTTGACGGAATGACGCGTCGCAATCTTCTGTCCAGTTAAAAGTAGAGTTTTTGTGGAGAAGGCACGTCAATGGGTAAGCAACGTCAGCAAAGCGATGTATAAAGCGTCTAAAATACGAGCACAACCCTAGAAAACTGCGCAACTCCTTCACTGTCTGCGGGGGTTTAAAAGACTCAACAGCGGCAGTTTTCTGGGGATCCGGCATTACACCATCACCATTGACAAGGTGTCCTAGCACCAGCGCTTGGCGCTCTCCAAAGCGGCACTTTTTGGAGTTCAGAATTAGAGCGGCGTTGTGCAGACAATTCAAGACACGTACTAGACGGTCATTGTGTTCTTGGAAGGATTTCCCAAATATGACGACATCGTCCAGATAGCAAAGACAAATGTCCCATTTTAAGCCGCGCAAAACTGTGTCCATAAAGCGTTCAAATGTGGCTGGCGCATTACACAGCCCGAATGGCATAACATTAAACTCATAAAGGCCATCTGGCGTTACGAAGGCTGTTTTTTTCTTATCCGCAGGGTCCATTGGAATTTGCCAGTAGCCAGATCTGAGATCAAGACAAGAAAAATAGGACGCACCAGAGAGGCAGTCGAGGGCATCGTCTATGCGAGGAAGAGGATAGACGTCCTTTTTTGTAACAGAATTTAGACGCCGATAACCGACGCAGAATCGCCATGAACCGTCTTTCTTGCGCACAAGAATAACAGGGGCAGCCCAGGGGCTAGATGACTCCTGTATCACCTTCTTCCGTAGCATGTCCTCCACTTGCTCATGAATGACTTTGCGCTCAGATGGGGACACGCGATATGGCATTCGACGAATGGGACGAGCCGAACCAGTGTCGATGCTGTGATGGGTCCGATGTGCAGGGCGAGAGGTGGTTGGTCCATCCGTTTCAGAAAAGTCAAACATAGGCAAAAAAGGTAGAAGAATATCCACAAGAGTACGGCGTTGAGGTGAGCTGAGATCGGCGCTGATCATGCGGATGATCGAAGTTTCATCAGCAGACAGAGGTATGGTGTCACTCGTAGCATCTGTGACCAAAGCAACGACGTGGGGCGCATCGGGTCCACAGGAGGCAAGCTTCAATCCCGTTGGTAAAACTGCGGGCTCGGGCGATGGATTGATGGTCCATAACGAGGCACTACCGTGATGCACGGAGATCATACAGTGAGGGATAATTACATTTTTCTTCAGGCATTCTGAGTGAACTGGGTGCACCACGGCCTTGAATGAAACCTTCTCAAGAAGTGGAACGGATACGGGGACGAACATGGCAGACAAGGGTGGAACTACGGTGTCTTCGGTAATACTAAAAACTGTTTCTTCATCACGGCCACTTTCAAAAAGTGTCGACGGATGCGAGCCATCAAAATGAACCTCTAGACTTCGGCAGTCCACGGTAGCGCCACAAAACTTCAAGAAGTCCATTCCTAAAATGATGTTATGCGTAGAGTGGGGTAAGACTACGAATTCGGCTTGAAAACTTGCACCACCCACAGACACTTGCGCACTACACACACCCAGTGGTCGCAACGCCTCTCCACTCACACCACAAAACGTTGAAGCACGGTCATATTCAAACATCACTTTGCGTCCCAACAAGCGCCTAAACTGATTACTCATCACAGACAAAGTCGCACCCGTATCTACCAAAGCTAATGTACACACACCATCAATGAACACACGAATTTTGTTTTTGAGCATTGCAGTTGGAGGGATGTTGGCACACAGCACATTTCCAGCGGCCTCACCCCCATCGGTCGCGCTGGTTAGTTTTCCGGATGGGGCGGCATGGGGCGCCGCCGCGGTGATGGAGAACGACGTGCACGGAAGGCGGGTGGAGGAGTAACACTTCGCTCAGATGCTGGGGAATGGTCGCGGAGATTCCCGTTCTGGATGTTGCCGAAGTACTCACGGGGAGTGGACTGCTGGAAAACGGGGCTGTATTGCCGATTGTTGGGTACTGCTGGAGGCACCGGGCGGTTATAGCGTGGCGGGAACCTACTGCGGCAGTACCTGGCGATGTGACCTTCAACGCCGCAGCGGTAGCATATCGGTGGGGAAGGTATAAAATGCTGTTGTGGATACGAGCCAGGCACAGCAGGGCGCATCGTAGGTCTGGCTGATGCTCACACTGCACAGGAATCCTTGTAGATCGAATAGAAGATCTAGGTGCACTTGAGGTGACGTCATACCTTGGGGCTTCAAGCATCGACGCAGTCGGGTTGGCAAAATGCATTGGCGGGTAGTCAATAGAAGCTGCAATTTCAGGAGCTTGAGAGAAATGCTGTACTTGAATCGCTTGTGGTGGTGAAGCCGGCCGTCTAGAGGCCCTCTGGACAGAAACCTCAGCAGATTCATGCAGGGGAAGCGTGTTGATCCGTAGAAGTTCTTCGTGCACGATTTGCCGGATAGTTGACGGAAGATCTAGTTGGGCATGGTCATCAAGACTGGCCACGGTAGGCACGTTGGCCAGCCGCCCAAATTTCGGCGCAATACGACGTGTTTTGAAAGCTTGAAACGCGCGGATGTGTCTAATGACATCGGAGACAGTGTCAAGGCTGTCTTTGGCAATTAAGAAGTTGTACACGTCCGCCGCGATACCCTTCAAAATGTGACCGACTCTGTCTTCCTCGGGCATGTTGGAATTGACACATTTGCATAACTTGAGAATCTCTTCTGTGTAAGTTGTACAAGCTTCATCGGGCAATTGAGCTCTTTGTGCAAGGGTCTGCTCAGCCCGCTTTTTGCTGGGAACAGAGTCTCCAAAACGCAGTTTTAACTCGGTGGCGAACCGTTCCCAAGTCGTTAAGTTATCCTCGTTATTCTCAAACCAGGTCAGAGCCGTGTGAGTGAGAAAGAAAACGACGTTTGTTAGCATGGTAAGGGGGTCCCACCGGTTGTACCGACTAACTCGTTGATAATCAAGAAGCCACTTCTCAACGTCCTCACCTTCTTCTCCGGCAAAAGGTCGTGGTTCTCGGTAAGGCTGGGACGGAATTGGGTTGGAGTGGGCAGGCATGCCGCCAGCCTGGCTTGCAGCGTCGCGGCTTGCATGGCTTGTGTCGGTGTGGTCCATAATGGTCGTGAGCGGTGGCAGTCCAGCGATGCGGCGACTACGTCGAAGCTCCAGTTGGCCTTGCAGCGCTGTAGGTAGGGATCGAGGGGATCGTACGGAGCACCTACCACCAAGTTGTTACGATGAAATAAGAAGGGGTGTTTATTTACAGTGCTGATGTAGCGGAACAAGATGAAGCCTACTAGCGCCCAGAAACCAACGCCTCTTCCTCCTCTTCTGTCACACCATCACCATCCTTCATCGTCGTCATTTGCGTGACAATATCCATTTTCCTTTTTTTTCCTTTTTATGCTAGTCATCTCTGTAATTCCTGCAATGTAGATGCCTGTGTTTACACCTGTGATGTGTTCCATGTAACCTAGCCTTCTGTTGAACTGTCACCTACGGCTGTATGTGGGGGTCCTCGGCACACTCAAGCAGTGTGAAAATGTTTTTTCGATGATGTTCCTCGTATTTGAAAATTAATAACTGATTTATTGATTGATTGATTGAAGGGTGCGTAAATATTGACGTAGCAGTTAAATCTGCAGCGCTACCTAGCTGCCACTCAGACTAAAGCATTCCATACCTAATTTGATGAGGAAGAAAAATAAACGAAAGGAAGAAAACACGAACCCTGCTCTGTGCTTTGCGAGGGCAGCTTGAAGCAGTCACAGATTTGATACCGCGCTGTCTACGTTGTCAAGCCTGCCCGCTTCTCCTTTCGTACCTTCCGCACTTCTAGGGGGAAAAAGGAAAGCGTGCGTGCGTGCTGCTGTGTGCTTTGATCGCAGGATGGCTAGACGCCCCCCTCCTCCAGCTCGAAGCCGCGCTCCGATGGCCAAGCGGCTCCTTGCATCCTTCCCGCGCATTGGATTCGAAAGACAGCTTGCAACCATCCTCTCACTCCCTGTAGTAAAATAAAATGAAATATAACAATAATAGAAAGAATACATGCACAGGACGCGCAGGAGGGACGTAGACCTCATTACTTTTATGTCACGTGATTGCGCACCCAAGACCTGCGAAGCTCCATTTTGTTTCAAAAATTTTTTAATATGTTAATTTTAATCCAAATTCTTCTCTTACAAATTTGTCTCTGAAGTTTTATTTTATTAAAGTCACACTAGCTGTTAGCTGAAAAAAATCTACGTCATGAGTTGGGCATGTAAAGTTGCGTTCACCCACCGAACTTTTGTGGTCGGAAGCCATAGGGTACGCCTCTTTATACATTATGTTTATTCACACAGTACCCGCGCTTGCATATGAATATAAATTAGATGACTCACGTATATGGATGCTTCGATCGTTGGTTGCACATGATTGCGCATCTGTATATTGCCGCGAAACCTTCAAAACTGTGTTCTTTTTTTTAACGGCCGCCGGCATGTGGCCTTAACACTCTGATTGTGGATCGCGTATCAGTTCTGTATTCTTTGTGTGTTAATGCTCGATGTCGCGAGACGCACTTTTATTAGTTTCGTTGTAGCGCAAGATGCGCCGATATCTGTCTCGTGGGTTCCGGCCACTCGCGGCTCTTTCTACAATGTTCCAACTTGTGCTAGTAGCAGTTTGCGATGTTATCTGGTTGTTCTTAGCAGTCTTTAAATTGAGCGTTGACGAGTGCGTCGGGCATTCTTTGTTCGACGATCGACGAGCACGTTGCTATCGCCGTCGTCCAACTGCCTTCAGTGACGCCTACTCCGGCGGCCCCTGGATCCAACTCGTCCTTGGTGTCCCCGCTGCCAGATACAGGGCCCAGGCGCCACGCTTCCAGCTGTGGTGTCCGGGGCTAGGACAGCCATGGACCTGCCGCCTCCAGTCCAGCGACCTACGAAAGCGCAATTCTTTCTGTTCACCCTACCGAAGCCTGCTCCGGCGGACGACCTAATTGATGGACTCGAGGCGGTCGTCGGTGTCTGGGGCCTGCAGTACCTGCAGCACCTCGGCGGAACAAAGTTCCTAGCTGCCGTCTCGTCGATGGCTCAAGCAATTAGGATGGTAGCGGCGGGCACAATGCTCGTCGCTGGAAAGCAAGTACCACTGGCGCAAATGGCTGCTCTAGTGGTTTACGTGACCGTGTTCCGTCTACCCCCGTCAGTGAGCGACGACTCCCTCGCCGCCGCTCTAAGTCCGCATGGCAAGGTCCGCGCTGTTACCGAATTTGTTTTCAGGGGAGTCATGTGCGTAACGGAGCGAGGCTGATAAAGCTAGACATGCTCTGGGCATCACCCAACTTCATCACTGTCGCTGGGCATCGTGCGATGCTGGAGTATCATGGGATGAAGCGAGTGTGCTCCAAGTGCGGCTCAAAGCGCCATTTTGGTGCTTCCTGCACCGCGGCACTTTGTGGCCGCTGCTCCACGTACGGCCACGAGACAGAGGCGTGCCGAGCAGCATGTAAACTGTGCGGCGGTAACCGCGTGACCAAGGACTGCGTGATGCCGCGCTCGCATGCGGCCGCTGCTACGCCTGACACCATGTCGCACCAAGGTGGAAACGCCGCCGTGACAGTCCTCAATCCCTCGGTAGTGTCCAGTAAAACCCCCCCTACACATTCTGAGGGCAAACTGGACAGGGCGTCCACCGCCGACCAGCAGCCGGAATCCGACGTCAGGAGCTCGGAAGTTACGTCCGACGACGAGTCGTCGCGTGTGTCCTTCTCGTCAGTGACTGACTCGGACGCGTCGCACCTTCCCGCACAACGACATACGAGGGTGCGGCTCTGAACGCACCGATTACAAAGAAGAGCGCTCTGCCCGAGGCCTATTCGGAGTTGGCGGCTTTCCCCTCCCCTAGAGCTACCGTGCATGCCCAGTCGGATGACTACAGTCATGAATCCCAGCTTCCCAGAACACCTAGTCTCCTGCCCGGGTCGTTGCGCGCGTTGGACGCAAGTGCTCCTAAGACCCAACGCACAAGTGTGCGGAAAACTGTTTTTGGATGGCGCTGACGAAACAAAGCGCCAGCACTCGACATCGGATGGTGGAGCAAGCGCGACGACGCCCTCGGCTCCAAAAAAGAAGCCGAAGACCGCTGAGAACGACGCACCGATGGATGTCTCGTTTTCCGAGACGTGAGCGCTATGGCGCCACTCTTCAAGGTGACAGCCAACCTCATCCTTTCCCGCTTTGCGGTGGCCGAAGTGCCGCTACCTTGGCGCTCCACACCAGCCACTGCTATCTTATCGGTGCTACGGCTTCGCCGGCGCCGGTGGTGAACGATGCACGGTGCGTTCGGTGCAGTGTGTGTTGGTTCGAGTGTGACTGTGTGCTTTCCTCCATCGCCACCCGCTCTGACGGTACGTTTTCGCCGCCTATAGTCCGTGTATCGCACTGCCGCGTCGTCGTCGAGCTAACAGCCGGAACCTCAGCAGGGACCTGTGGGACACCGTCATGCCTTTCCATGGCGCCGACGCAGGGTGCACTCGCAAACTTGGTTTGCAGAACTATCATAGAGAAAGAGATTGGTAAAGAGCGGACACTCCCATAGGGCCCAGCGGCCCATTTGACTGTAGTGCACCAAGCGGCCGGCGGCAACTACTTCCTGTCTTCCTGAAAGGCGCGTTATTTGAATACTAGCATGCGCTGCGCCTTTCCCTGCCCTTTTGGCGCATTATATTGGTTTTACACGGTCTGTTAGTGTTTCTATTTATGTTCAGCATGCATAACATCATGAAAAATAGATTCCCTCTAAGTTGGCCATCAACGCAGCTGCACCACAGCCTTTGCAAAACAGTATTGCTGAAAAGACGCCAAGTGCTTTGTGAAATGAACATTTATTTTGCTGCATATAAAACACACAAGAGACGCAACAGATGTAGACGGATGCATGGACAAAACTTGGCACCCAGTAGGCGATGTGCAAAATACAGAAAAATAAAAATGCACAAGGCGAGAAACAGCATTTAGGTAGGGACAAAAAATAGCATAACGTTGATTTCCTAATTATGGCAAATGATATGTAACAAAACAGGCATTATACATAAACTACACAGTCTCAGTCGCGGCTACTTTAGCAAGGGTAACTTGTATTGTTCAGGGCAGAGAGAAGTACTGACGCTTGGGGGAAGGCCACTCCGTTCACTCGTCGCATCTACCGCGCTTCGGCTGCAGTCCGTAGGTCTATTCAGTGCTGTTGGAAAAGGAATAAACATGATGCAGAAGGTTGCAATGAAATATAAGGCCACTGCACCGCGCACACAACTGTGCATGTGGGTGCGCACTGAAGACTTGGTGAGTCAGCGCTCGTGTTGTACGTTTCGTTCTCTCGTCCCTGTTCTTTTGCGCTGTTTTAGAATTATATTGTGCCTTTATGTGATGTAATCGGTCGCCCTGTCAAACTGGTTTTTCTTTTGGGGAATAGTTTCCACACCTTAAAGTGCGTCTGAGTTTTATTTCCCTTAATGGAAGAGAGGCCGTACGGACAGCTTTGGCTGTGGTCATTATTACCCTTTGTTTGAGTACAGTGAATAGCGTGTATCATTGACTACTGTATAAACATCGCACCAACGATCGTCTGTGGTTTGAAATGTACGTTCAAGATACCGAATAAACTTCTCTTTGCTATCGCCGCCGCCGAGTTACTTAGTTCTTTTTCGGGCGCAAGTCAGCCCAATAAAGAGTTTCTTCAGTGCAATCACCGACTCTTCATTTGTGTCATCGACCTTGTCAGCACCACGTGACATCTGGCTGAGGTGCTGCCCTTGATTCTTGAAGTGAAGACCTCAGCCTTGTTCCTGTCACCCTGGGGGACCAGCCTACGGGTCACCGAGGCAGCCGCCGACTCCAAGGCGCGTTAAAGAAGCTGTGGTGTTTAAACTTTGTAGTGTTTATGTTTAAGTTGCTTTGTTTTAGAACATCGAGGCGATGTTTTTTATTTAAGGGGGGAATAATGCCGCGCAACGTTCAAAACTGTATTTGTTGTTTTTAAACAGCTCCGCCGACATGCGGCCTTTTAACTCTGATTCTTGATCGCGTATCAGTTCTGTATTCTTTGTATGTTGATGTTCGATGTCGCGAGTCACATCTTTATCAGTTTCGTTGTAGCGTAAGATGCACCTAGATCTGTCTCGAAGATAACGGCCACTCGTGTGTCTTTCTACAATGTTCCAGCTTGCGCTGGTAGCTGTTTACGACGTTATCTAGATTGTTCTGAGCAGCCTTTAAATTCAGTGTTGACGAGTGTGACGGGCATTCGTTGTTCGACGAGCACGCGTGTTGCTATAACCGCCGACTTGCTTATTTCCTTTGCGGGCGCAATTCATCCCAATAATAATTTTCTTCAGTGCAATCACCGACTCATTTCTGTCATTGACCTTGTCACCACCACGTGACAATATTGTATTAAACTACCATTCATGCGTGCCACTTCCCTCATTTTCATTTATTGCGCATATCTTTGAAATTAATTTTGATGACCCGCCCTCGACATATATAGCTTCGGAGCCAATAAAAACTAAAGGGCCTCAAACCTTTTTTTTTCATGTATATCCACGTCTCAACTCTGTGTACAGTCTTTTATTCCCTGAAGTACATAAAAAACAGTAAGCTTCTAATAGCCTCGTATTTAACTATGTTCATACAGACTAAAAGTACGTACAACATTGATAGAGTGAATAAGAGGATCATACAGATCCTCAAGACTGTTAACCACCATTGTAACGCGATAGCGTTAAGGGCCTCGTGTCGAAAAACATCTCTGTCGTCATCGGCGACCGCCCTCCCGCGTCGTCGGGCATTGGCCGTGGGCGAAAAATCCCAGAAACATAATTGAATAAAAACGAGTAGGAAAAATCGCCGACCTGGGGAATCGAACGTGGACCTCCGTGGTGCGAGACGAGCACACTAGCCACTCCGCCACGCCAGGTTTTTTTTTCTTTATTGCTAAATGAACATGACAAAATATACAGTACCAAATATTTACAAGGTTAGCAGGCCCGCTTGCCGTCCGTGAAAAATGCAGTCGTTTAATTTTGGAAAGATTTGGAAACATCACCTCAATTTCAGCGTCACATTCTATATCTTTCAAAACAATGTATTTTCACAATGCACTAAGCAAAATATTCATAAACGGATTTGGCACGAGTGTCACCATGCCGGTAATCCATAGCACTGAGCCAAACAATGCAGGCCCATCAGGAATATGGCATCGTATGGTACTGTATCGTCTTGAACTGGCAGAAACCTGATATCATGCGGTGTAAGAGGAAGATCCTGAATGGTACGCTGAAACACGTCCCAAAAGACGATAGCGTTGTTACACTCAAGGAACATATGTTCGATTGTTTCTAGTTTGTTACACAAACAACAGCTTGTCCCCCATGGTACGTACACACCTTTTTTATGTAACCAAGTTTTAACTGGTAGTGTTCTAGTGTGTAAATGTAAAAAGTTCTAGGTTGCGGACATGACTTGCCCAGCAGTAGCTGTCAAACTTTGTCGGTACAAGGGAACTGGAAACATCATGTCAATCAGATTTTTCGTAAGTTGTTTTCTTTTTACTGTGTGCAAATACTTTCTGGTAAAACGCGTTTCAAAAAAGCGATAAGACGCCACCACCTTTCGGAGATATCGCGACACACCATAACAACCCCCTTCGCTTGATGCAACTATTAAATCCGGTAAGGCGTTGGACAGCATGTACTGAACATAAGTATATATGGAGGAAAGGATGTATTCTGCGCAGAAACATGAAGCGCAGAACAACCTGCCTTATATATAAATGACAAAGGTTAAGGCCCCCGTCACCTACTCTTCGAAAGAGGCTCGCTCCCAATCGGACCCTCAGATGAATGTAGCAACAATGCGATGGAATTTCTGGAAATTCCCCCGCGAACAGTACAAGCATTGCAAAATATGCGTAATTTTTGCAACAAGAATAACTTTGCACACTGCCGCCCGCGCGAATACAGACAAGCTGCGGCCACCCCATCGAGTCGTCAGCTCTTTCATCTCAACCGCCTTTCTGCTCCAGGTCGAGTCACTTTCCCGGTAGCATTCATGCGGCACCCCGAGGTAGGTGCTCGGTGTAGTAGACCATTGAACTTTGTGAAAGACAGCTGGTGTCTTGTCCCATGAACAATGCCACAATCCAACACGCTTAGTTAAATTCAGCGTGCTGCCGCTTTTGGCACAGTCGTCCTGCGTTATTTTCAGTATAGCAGTGATACTGTCTCTGTCCCGTGCAAAAAAAAGCAACGTCGTCCGCGTAGGCCAGTACTCGGACTTCGCATGCCTGTAAACTTATGCCTCTGACCTCCTCACTCTACAAAACTTTACGACACAATGGCTCCAAAAAGAGCGCAAAGAGTAACGGTGACAGTGGGCAACCTTGGCGAACCGAAGAGAGTACATTTATACGTCTTGATAATTCTCGGTTGATGATCAGGCTCACGGTTCAATTCATGTAGGCCATTTTTACTCCTTCGCATATCACCGAACTCAAACTGACATGATTCATCAAAAGGAAAAGTATTTCATGCGGCACTCTATCAAAGGCCTTCGCCAAATCAATCTGGAGCATAGCAACCCTGAGGAATTCGCTGTCACAAAGCTCTAACACGCTTCTAGTGACGTGAATATTCGTGTATATTGTTCTGTGCTTTATCCCGCACGTCTGGTGAGGCCCAATTACTGATTGCAGCCTCCTCGCGAACAGCTTCATGAAAACCTTGTAGTCGACATTTGTCAATGTGATGGGCCTATATCCTGTAACAGTGCGAAGTGTAACTTCATCTTTACCTTTCGGTATTAAAACGGTGTGGGCATGTGTGAACGATGGCGGCAATGTCTTGCGTTTGAAGGACTCTGCGAATACCATTTGTAATTCAGCAGCCATGTCGTTTTTGAACTCCTTATAGAAAGCAGCACTCAGACCGTCCGGACCCGATGATTTTCCGGGGTTGAGATCATCAATGGTTTTGTTCAACCTCCCCTACGGTGGTGTCTCTCTCAAGAGCTGTCGTAGCGTCCGGATCAAGTTTAGGCATGACCGACAAAAAATCTTCCTGAATACCGGGTTTATAGGAAATTCGGTGCCCAAAAAGCAGTGTATAGTGTTCTTCGAAAGCGCGCTTGATGCTAGATTGATCGTATGAAGTTACACCATTACAGTCTATCTTCAAGATATCTTTACTTTGGGCATACGCCTTCTCCCCCGATAGGCGCGTTTATTCGGAGCCTCACCGTCAACAACCTCTCACCTCGTGCTCGGATCATGGCTCCCCTGCAATTATCCTCGTCGAGGTTCTCCAGTTTAAGTTTAATTTCTTTCATTTCTTGAACAAACCCACCAGGTATAGGGGTGTCTAATTGAACCACTGATTGAAGTTCCGCTTTAAGTCTTTTTTCTTCCTTCCGGGATATAACCTTCAGTTCAGAACCTCTTTCTATGGCTCTCAGTTTCACTTTTTTTAAAGGTTTCCCACCTTTCAGTTATTGTCTTTTTCGCGGGCGGAAACGAGCTTTAATTTCTCTCTCCGTTCGTTTCAAAAATGCCTCATCATTTAAAAGCTTCTCATTAAATTTCCACATTGCCCAGTCTACTTTTCTCCTTTTCTTTCTGCCGATCGAGAACATTACTAAACTGTGATCAGTAAATGACACAACTTCCACATTGTAGTACTCGCAGTCAGGTGCTAGTTGCGCCGAAATGTACGCTCGGTCCAGTCTAGCATGGCGTGAGCCTTGAAAATGCGTAAAATGTTGGCGCTTTCCCCCGTTTGCCAAATGTGCCACGTCGATCAAATTAGCATCATTTACTAGCTCTGTTAAGTACGCTGCACTTACATCTTTGTGGAAATTAGTCGGCGTTCTGTCCTCAGCTTCACAGACGCAGTTGAAGTGTCCCATAATCAGGTGAAGCCTGTCGCATTTAAACCAAGGCGAGACACCCTCAAAAAACTGGTGCCTTTCTGTGGGTTTTGTCGGAGCACACATGCAGAAAGCGCGAAATTGGAGACCATTATACTTAAAGTCCCACATCACATATCTCCCGCGGAGGGAACTGATAACATTTTCTACAACAAAGCCTAACGATTTTTTCAAGAACAAAACAGAGCCTCTGAAGAACCCAACTGCGTGGCTGACACACACATCGTACATTCCACAAAACGGTTGTACCACGGTGTCGGCGTTGACCTCGCTTTGCACTTTCGTCTCCTGAACTGCAAGAATATCTAAGTCGTTTTCGATCATCAACCTCTTGAGCTGGTACTGTCTCCTCTTTCCCCCCCGCCCCCTCGCGTTGAGCGATGCTAAGCGTAGGGAAGCGAGTTCAGGAGCCGTTGTGAAAGCGAGGCCTCACCCCAGCCAAGGCGATTACTCGCCTTCTCCGCCCCGGACCGGTCGCGCGGAGGCGCCGTTGACGCTCCTCGGCAGTGAAAAGTTACGGTTGGGACGGCTATACTTTCCTTTCTTCCCCTTGTAGACTTTCCACTCGTTTTCGAGCTGGCGAAGCCGTTGTTCGCCCACCACCTCCTCTCCTTTGTCGCGACGTCTCTTGGCCCATGCCGCCTCGACGTCCATGGCTGCGGCTTCCTCGCGTTCCGTGGCGATCGCGGCTTTGTTCTGAGCTGCGCCAATTTCCTTAGACTTGAGGTTCAAGTCTTCCGTTGTCGTCTTCTCCTCAGCTGTATTGGCTGAAACTTTAGTGGCCTCTTTATCAGAGGCAGTCGCTTTGTCACTATGAGGCACTGATACTTCTGTCACAGTATCAGTGCTGGGCGGGAAAAGCTCACCGGCACCCGCTGGGTTGAGGTGCGAGGAAGCTGCCTTTTCCACTTCTTCGTCGTCCATTAGCTGGCTCGTTTCCTCACATTGCTTCGTTGCCCCAGCCACTACAGCGCACGTGCGGACGCAGTCAGTGCGCTCGTGCCAGAAGGCTCGATACTTGCTGCAGCACGGCGTCTGACAGTCAATGCGGATGTGCCCTTTTAGCTTGCACCGCAGACAAGTCGGCATATTTTGCACGATGCATTTTTTGTTCACAGTACTCGCTTGATTGCCCAACGTTTAGACAAAGCAATTAAAAAGCCTATCAGACTGCTGTCAGAATACTGCCGCATAGGAAGGACGACGAGAGAGATCACGATATTTGGCTGTAAGTGAAGAGAAGGAAGTCCCAACACAGGAATCCATGCGGTAGCTCATCACAACGCTTCGCCACTGTCTCTTTTTGGAGTTCATAAGGAAGCTATACTTCCGATGCATGCTGGTTTTGTAGATAACTCTTTCCGGCAGTCCAATAGCGTATACGTGATGTCGACACCCATGTCCATTGAACTAGCTGGTGCCTTCGGGTGCTAACTCCAAGGTACGGCCAGTTACCTGATGCCTTTCCAAGTGTCTATGCTCAATTCATCCCCAAAGTCATGACATGCGCCACGCCTAGAGCTATGATCCTCAGTATCTCACCATAGTGCTTCCACGGGAACGTGTTTAAAGGAGTGAAAGACCTGCTATACCATATAACAGGTGTCGGCAAATTGAATTAGCTGAGGCGTCGCGAAGGCTCTCCTTTCATTTCGTTCGACAGTCAAGATGCAACACTCTAAAATGAAACAACCGGTGCCAGCGATTGGTACACATCTCTGTGGGCCTTAATTGTCGATACACCGTGCTGCACCTCTTTATCTCCGCTTCCAGAAATCGGATGAAAGCTGGACTATATTCACCTGTGACATGGCTCGCCTATTTACTTGCAAATCCTGACAATAGTGAACATAGAAAACCACAGTATCTCATGCGTGGCACAAAGGAACAATTGTTTGCCATATTGGTGCCTAATCAGCCAGCAAACGCGTGCGAATTTGTTTTATTATTTCGATTTGTTGCGTCAGCCTCTTATTGGCGGCTGATAACGCCGCTGGTGGGGAGGACAACGGCGGATATAGCGCCCTCCAGTGGCTACTGTTCCGCATTTGTTAACAGTCTACAGCTTGCACCAGAATTTCTTCTGTAATAAAGCATTTTCCAATTGCAGCCTAGGCGTCGCCTCCGGTTACCGTGATTCGGTCGACTGCAGAGGTTACTTCATACTTTGAAAGACGTAGTTCGGTCGACGAGACGTCGGAGTTAGGCCTAGTCACAGACGTTGATGCTCGCTCTGATTCCGAATGCCCCGAGCCTGCGTTATCGTGGTAGAGAAACAGCCAAAATGCCCAAACTCGCTCACCTAAGCACAAAGTACTGTCCTGCGGTGCCGCTTGCATTCATGTTTCTTTTGGTGCCGATATATGAACAGCGCAATAAAGATGGCCGCCGAAAATATTAAGAAACTTTGGAGCTCATGTTACACGCACCAGTCCGCCCCAGAAACCTGCTGGGCAATTAGGCTGCCAGAGATCTTGTATACTGGATCACTGAAAGGTGCTTCCTAAGCTGAACAATCTGCCCTGAACCCAGGTTGCCGAGTGTCAACTTACATTCTAGCGACGTCTTGTAGATTGCAAGCTCAACTATTGGGGTGAAAATTTAGATTTTATCTTGGTCAGATTTTCACATATATATCTAGTACCCCCTCTTCAATTCTATTTAAATCAATTTGGTGCTGTGCGATGTCAGTGCACGTTAAAGAACCCCAGGTGGTTGAATTTTGCGGAGTTCTTCACTACGACGTCTCTCATAGCCTGAGTCGCTTTGGGACGTTAAACCCTGCCAACCAAACCAAACCGAAAATCAACTGTAGGTGTACAACAACACTTCAGACCGATACTGCCCTTTCCTTTCACAAAACAAACTTAACAAAGATATTAAAGAAAGCTGACGAAGACTAAAGTAGATGCTATAGCACCTTGAACTTGAATTAAAGGCCAACTGCAGCGAAACTTTTCGCTCTCTAAATTGAACGTTTAATAGCAGTACATAAAAAGACAGGCCTAAAAGCGGAATATGGAATTCGTATCTGACGCTAGTGTTTGAGCGAGTGGGAACAGGTACTAGAAAAAAACTGATTTATTTATAGGAAGGGAAAAGCGCGGTAACTGTCTCACTTGTTCTCTGTAAATACCTCAACCGCGCTGTAAGGAAAGGGAGGAAGGTGGGTGTGAATGTGGAAAGAGAGGAAGAGGAGTCATAGTGGAGGGCTGCGGTGTAATTTCGACCCCCTGGGAATCTTTAACGTGCGCTGACATCGCACAGCACACGGACGCCTCTTCGTTTCGCCTCCATCGAAACGCAGCCGCCGAGGTCGGGCTCGAACCCGGGTACTCCGGCCCAGTAGTCGGGCGTCTTACCACTGCACCACCCCGGCGCGGCTAGAGAGATGTGAGCTTCGATTGTATGAATATGCAACACTGCTGCCGAAAGCCAACCATCAACAAGAACCACATTTTGTTCTTCACTATGTTTTCGGTACTTCTCAAAAATATGCTACGCGCGTTTGCTCTCGTTGCGGCTGTGCGTTATTTCGGCATGGTAATCACGGCAAAAATTATAAAAGCTTGAACATTGTATAGCCAACATAGTATCACCAAACAACGCTTCAGCCTCAAGCTCTTGACTGCACGCCATTCGCAAACCATTCAATCAGAAGGAGTTCAGGATGAGAACGGTTCTCTAGCGCCCGTTTCTATGTCAACCTGGTAAATTGCCAAACTTCACAACATGCAGCCAGGTGCACACGTCGTCTGCTACACTGCTATAAAACGATTTTGACTGCAGAAGTAGTTTCTTACGAAGTATGAAACTTCATCTGGATTAGATTTAGGACTCGCTAATCAGAGTGCAGTCAAAATAAAATTTCGTTTTAGTGAACCTCTAAACCAACCTTGTCTTTATTTCAAGCTGTCAAACCGGGTACAGCCTTGCTAAATCAGGCAAATTATGCATAACAGGGCTTTCTTTGGCTTATTAAGATTGAATCTATCCATCAGCACCTGCTATTTTTTTTCAGGCGCTCAATTTTGTGTACCAGGTAAACCGAATGTGACGTAAATGAAAGTAAATATGTTGACACAGCAATTACTTTATTGTCAAATCTTTAATTTTTTTACCAACTTTTCCAGCAAGATTTGGCAGTATTCTTTATAGGAGCATCGTTTAATATGAAAGATGATAAAATGAGGGCCTGTAAAACATCATGTTGCCTATTATACTTATTGTAGGGGTGTGCTTATTCGGTAAATCCAGATGGATCCAGCCGCTCAGGAGGGACTCGCAGCGGAGCGTCAGGCGTGGCGAAAGAGCAAGGCAGCGAACAACTTCTTCATCCTTGAGAGCGGCAGCACGCGGCGCATGTCAGTGGTTATATCGATGAAGATTACCACACTACAGTTTCCCCCCGGGCAGAGAAGGAGCCTTCCTGGCGACTCATGGAGCCGAAAGGACAGACGGATCGTATAGGGCTCGATTCGGTCCACATGAACTATTTCGCGTCCACGGCGACGCAAGTCCGCAGATGGCGTAATGGGCTCAACTACGTAGTTCACAGGAGATCTTTTTTGAAGGACTCGGTATGGACCGTGATACCGAGCAAGAAGCTTCTTTGACAGGCCGGCGGTTGTGGCAGGAACCCAGAGCCACACCAGGGAGTTGGGCGCATATGAAGGCGCCTCACCAGTGTCACGATGGTGTTTTTGTTGCCACTGATTTTCCTTTGTAAGCGAACGAGCGAGCTGACGGCATTCTTCTGTATATTGGGCGGCGTCTGAGAGTGGCGTCGGTTCAGAAACATCAGGGCGGTAGGGAAAAAGCGCGTCCATTGTGCAGGTTGGCTCGCGCCCGTAAAGAAGAAAGGAGAGAATCCAGTGGTGGTCTGTATCGCAGTGTTGTACGCGTACGTTACGAAGGGAAGAACGTGGTCCCAGTTGGAATGAGCGTCGTTGACGTACATGGCCAGCATGTCACTCAGAGTACTGTTGAAGCAATCTGTCAGGCCATTCGTCTGAGGGTGGTAAAAAGTAGCGGTGCGATGAATGATGCGACATTCTTTCAGTGGGGCCTCGAGAGCGTCGCACAAGAAAACGCGTCCGTGGTCACTGAGCAGTTCCTTCGGAGTCCCGTGGCGAAGAATCAAGTTGTTGAGAATGAACAAAGCAACGTCTCTTGCAGAGGCAGAGGGTAGCGGTGATCTTTCAGTGTAGCGAGTCAGATGGTCTACTGCCACAATAATCCACCGGTTTCCAGCAGGAGTAGTAGGAAGAGGGTCATAGAGATCTATGCCAACTCGGTCAAACGGACGAGCAGGGCAGGGTAACGGCTGCAACGAAACAGAGGACTTCTGAGGAGTTTTTCGGCGTTGACAAGATTCGCAAGCGCGCACGAAATGTCGTACGAAGCGGTACATTCGACGCCAGTAAAATCGCAGACGTAGGCGCGTGTAGGTTTTCAATACGCCACCGTGAGCGCATTGTGGGTCACCATGGTACGCAGCACAAATGTCGGCACGGAGATGACGCGGGATGACTAGAAGCCACTTCCGTCCATCAAGCAAATAATTGCGGCGATAGAGAAGACCGTCACGAATGGAGAAGTGGTGGGCTTGGCGGATGAGCGCTTTGGATGAATGACCGGGAGTAGGACTTGAGAGAAAATCCAAAAGTGCATTGATCCAGAAGTCATTCCGCTGCTCGGTAGCCATGTCGATAGTGGCAAGAGTCGACAAATCGTAGGCACAGACGTGGTCAGACGAAATATCTCTAGGCAATGGCGAGCGGGAAAGAGCATCCGCGTCCGTATGCTTCAGGCCTGATCGATAAATGACATGAATGTCAAACTCCTGGAGACGAAGAGCCCAGCGAGCAAGGCGACCGGATGGGTCTTTCAGAGAGGCAAACCAGCACAAAGCGTGGTGATCGGTCACAACGTAAAACGATAAGCCATACACATAAGAACGAAATTTTCCGATGGCCCAAATAATGGCCAAACTTTCCTTTTCTGTGACTGAATAATTAGATTCTGCCTTTGTCAATGTTCGGCTGGCGTATGCCACAACATACTCGCTGTAACCAGGCTTACGTTGGGTAAGGACGGCACCAAGCCCAACACCGCTGGCATCAGTGTGGATCTCCGTAGGCGCAGCCGGATCAAAGTGGTGTAGAATGGGCGGCGAAACCAAAAGGCGGCGTAAAGTGTCGAAGGCTTTATCGCAGGCTGGAGTCCAGGCGGAAAGGTCGGAGCTGCTGGCAAGGAGGTGGGTTAGAGGAGCGATGATAGAGGCGAAGTTCAAGATGAAACGTCGAAAGTAGGAGCAGAGGCCGATAAAGCTCCGAAGCTGCTTCAGGGAGGTTGGCTTCGGGAACTCTGCAACTGCGCGAAGTTTGGTGGGGTCGGGAAGAATGCCTTGCTTAGAGACTACATGGCCTAAAATTGTGAGTTTTCGAGCGACAAAGTGGCACTTCTTCAAATTCAACTGAAGCCCAGCGTCGGCGAGACACGTGAGGACATGCTTTAGGCGGAGAAGGTGAGAAGAAAAGTCTGTAGAAAAAACTACGATGTCATCTAGGTAACAAAGACAGGTCTGCCACTTAAGTCTATGAATAACAGTGTCCATCAGGTGCTCGAAAGTAGCTGGGGCATTGCAGAGGCCAAAGGGCATAACGTTGGACTCGTATAATCCATCCGGTGTTATAAAGACAGTTTTCGAGTGGTCATTATCAGCCATCGGTACCTGCCAGTAGCCGGAGCGCAAATCCAAAGAGGAGAAATACTCGGCTCCCTGTAAACAGTCCAAGGCGTCGTCGATTCGCGGCAAAGGATAGACATCTTTTCGCGTGATTTAGCTAAGCCTACGGTAATCGACGCAAAACCGGATGGAACCATCTTTCTTGGTGACCAAAACAACCGGAGAAGCCCATGGACTGTTAGATGGCTGTATGACGCCCCGGCGAAGCATGTCGTCCACGTTGTCAGCAATGACTTGGCGCTCAGAGGCCGACATGCGATAAGGACGCTGTCGTAAAGGTGCGTTTGTACCAGTGTCGATTGCGTGCGCAACAACAGACGTGCGACCCAGAGCAGTGTGAGGAAGGTCGAAGGCAGAAGTGAAGTTCTGTAGAAGAGCAGCGAGTTGATCGCGTTGTGCGGGTGGAAGATCTGCGTCAATAGCTTGTTGAAGAACATCGGGTGGTGTCGAAGCGGTCGCTGTATCGCAAGAGCTGAGCACATTAACGTCTAATGAAGTAGGCGTTGCAGGAAGAGTATTTACAAGCACGGGATCAAGTTCTTCAATACGACCGAGACACTCGCCGCGTAGCAGGACGGACAGGCACGAAAATCGATTTGAGACGTACATTGCACTAAGGCCATCTTCGAACTTGAGGACAGCAAATGGTAGCAGGAAGCAGGGATGGCGTGAAGCGGCGTCGGAAGGTGTGAAGAAAACAGTCGAACTAATAACGCTTTCACAGGAGAGTGGAACAAGGACAGCAGAAAATGGAGGAATGTCTGTGTCATTGGCGACGAGGAGTTTGGCAGGCCGGGTAGGGACGTCAAACAAGATGGTATCACAAAGAGGTAAAAAGGAAACTTCCGCGCGGGCGCAGTCAATAACGGCATGATGAGTGGAAAGGAAATCGTAGCCCAGGATGATGTCGTGTGAGCAGCGAGACAGTACAATAAACTTGATGGTGTATAAGACGTCTGCGATGAGAACACGGGCCGTGCACGCCGCTGAGGGATGAATGCGCTGTGATGAGGCGGTGCGAAGCGGAAAGTCGGAAAGTGCGGTGGTCACCTTACGAAGACTGCGGCAAAGAGCTTCACTGATGACGGATACGGTAGCGCCCGTGTCGACAAGAGCGAGTACTGCGACGCCGTCGACAAACACTTGAATTACGTTAGTGGGAGAACACCGAGGACTTGAAGAGTGCGAACCATACGCAGTTCTTGCCCCGGGAACTGCGACTGTTAGTTTCCCTCAACAGTGCCGGTAGAACGTCGGAGTGGGGACGGGGAACGGCGACGAGGGGAAGGTGATCGGTGAGTTGTGTACGTTTGACTGTCACGAGATACAAAGTCGGAACTGGGCGGATTTCTCGGCGAGGGCTGGTCTGTATTGTAGGAGTAGTTCCATAGTTCAGGTCGAGAAGGTGGAAGGCGTTGGCGGCAAAGGCGTGCGACATGGCCCGGCAGCCCGCAAGAGTAGCAGATTGCCCGGTTGTCCGCGGTACGCCAAGGGTTCGTAGGGCGTTGGCGTACCCTTGAAATAGGGACATGGAATGCAGACCCAGGCAAAGGCGAAGGAAGGTTGGAAGGAGCGGCCTAGTAGGAAAGAGATGCTGATGGCATAAGCGGCCTGGCCGCAACTTGGGCGTAAGTCAGTGGTGCCGTTACTTGTGCCGGCACGGGGCTGGGCGGCAGCACAGGGCTGGGCGGGAGCATGGAGCTGGGCGAAGGACATCAGCGATGTGATCTTGAACGGCACGCCGTATGGTAGGGGCCAAAGACGGAGCCATGTCAGGAGCAAGGCGGCCAGTAGCCTGTAACTGAGGGACCAGGGATAGCTGGCGGGCGACCTCTTCTCGAACGAAGGCTTTGATTTGCTGAAGTAAAGGGCTGTCCTCTGATGGGGTAGAACCGTCCAGCGCTAGTGCAGAGATGGCGTCATCCCTAACACCGGACCGCCGGGTAGAAGCGCGCTTCTTACGAAGCACGTCGTAGCTCTGGCAAAGCTTGATCACGTCACTCACCGTGGCAGGATTTTTTTACCCAGAGCATTTGGCACACATCGTCAGAGATGCCTTTCATAATGTTTTCGATCTTATCCGCTTAGGTCATTAGCGGATCGACACGCTTGCATAGGTCCACGATGTCCTCTATATAACTAGTGAACGACTCTTCGACTTGCTGAGTGCGCTAACGCAAGCGTTGTTCTGCAGGGCGGCCGAACACTTCTGAAAAATTCTTTTTAAATGCAGACCAAGATGGCAGGTCTGCCTCATGGTTGCGAAACCAGAGGTTCGCCTCGTCAGTTAGATAAAAGATTACATTGCTTAGCTTGATAGCGTCGTCCCATCTGTTGTAGCTACTGACCCGCTCATATGCCGACAACCAATCGTCGACGTCCTGGTCGGCTGTGCCACTGAAGAGGCACGGATCACGCTGCCGTAGAGCTCCAGAACACAGCACGGTGGTTGGGAGGGGCAACGATGTCGAGGCAGTGTCGTCCGGCATGCTGGAAGCAGAGGGGAATGTGCGGCTTCTTAGTTCCAGGGTGGACGGGAACGTACCCCGCACCTCCACCAATTGTAGGGGTGTGCTTATTCGGTAAATCCAGATGGATCCAGCCGTTCAGGAGGGACTCGCAGCGGAGCGTCAGGCGTGGCGAAAGAGCAAGGCAGCGAACAACTTCTTCGTCCTTGAGAGCGGCAGCACGCGACGCATGTCAGTGGTTATATCGATGAAGATTACCACACTACATTATTAAGTATTCCAAATATGTGTTTTAGGATGGATTCTACTGGTACAGGAATCAGGTTTTGTGGGGGTGCAAGTAGAATTTATCCTACTTAGACGCACAAATCTGAGAAGAAGATTCAGTGTGGCTGGTATAGTAGAGAGCCATTTTTGTGTCTCTGTACACTATGTTATTATTCAAATATTGGCGTTCTTTGGGGATTCTACTCCGTAAGACTTTCTACCCTGCCATTCACAACGCTAATATACAGTATACAGAACCGGCAGTGTCTGCACTTGGTCCCTCGCATACATATTCAACTTCACAATGTTCCAGAACATACTTTATTGTCTCAGAATATATATATTTTGAACAAAAATGACAGCAGAAATCTTACAAATTTGGTAAGATTTAGAAAACTTAATATCGTAAACCGCGAGAAACAATTCAGTTTCAAATTAAATGAAGAAACGCTTTGTAGGTTCCAGCAGCAAACTTTAGTTCAAATAACTGACAATGACGCCTGATAATAGAGAAGCTAAATAACCCAAAAGGCTACATTTATATTCGTTGGCATAGACAAGGAGAAAAATATATTATTAGCAACTACGAAGCTGTAGTACCAATTGTTGTTAACACATGTATATCCACGTAAGATGTTAACCTGTATCACACTTGCTGACCTAGATTTTCGCCCCACGAATGTTGATTATGCAGTGTAGTATGAGTTTAGGCGTTGCGCAAGCACCAGAGCGCAATATAAAATATCTAAACTGAAGTCACCTATTTATTTATCTTCTTGCTTGTTCCAAAAATCTCTTCACATTCTTCGCATGCATGCTCATATTCGAAGCTGTTGCAGCCATCGTCGTCCCCTACGTAAGCTGTGCATTTTAGCGAGTTGGTGTCGAAGAAGTAAAGGTTGCGTCTTATATAATTAAGAGATGTAGGCTTAGGACACAAGCATCCTGAAAATGGGAGCAGCATAGTTAGGCGATGTTGAAATTGCATTCATCTCTCTCTTTTCACGGTAAACATCGTTAAACTCTTTTCCTCACCACTATATGTCCATCTACAAATAGCTTTCTCATAGCATTTCACTACACCAGAACACACAGACGTCAAAACACATCATTACATGAGTGCCAAGGATTTTCAAATACCATGAATACAAAGAGTAGTTTATAGCAAAACTTAATGGTAAATCTCAGTGGCATTTAAAAAGGCTACTTGCATTTAAACCATTACGGATGATATTTATATTAAATTATAGAAAATAGAGGAAAATATTCTTTGTTTATTAGTGGCTGCTGCATACGTGCAAAGCAATGGCCAGTAGACTCCACAGCTGCATTGAAAAATGACGACTCTTCTGAAGAGCACGTGCAAATTCATTATTTCTCTATTAAAATAGAATAACAAGCCTCTCCCCCTTTTTTCTCCACCCCCAAATCATTCTTCATTGAAGTCCTTGTGCCCAAAAATCTCAGACACTGACTACAAGCGCCATATATCTGCCGTCGGCGTGATCTGCCTCTTACCTCGGAGGGCAATGCATTCGCAATTAGCCGTTCTTGATTATATTGTTTTTCCTAAATTCATCTCCACGCTCGGGCCATTGCAACAAAATCTGAAAGACCATGTCTTATCCTGGTGGCTTGCAATGCACGAACAAAAGTGCTGCTTTACATTAAACGTAGAGCGATTTGCCACCACAAAAATATGTGGCAAAGGTCGTCTCTGGTTTCACTTGAGGTAAATCGCAGACTTGGGCGGGTTCCTCACACTCCATAACCGCTTAAAAACCTTCACACCAAGCAATGTCAATCTGTATGTGTACCTGTTGTCAAAAGCATTTAATGGAGAAGTAGATGGAGATTTATTTGCTGGCTTTTGTAGGCAATTATATTACCTTGGGTTATTTACCCTGCTCTTACATCCCTGGGTACATCAGCATATTTTCTTTCTGCTTCTATATGACGCTGACCCCAATGACATACTTCCAACACCAATATATTTTATCAGTGGCGTGAACAAAATTCACTGGGGGAAAAGCGGCCGTCCAAGCAAGCTACATTTTGGGTTTAATGGAGAAAAAAGCCGGTATAACAATTTTAGGCGACACCAACGCACCTGTAACAGCAGGCAATTGCGCATGTGTCTTGCCGTTTTCAAAAATGCCCTCGCCATTCTGCCTTTAGTCTCCGCTATTAGCTGAGGGGAAATTACACGCGAGAACACATACACACACATACACCTGATGTCAAAAGCAAAAACAACAATGTTTTATTTAATTTCTTCTTTACTTCAGAAAGGGAACATAAATAGCGTCGGGCTGTTGCAGAGGCATGCCAAAGGAAATATTGAAAAGAAAAATGTCTATTCAGCTAAAAGATATCTTTGTATTTAGTGATTACTCAAGACATATATTTCGTTTTGAACAGTGATAAGACTGTCCTTCAAAAGAAAGTAACATGCGAGGCTGATTACTCAAGACATATATTTCGTTTTGAACAGTGATAAGACTGTCCTTCAAAAGAAAGTAACATGCGAGGCTGGAAAGTCGTTTGAAAACCTAGTCATCTGACGAATTTCCAGTGACTGGTAACCTTAGAAGTTGTGGCATAAATACCTGGCCAATTATTTCAGCTGGATTCTGTGTCGCATCGCTAAATAGGTTTTGGAAAGTCATGAAACCTCGTCAGCCCTTTGCACCGCGCTACCAGTGCCCTTCCTATTCTGGCTACGCCATAGTAGCGGGCCAGGTGAAGCGCACAGCATCTATCGACTCAAGATCACGTGGGTAGCATCCTTGCGCCTTCTCTTGGCAACACCAGAGCCCGCACTAGCTGGGTGTGGCAGAAAGTGTGTGTGCAATGATAAATTGAGAAGTGGGAATCAGCACGGAGTTAGTATCAACGGGACGAGCGGAGCAGGCGGACGCGTCTGCGAGCTCAGGGCATTCCCCCTTTACCTCTGGCTGCTGGTATTATTGCACTGCTGAGGAAGACCAATAAACAATTATACGCTCTGGTCCTCGGTGTTTGCTTTCTTCATTTGGGGCACAAGTGTGGTCCGAGTTAGCGGAGTGGTGGTTGGCTCTCAGACCAAAGCCGCAGCCCAGTAGCAGAGCCGCGATACCACATTTCGGCACACCAACGTGGGTGGCTGCTAAAGTTCCGGCAGGAAAAAGCAAGTTCTTCGTGAACAACATGACCATCCCACGATACGGGCTGTCTTAACTAATGATGGTAGCCAACATCTGCGGTCTATATCTGGAGCTGTCGAGCATTACCCTGTGGCTATATAAAATTCAACCACAAATGCGATGCTGAGAGTTCACTTGAATGTTTTCATGAACCCGCGGGAGCGGCTACCGCCCCAAACGTCCAGCCAGAAGTTGCCGGTAAACACTTCCAGACAGAAAAGTCAGAAGGCTGTGGCTACAGAAGTTCTGTTCTGCTGAATGTGTTTGCTGACGTGCTTGCCGATACGGCTCGAGCTGTTATGTTCACGCCGAGAGGTCCCGGATAGCACCAGAAGCTCCGGCTCAGTGGTAGTGGCTTTCAGACTCAATCGCTTCGCCAAGTTTCCGTACGAGTTCTAAAAAAAGAAAACCTGAATTACTTGAACAACTATCGCCAGTCCACGGCAGCTATTCCTCTCTCCTTTCGCCTGCGGCGCAGACAGACTGTCCAGGTGAAACCACTTCGTAAAGTTCCACAAATGGGGCTATGAATTCCAGCTCTTTTACGGAGAGGCATGCAGCCCATCCAGAATCGTTAGGAAACAAGCTGCTTCACAAGCTACCGCCCACTGAAGAAGGCTCTATTGCCCTCACACATTAGTCGGATGGCCCATCGCCACGGAACTTACAATTCCCGCACTGCGGTGCGCGCATATGGCAGATGGACTATGATCTCCCAGCATGGCAGACGAAGGGGGAGAACGCGCAAACTTCCCCGCATCTGCTTTACAGCAGGTATTGCAGTTGGGGCGCTTGCTTGACTTCGGGTGGGAGCACCAATAACGACATGCGGTTGCTCCAGCGACAGAGCGGCAGTGATTTCCTAATGGCTTTGCCCGGTATGAGCGAGTGAGTGACCTGAGCGAGAATGAGATTCTGAGTAATTCTGCTAGCCGTACTCATCAATGAAGCCACTCATGATACCAGGCGGCAGCGCACAACGCAAGTGTGATATGATTTCCGAAGCTTTCAGGTAGGGGCCTCCTCCGTATGACTACAAGGAGCATATGCGGCGAGAAACGGAATTTGCGGACGCAGCATGGCGACCGCAACTGCACAACACGTCTTGTGTTGTCTATACGCAAGCCGAAGACATTCCTGCATGTTTTTAGAACTTTCAGCTGGACCGAGCCCGCCGACAGGCCTTACGCAACATCGGTCGCATGTACGGGCACGCTGCTTATGTTCAGACGGCGCCAGCCGTGAAGGTGATGTTCAGGCAGCGATCCTCAGGCCTGTGCCGGGGTATAATGGTTGTTTTTTCAACACCTCACATTCGTTCTTGAATGAATAATACATGAACGGGAGGCCTAGAAGATGACGGCGCACTCTGACCTGTCCCACTGCTGTCTGGGATTTTCCGCACTCCAGCACACAGGTTCAATCTTAGCTAGACAAGATGAGTAACGATGAACATGCCCTGCCTTCTGACCTGGTTAACAATCCCCGGGGCATCGTTGCTTCCTGAAGCGAGCGGCACACTACGGTTCCATCCTTCTAACCACGTGCCCTCCCCATTGTCACGGCAGCAGTGGCAGGGGTCTCAGGACGCGGGCCCGAGCGAAAGGTAACATTCAACGAACTTGTTCGGCCTTGCACTGACCGCAGCTTCAGAGAAAGAGCCTGCCTGTCTGCGGCACAGCCTTTTGTCCCAATGGCACTAGCCAGGCCTATGGAACCAGAGGGTCGCACACACTTTCAACCAGATGGGTATCTCGAGGAAGTGCGAGTGCATAAAACCATAAAATCTCGCCGGTCCTATTCAGCATGCCTCAAGTGCCCTTCCCCGACTTGCTACGCTGCGGAGAACCGCACGACATTTTCCGGCTCAAAACCACGTGTCCAGGCTCCTTCCTCCCTCTCTTGCCAACGCTGTCGGCAGCAGTTGCTGGGTGTGACGTGAGTTAGAGTGTTTGCACTTTGGCGCCGACGAGCGAATGGGTAGCAAGGAGAGCTGGGCCTATAGTGTTTCGTGCGGAAATGGAGGCGTCATTTTCGGCGTCAGCAACCTCCCCCTCCCCTACCTCCCCCTAATTCTAACTTTCCCTCCCCCCTGGTCACGAAGAGTGATGCCACAAATATGGCTAACATAAGACGTGACCAGTACCCCTCCCAAAAAAAAAAAATAATAATAAACCACAGTCACCACCACCACCACCAAGGAGAGAGTACTAACTGGACGAGCAGAGCGGGCGGATGCGTCCCGGAAACCGGTGATAAACCATTTAACCCCGCCTGCTTGCATAAAACTGCTGCTGAGGAAGAGCTCTCGAGTAAGCGGTTATATCATTTTTCATCGGTTTTCGTGTTGCTCACACCAGTGCGGTGTGAGCTATCGGAATTGTTATTGGCTCTGAAGGGAGAGCGGCAGCCCCGTACAGAACCGACAGCGTGTTGTAATATAATTTTGCCGAATGACCTGAAGCATCGTCCTGCTGTGATTGGACCCATGGTTTGTCAATTCGCGGTCATTTTCATATATTGTTTCTGCTGGAAGTCCGTATGGTCTGCAGCTAAGAGCCAGAGTAAGACGCATACACAACATTGCTTCTGGTTCATCGTGCTGTTTTCTGATAAAATATACTTTAAATAAAAGACAAAAAGAGTAATATCAAGATCATGATGATTATTTACACCAGGACATATTTCCTCTTCATATTCTCAAGACTCACTCTTATAGCCGCTTTTGCAATCACTCTCATAAACGAAAGTTCTGGTGAACGAACTGATATTCGGTTTCAGTGTTTTCGCCAATCAGGTGGCTCGAAGTCAGGGTGAAAACTACACTTCTATAAACGACACAAACTCGGAACATTGTAAGGTTCTGCAAGGACGCACTGCTACTAACGTGGAAGGTATTTCTTGGAGCTTTAGCCTCTAATAATTCATTATCGCTCGCGTGATCTGCTTAAGTAGGCAATTAAATACCTCTGCGCAGCTGCAGACATGCGTCTTAGGACACGCTACGAGTGTACAGACGGCTCCCACGTTTCCTTGCCGTTTGTACACATGTTCGTGCCGTATATAGCACATGATAAGCATCATGTACAACCAACCCTAGATCATTCTCGTGTTTTCACTATTGCCTATTTAGTCAGCGGTACACCTTGATATTTTCATTACTTTAATATCTAGACTAAATCTTTCTACCGTTTCTGCCATGAACGCTTCTTCAAGCACTAGCAGACTCCGTTATTAGCGCGATAGGGCTAATAACACCGGGCATCAAAAATCAAGCGGCTGGCCGCGTCGTCGTTGCCGTTGCGAGCGAAACTCACGAACGTAGCGTTGACTGACAGTAGCTAGTAGTTGACATGGCCAAGCACTGACTGGAAGTAGGGTTTTCTAACATTATGTTTGGCAGAAGCTGCCAAGTCGGGCCTCTCCTTTTATATGAAGGGTGTTGTCATATATAGTAGCAGTCTGCCAAGGCCCCAGCTTTAATCTCACTCTTGTATTGCTTGGTTACAGCGGGGCTGTAAATGTGGACTGTTAGCCTACGCTACCGCATCACATCCTTAACGGTGAAGCTAAAGTGTTTTAGGTAATTTTTGCTTACCCTCGGAACGGGACTCAGGTTTGACCTCCCACCAATACCAGGCTTTTTGCAGGCTGGACGCAGACTCATTGTAGGCGTTGTTTTAATGACTCGTAATTGAGCGGTTTAACAGCGATGCTGTTTAAGCCGAAGATTGTTCCGTGCGTCATGCGTAGGTAAATGCGTTCGCAGTAACGGCTTCACCATGACCGGACGTGACGTTATGACCAAATGTATATTCATTCTGACGTCACTTCTGGTCATAACGGATGACTTCACCAGGCGAGTCATGCAAGTACGCAAGTACTAAGCGGAGCCCGTCATGCGTCGGATGCAGGCGTCCGTGCTGTGCCCTTTAATTTGGCGTTTCCTCGAACGCTGCATCAGAAAGAATACAGAAGCCGACGCTCTAAAGGAATAATTATCGGCGTTTTAAATAGTTTGAATGGCTAGAGAAAGCGCAGCATCTGTCACATTTCTCCAATGGACGACAAAAGACGGAAAGGGCGAGCCTCGGAGTATAATGACCAGGTAACTTAGTCGAACAAAACGCTAACAGCATCGCTGTGTCATCAGAAGTTCTGACGATTCAGTTATGGTGCAGGGTTTAAATCCTGGTTTAATCTTATGCTTAATGAGTGCAGTCAATGCTTCTCTTACATTCTTCGCAGGGTTATATTTACTACCTTGTAATAAAAATGCCTCAGGTTCTCGCCTCCGTAGCTACTACTATTGAGACTTGTGCATATGCCCTATTTCTTTTCGTCAGCGACCATCTTGAAGTAGGAATCTGCATTTGCTTTCCCTTTCTAAAATGCCGATAAATATTTCTGAGAAAATTTAATGCTAACATGTCTTGCGGGCTTCTGGCTAAACAACAGCTGCCATGCGGATAGTCTTTCCTCTGCGCAGTTCTTTCAGCAATGCCATTTCGCTTCGCAAGTCCTTAGATTTCGTTCTTCACTCGTTATTGTATCCCCGAAGAATATAAAAAAACCGGCCGGCAGCATAAATGTATGCCTCCATATTTTCCGATAGGGGTGGAAGCATGTATATAGAATAACAGGCAAATGAGAGGACAGGAACGGTGAACATTTAATGTTGATCAAATAAAGAAGTTAGCTCTTGCGTTGAAGTGACCTTGGGACGTGTGATCTGGTTTTAGATGTCACTTATTGTAGATGTCCGCTACGATAGTTAGTTACACGGATGACCTGAGTAATCAGTAGATTATGGTGTGAAAAATCTTGAATATTACCTTGGAGGCATGGTTGCTGATGCAAGTGGCGTAGTGTTAAAGCAGCATAACAGGTTTTTGCGCCTCGTTACATACAATACGTTAACACAATACAAAATAAACTAGAGAATACGCAATAGTTTACCGGTGTCTGCTTGGAAGAAAAAATGAAAATTTAGGGCGAAATTCTAAAGCCAAGAGGAATCTTCTCTCAGACGTGAATTCTTAAGTACTAGAAAGAAAAGGCAAATTATCTGATATTCCACATATGTGCATGCACTGAGTGCGAAGCAATGATAATGCTGAGATCATTAACTAGTCATGTTAATGAATAGGAACATTGTGAATAAACGCATTTTTAACGGAAGCTACTTATTAGTACTATATTGCAACATACTAACAATGTGCCATATTAACCAATATCCCCGAAATTCACTCCTCACGACACTTATTGTTTCCTGTTATTTAAGTAAAGCCGCTAGACTGGTACACGTACACCATCCACCATCGTAAGTAGGAGTGTGTGATGTCACGTTTCAACGAACCTAATTTTCTAGTAAATTTGTGCGGAGCTGAATAATTCAGCGCTTGACATATGCTATTACTTTGAGATGCAACACATGTAGAAATATCATGTGCAGTCCGGGCTCAGTTTCATCGGTATAACCTTTCCTAAATAAATGTTTTCACGATCTCTTACGTAACCAGTCCTATGTCCCTTCCTGAACGTAATCTCTAAATTTATCACAGGTTCTGCTTTGTGCCTGAGTTCAATTGGGGTCTTTCGAGAAGCGGCACCGCATTGCCTGACTATCAATGCCTATAGCGATGCAAATAGTCTTCTAATACCTAATTGACCTTCATTAGGTAGCAGGTGTTCCTTGGTATAGTGTGGCAGAAAATCCAGATAGTGCACATTTGTTTATCCGGTCAGGAGCCTAATAATGTCAGTACACAATCCGCCAGTGTCTGTCGGGTGGATTACAAACTCTGCAAACGTTGAATGTGCAGGAATGTGAGCGGTTTTTAAGGATATTCGGGCATCTCTAACCTGTGCTGCTAGATTTTATTATATTTTTGCTATTTAGAGAAACTAATTGCATTTCCTCGCTGCTTAATGTTCTCAGTAATGAATCTTGTTTAAACTAGTACGACGTAATTCTCATTCAACTTGAAGCGAAGCATGCATCGCAGGATACTCACTCCATGGGAATTCACATTCATTTTCCCCGTCGTTTTCGCAGCCTGAAAAAAGGATTCCTGTTATGATTCTTGAACAAAGTTAATCTTTCACGAAGTATTGTATATACATTAATAAACTGTTGATATTATAAGAAATTATAACGTACTCAGTATTCATGAACGCAATTCGTGAGCATTTTGAAAGCACGCTTGTCTTGTTCACTGACTGTACTTGAGCGAATGCACTCTTGACTCTCAGAATATATATGGAAAGAAAATCATTATTGAGCGTAGCATAAGGAAGCCTGGTAGCTGACTATAGCTTTTATTGTACACTGGTATGCACGTACGTGGTTACGTAAGACTATCGGCATTGAACGATCTTAAATTGCCGCTAAGCTGTACAATACGCATTAGCGGAAAAGTGCGAAGCTCCATTTGCAAGTAGAGAAGAAATTGGAAGCCGTTCGAAAGGAAAAATAATCTGCCGTAGAAAGCAAGCTTTATAATGCAGTTGTTTTGTTGCCAGAAAACTGTGAATAAATAATCCACAAATGCTTATACTACATTTGTTATGTGTACCCTATAAGGGAAGGAGTGTGCTGAATATGATAGCCAAAGAAATCAGGAATATAATCCGACTCATTTTGAAGTATGGCTCAGAGGTGACCCAGCGATGGCTTCTCCAAAGTTTTATCTGGCAGAAGATCGTGACTTAGAATATAAGACAGTAACAATACATATATAACGTGAAGGCCAAATTACAATAAACCAGGGAAGTTGCGTCAATCATTAAGGAAGTGTTCTGTTTCTTGTGGAATTTTGAAAACTCAGAAATATTGCCTTCCTCTCTTCGCTTTCATCAGTCGACACGAATAATTTACCTCCTCCTGCATATCATAATATATAATCAAGCTATATAGCGGCATTATATTCGCACGGGATGTGGTCTTATCCCGGCGTGCATGCGTAAGACGGCCTTGGAATAGTCTTCGCTACGTTCCACAACTATTATAGGCGATGATGTAAAACATTATCGTATGTGCACTCTAGCGCACACCATAGAAAGCGTTTGTTCGCCTCCTTCACAATGCGAAAAAGCCCTTTCAGTTAATGTCAGAACACTACCTGCGCGAAAACCAATCAAGTTTAAATGTGGCTTCACGCCACCTTAATTCCAGATGATAGAAGCAGTTTAGTATTGAATATTATGTTTGATAGTGCTTATATCAATGTAGAGGAGCCAGGTCCCAGTGGGAGGCAAATGTGGGGACCTTATTTCACATTCATATGTGGCTACGGCGTAGCCGTAAGCTGCAGAATTAACATTGCTAACCGTATCATTAGGTTTTAACTATATCAATGTTAACCGTATCATTAGGGAGGCAATAAACTCCCTTTTTTTTTACTGAAATCTCCAGAATTGCTGACACGAAAGGGATATTTATACGCTGACATTTTTGTGGCCATATCCTAAGTGAAGCAGAGGTGCTGTGAAAGTTTGCTGATACTTGCGATCTTGCCGAGCTCTGCGACGCCTTCATGTGGATATTATAAATGTATCCAGACCCGAACTTCAGCATTCGGCGTGCCGTAAGTTTCAATAATGTTTCGAGATGGAACCTGTAGTTACAATCCATTAGGTGCCACTTCATCGGCTTTGTGGCCAGTCGGCAAGGTACAACTCAATTATTACAACTCGCTGCTTTTTCATTTTTTATTCTTTTTATCAAGTTCGCGAAATTTACAAGTTCTAGGTGAAACTGTCTTTGCCGCATTTTTATGATTCTTGGTAGGGAACTGTAAGAGAATTTTATATACGGAAACATGCGCACTCAGTGTTTTAACATACGTAAATGCAGTCTAGATATGACACTTTCTCAACCAGTACTTTTCTTATTCTCTGTCTGTCTCTCATTAGCGCTACAATAAATCCAGAGAAAGCAGTCTGTGCTGGCTAGGATAACTTGCAATTTATAAGATTTTCTTTGTGCCGCTGTGGAAAGCTACAGCTGCATCATCGGCTGGTGCGATATTTGACTGCTCGTGAGGCGCAAAATCTGAGGAAAGCGGGGAAAGTTGTAGTGGCAGGACACAGGTAGCCTGGGGCGCGTAAGGAATCTAACAAATTAAGAAAAAAGTTGGCAGAAAGATTGATTTCGGTATAAGAAAAAAATGAAATAGCTGGGTGTCACTACGTGAAGTACAGCTTAATGCGGAACATGTGCTTTACCTCCGGTTGAGGTTGGCGCTCAGCTCGTTCCCAACAATCCGCTTGGTGTATACTTCAAGCAGTCTACCAGAGAACTCACCCCAGGATGTTAATAGCTCTTTACGGTTCCAGTACCAATTAGGAGCGCTATCTTGAAGGCTGAAGAAGACATTCCACAGCTTTCTATTGTCATCCCAATGATTGAAGGCAGCGACGCGTTCACACCAAACAAGGCAGTCTTCCACGTCCTCAAGCAGTGTACCGTGAAAGGGCTTCGGTAGGCGTGTGCTTTGGAGTGTGTAAAACGTAGCACCTTGCAGATTTGGTGGTCGAGTAGGCGCCGAATTGACTCCTAGGACCCATAATCGGAGTAAAGGCCGAGGTTTCTTCGACTCGTTCGATGGACTGGCACGCCTACTGGGTGCTACAAGACGTGCTTAGCTCACGGAAGCGTGAGGGACACATGCCAAGAAGCCACCCAGCCCCTCCACCAAGAATGTCACAGTGTGTTGAAGGAAAGACACAAAAACGTTCAGATCCGTTTCGGATCTCACAGCCCGTGTGTCATAATCCTCTCAATAAATGCGGCGCTGCTTAGTTGCACACGGAGGAAGGAACTGCACAAACAGCGCAACATTGTACAGCATTTATGAAAAGATATTCCAACTAGTCCAGTCCCATGCACGTCATAATCTTCCTTTTCTCAACGACATCTTCTTCAGATGCCACCTGGTGACCCAGGTAGCAATATTTCGCTAGCAAACCACTGTATGCAAATAGTATGTGTTAGATATTGGAGGCACAGGATCAACGGTCCGTGATAAAGAGAGTACCATAGAATGTGGTACCTCTATGAAATTTTTTGAGAGCACGTATTTAGCTTGTTCTTGGCGCCATAGCCTGGTAATGTAATCTCAACGTTTTAGACTTTCCAAAGTTGTTAAATATTGTGAATTTGCCCCAACCGTCAATAGAGCTTTTATAAATTCTTCAGAAGCAAGCACAGCGGTTCGGCCTAAACGAAACATGTTGATCTATAAACTGGTTACAAAGTGTTTTATTGCGTACACAATACTACTTCAGGTGTCAGCCCCTTCGCGTAGCCGCGGCCAGTAGCCACGGAGACCTTTAGAGTAGCTGCAGATGGGCTCCCAGCATGGAAGAAGAAAAAAAATTGGAGGGAGCGCCGTGGGCTGGGAGTGAAGCCTAGTAAAAAAAAATACAATGAAAAGCAGCATGAAAATTTAGCCGTCCCGTGACAGGGGCAAGCGGTAGAGGGTAGCAGGTTTCGGTAGCGGTTTCGCACGCTCCGCTCTGGAGGAATGCCTTCACTACTCGACGCCTGCGCTAGAAATCTGAGGCGCGCGCTGAGCGCAGACGATGGATGGAACTTTGGACCTTTAGACGGGCCGATTCCCTAGGAGCCGCCGCACTCACAGTACACATGTGCATCTCGCAATGTGTGGTTGGGTCTCCTTAATTGTGCCGTACGAAATGCTCGCACGAAGTCAAGAACAAGAAGCACGAAGTGCTCACTGTAAAAACAAAAACACCTTATTAGGTGTTTTCGCATATCTGTAACTAAAACCCAAACACCCTCGAAAAAAAGTGGCTTCCGAGTGCCAGTACACCCTAAAATAGAGTGCTTCAGTTGTCATAATACCCTTCTATGAGGCCAATGTACTGGGGTGTTTTCATCAGCATTACAACATACTGCAGGTTGTAAGCAACAGCATTGCACCCTAACGCCCTTTTAAAAAAAAAAACTGCTCGTATATCTTTCATATTGTTACGTGCTTTGTACGCACAGGGGGTTTATTTACAGGGATCGGTACAAAGAGGAATGCGGCGAAGCGTACAAACGTTCCTCTGCCCTTGCTCTTTCTTCTTCTTCACCAATCTACCCGACCCCTCTTCCTCATCTTCCGTCGACGGTCTACGAAGGCGCGTGACATTTCCCTCCTCGCAGACGAAGTCCGTCGGGCGAGTTACAGAGATCCTCTGGAGTGAAATCGCTTGAGGCGGGCTACATGCACCCCCTGCGACTACCGTGATCGTCGACCATTCGCCGTTATGCGTGCTATGACGTAATTCAGGTCATTGATGCGTTCTAACACAACAAACGGTCCGATGTAGTGTGACAGCAGTTTTTGACAAAGACCACGCTTACGGAGAGGTGTCCACAACCACACATAGTCACCAGGAGCATAGGAAACTTGTTGGTGTCGGGCGTCGTAGCAGTTCTTACAACGTTCTTGTGAAGATAAAATTCGAACTCTGGCCAGCTGGCGGGCTTCTTCAGCTCTGCAGAGTGTGGTAGCCAGAGAAGGTTCGTCAGGAATGAAAAATGGCAGTACGGTGTCGAGGGCACAGCGAGGCGTTCGAGCATAGAGAAGGTAGAAGGGACTGTAGCCTGTTGTCTCATGTTGCGCTGTGTTATATGCATGTGTAATGAACGGTAGAACGCCATCCCAGTCCTTATGGTCTGGAGCGACGTACATAGCCAACATGGTGGTAAGCGTCCTATTAGTTCGTTCTACCACACCGTTCGTTTGGGGATGATATGGCGTGAAGTGGCGAAAACTGCAGGCGCTGAGGCGAAGAAGTTTTTCGACAATGTCCGCTGTGAATTGGCGTCCACGGTCACTAATGATGACTGCAGGAGGGCCGTGCCGAAGAATGAGTCTAAGTAAGAAATTTGATACTTCAGACGCAGTAGCGGATGGTATCGCGGCTGTCTCACAGTAGCGGGTTAAATAATCAACGCACACAAGAATCCATCGGTTTCCTTTAGAGGACCGTGG
>JAJIZL010124314.1:131947-148549 GCA_023969395.1 Amblyomma maculatum | reverse complement strand
CCGGCAACGAGGCGGCGCACGAGCTAGCCCGAGCTCTCTACTTCCGGGCAGCCGTAGAGCCGCCTGATTGCGATGGGATGGACGAGAGGCTGCAAACTTATAAGGAAATTTTAGAACACTACAGACTTAGCAGAAGGTCCCTGCCACCACCGGACCGAACGCTAACTAACAAGGAGGCCGTCGCTTGGCGGCGCCTGCAAGCTGGGAATTTCCCAAGTCCCGTCTGGCTTTTCCACACGCAAGTGGAGGAAAAGGCGGACGATAAATGCGAAACCTGCGGAGAAAGGGGTACTCTTGATCACATAATCTGGCAATGCCTTGATTCCCCTGGCGCCAAGGAAAACATAAACAGTAGAGAAGCCTGGGAACTGCTACTGCGGAGCGAGTCCCCCGCCAACCAGCAGCAAGCAGTCCGCCTGGCGGCTGAAGCCGCGAAGAAACACTGTCACTTCGCCTGTCTTTAGTCGCGGAGGCCCCGGCCTCCGTCCTATAGGCCTGCGTGCCGGGGGCGGGGAGTAGGGGGCCTCCTACATCGGTGGAAAAATAAAGTTCATAACAACAACAACAAGCGGGTAGACATCTTTCTTCGTGACTGAATTTAAACGGCGGTAGTCAACACAAAACCTCCATGTGCCATCTTTCTTTTTAACAAGGATAACTGGAGCTGCCCAAGGACTACAGGACTCTCGAATAATGCCGCGCTTTAGCATGTCTTGAACATGCTCATCTATTACCTTACGTTCAGTTGCTGAGACTCGATAGGGCTTCTGACGTATTGGAGGGGCGGACCCAGTGTTGATCGTGTGATGAATACGACTGGTAGGCAGTGGCATTGAGTTATCCTTGGCAAAGTCGAACACTGTCACGTGTTTAAGTAGTAGTTCCACTAGAATACGACGCTAAGTTGTAGAAAGAGACTTACTAATCATAGCCGTAACTTGGGTCTCCATGCATGGTCGCACCTGCTGCTCAGTGACAGAGCTGTTTAACGCCGCGACGGAACCGGATATGCCTTCCTCGAAACGGGCGAGTTTTAGGCCCCGAGGCAACACAGTTGGCTCTTCGGAGTGGTTCACTGTCCATAGCTCAGTGCGGCCTTTAGTCACGGGAATGACGCAACGAGGCACAACGATACTCTTCTTAGAGCACGTGAATCTCGTAGGTTCTACTATAGCCTCAAAAGATTCGCACTGGTTCCGAATTGAGAAAACCCGCACGAATGCTGCAGATAACGCTGGCACAATTGTGTCTTCTTTCACAGCAAATGCTCCAAATTCAGGTGTCGATTCATCCACAAGAACCGAAAGTAGTGAAGAATTCAAAGCAATCCCTCCCGTACAACAGTCTAAAGTTGCACCACACTCTTGCAGAAAATCAATCCCAAGAATCACATCATGCGTAGACCGAGGCAGTACTGCGAATTCTACTCTAAACTTGAAGCCGCCAATAACAACATCCGAAGCACACACACCAAGAGGAACTAAAGGTTCACCACCGACACCACGGAATAACACTGCACGGTCACCACTGAACATTACTTTTCTGCCTAAACGGTTCTTAAAACTCAAACTCATAACAGATACTGTAGCACCAGTGTCCACAAGAGCCATTGATTTCACACCATCAACAAACATTTCCAATTTGTTCTTTAACATTAACACGGGCAGAGGTATGGACGTCATCGACTCGCCGGCGGCCTCGCCTCCATCGGCCGCGACCCCTAGTTTCCCGGAGGCGGAGGGGTAGAACGACGTCGAGGGGAAGGTGACCTGCGCGGGCGCTGGGGTGGCGGCGTCACACTACGTTCAGATGCAGGAGATGAATTTCGCAAATATGTGGAATGGTGTGAGTCCCCAGTAGGCATAGTCGGGGATCGCTGTTGTTCGGTGTGCAGCCGTCCGTGAATGTTCGCGTGGGGTCGGTAATCTTGGACATTTGGAAAACGACGGCGGCAGTATCTAGCAATATGCCCCGCAATGCCACACCTGTAGCACACAGGTTGAGGGCGCCAGCGATCAGCATAAGAGTCCTCACTAACAAAGTCGCAACGTTGGTTGTAGCGAGGCTCTCGCTGCTGACGAACCACATTTTCAGAGTAGGCGGGCCTCTTTTCCATCGGCTGGTGGTCATAACGCTGAGTACAGCTGCGCTGATCGTCCATATGCGAAGCGCCGCTAGGTTGAACCCACGGAGTAGACAGGGCGGCAACATTTGCCTGCGGTGCACAACTCTGCCGCACATATTCTTCACTACAGATGGCGTCCCTAGATCTTGACAATTCCTCGCGTACAAAAACAGGCTTCAACACTGGCTACAGAGGTGACATTGGCCAGTCTTCCGAATTTAGGTGTAATTCGTCGCAGCTTGAGAGCCTCAAATGTTCTACAATGCTTTATAACATCAGCGGTGGTGCTCAGGTTCTCTTTGCTAATACGAAAATTATAAACGTCTTCCGCTATTCCTTTCAGGAGGTGACCGACTTTGTCTTCTTCAAGCATAGTGGGCTTGACGAGTCTGCATAGCTTTAAGATGGCTTCGATATATGCAGTACAAGCTTCTCCGGGTACTTGCGCCCGGTGAAACAAAGTTTGTTCAGCGCGCTTCTTCTTTGCAGGTTCATCTCCAAAATTTTTCTTGATTTCGCTTGTAAAGGTAGCCCATGTACATAATGAATCCTCGTGATTATCGAACCAGTCAAACGCAGTGGCGGCAAGGAAGAATACTACATTAGCCAGCTTAGTAGCGGCGGTCCAGTGATTGTATTTACTCTCTTTCGTAGTGCTTCAGCCACTCATCAACGTCCTCCCCAGGTTTTCCGGAAAAAGTACGCGGCTCTCGATAATGGGGCCAGTTGTTCGCCGTGGATGGTCGTGGCTGCTCGGTACTGCCGTCTTCAGCCATGTCTAATGGCATTGGTGGTAGGCCAGCAAGTCTACGGCTTCTTCGGTAGATGAAACGCTCCGTGGTCACTACCCAAGCACCTCTCACCAAGATGTTACGTGCTTTGTACGCACGGGGGGTTTATTTACAGGGATCGGTACAAAGAGGACTGCGGCGAAGCGTACAAACGTTCCTCTGCCCTTGCTCGTTCTTCTTCTTCACCGATCTACCCGACCGCTCTTCCTTATCTTGCGTCGACGTTCTACGAAGGCGCGTGACAATATTATCGCAATATACGGGTTATACTTCCTATAGTTTGCAGCAATATATTACATTCTTTTATAAGGTATTGCATTTGTCACTATGCATTCTCTAGTGCTTTTCCTGTGTGCACATTTGCAATTAAGCTCAATAGTATACCTGGCAACCATGTATCACGCCAAACCAGCACATGCATCTACCAGGATGAAGCTACATGCAATTATTATGGTGTCACAAAATCGTCACACATTTTTATCAAGCCGGCGCGGCGCGATGCCCGCGCGGCGTCACATGGAAGGTTCGAGAAAAACCTCCTTCCCCGCGCGAGAGCGCGTAGCTTTGTACGCGTCGCCGTCGCCCTCTTTCTCAACACCCGGCGATGACGGTGACTCATCAGTCTGGAATAGGCCAGAGGTTTCCAGAAATTTCTACGGGTCCTAGCCAATGACGAAGCGCGGCTCGACGAGAAGAAAAGGGAGCGCTCTAACCAACGAAGCCAAGTGTGTGTGCGCGCTAGCCTTAGCGCGCCTTAATAGACAGATGCGGCGCGCCCTATTTAAGGAGGCCACGCCGCTTGTATAGTCAGTCAGTCAGTCAGTGGTTGCGGCGTGTTAGCAAGTGCGACAACTGGACTCCCGGGAATCACCCGCTGCTGGCAAGCCCACGGACCTGCGAGGGAGCGGCGTTCGTCTTGCATGGCTGCCACATCGTGACTCTCGAGGCGTCGGACTGCGACAGTGCCCGGTGAGCAATTTGGTGTTTGTTTATGTGACTCTCTCGTGTTTGATCTGTGTTATAAAGCCTCTGCGTAATATTGAATACCTCTGTAGCTGCATGCTTAGCGTTTGTGTTTCTGTGATCCTCTCGCCTGTACGTTTGTATTGTTCTATGTGTATTCCTCTGTATCGTCTTTCGCTGTGTATAAAGTTTGTTTTGTTTGTTACTTCTGATTCCGACCCTTACTCTGACTTGAACTGGGAAAAGCTGGACACCAAACGGCCACCCCCTTCTGTCACTACAAGGTAGTTTACTTCCGGCTGAGCTTGCCACGCAGGTCGAGGGCATCTCCTTCGCGGCCGAACCAGCTACCCCCCTCACTCTAAGGGTGTCCGGGAGTGTGCGCACTGTTCAGGGCGCATCGTTAACAATTCTTTTAATTATTAACGGGTGACATATGGTATTTTCAATTCCTCGTACCAGTATCAAATATTTTCTGAAATTCGATGAGCATGTCACGAAAAAAGTCTCAGGTTCACACAACTCAGTCTTTTATTCAGTATTTGCAGAAAGTTTGGACTTTTGCAATGAAATAAACCCACAAGCAGTGAGTAAGCAACAGAAAACATTCAATCCGCTAGCATATGCACATTGGATAGCCAGTAAAGTCTCAATACGGCAACAATGACCTTTGTTGTGTCGATTAGTCGAAGCAGCTTCATGAAGAGAAACAGCTCCTTAGCTTCTTCAGTGCCGCTCACAGAGTTCACAACGCATGGGGTGGTAGCTCCTGGGTAAAATCATGCGAATAAAGAGCATAATAGAGCAGCTAATTAAATATGTACTGCACATGTCAAAACCCAAATAAACGCCATTGTCTTTAGTGTATTTAGGCTATAACAGTGCTCTCTTTGTGAGGAGCAAGGCGATGTAAATACACCTGTTCGGCTGCCACTGGTGGTCATCTCAAAACCAGCTCCAATATAAAGCACTGTCATCGGCGGTGACGAATGCATGCAGCTGGCAGTTCTTCACCAAGTCATGGATGAGACCACTGTAAGCCCAGTACATTTGGATACACAGAACATGCTGTTACATGGTATATTTAAATTATGCCAGCTTCAATTTTATTGAATAAAAAGGGCTGCGTTGAGGCTACCTCATCAAAAGCACCTGTGATGGGGAAATTTCTTGCTTTGCACGAAATTTAATTTTAAGCTTTTTATTTCATTTTTAAAGGCATCGTTAAAACAGATGACTGCCAATGAAATTAAGCGGAATAAAAAATCCCATTTGGATACCACACTTACAGCATTAACATAATTTCAGCTCGAAAGAATTATTATTTTGCAGACATGTAATGGCATAGTGCTAAACACCAAAGTACTGTCTGTTATCAAAGAGCACTGAACAACGGTTGATGACAGCCGCTGGCCGCAAGCCGAGGCCACATTTCAACAAGCGGACTTGCCTGCGTGTGGGAAGCGCAATAACAATATTAGGAGTTTAAATGTGCTTTTGCTTCCAAGGAAGAAAAGCCAGAGAGGGGGAGGGAGGGGGGAAAGAAGTAGGACAGGAAGGGAAGGAATATTACTTCAGAAAGAATTTCATAGCCTGAAACCGGCAATTAGTATGATAAATAAAATAAAAAGCTGCAGCAGCAGAAAAACTATAAACAGCGCAGACAAAGGCAAAAACCTCGTAAAAGCAGTTATTCAGTATTTAAATCACTAAGACCATAAATTCGAAAAATTTAAATATATCTTCTACAGTTATATTTAAACCTTCAAGGGGCAGAAAATATAGGCAGACATATATAACCCATAAATTTAGAACATTGGAACCAACAGGAATAAATACCTCGAAAGAAACTTTAAAACTCCTAAATAAATTCCCACTGCAACCTAACTAGTTGGGAAAACATTTCCACATACCATTAATTGTAGAGTTTTTTCACAGCACCTCTACACTCTATCCCTTCTCCATAATAGCATAAGCTGCAGGTGTTATTCTACAAATGTTTGCTTTTTATCCCTTCCTACTTTGGTTCCCCCCGTGAATACTTTTCTTCAGATAATAGACTTGGCAGGTGTGGTTCACTTTATCTGATAATATTCTGTTTCTTTGTCATTTTGCCATCGTTGTGGAAAGATTTTGATAACTGGTCTCTTGCAACTGTATTCATCGGGATCCTTTGAAATGCATGCTCCCTTTAAAGAAAAGCATATCAGCATCAAAGCTGCTTTAGGTGTCGATTCCTTAGCTACCCTGCATTGTAGCTTTTCCTGTTGTTAGTGCTTTTTTCTTTTTCAAACCCTGGGATCACGTTTGCCAGGCTCAAAAATTAATAGGGAAGAAACATTTTTTCACTCCTTGCCCTACTTCTTTCTCCCCCCTCCTCCCCTGGCTTTTCTTTGCAAACAAAAAGTCCACTTGTGGAAACGTTGGCTAGGAACGGCAGATATTAACTTTATAAGACTGAGCGTTCTGCTGTTATCCAACATAGCACGAAACGCTCGACAGGTGCTGGGGCTGCTCTGGTTGCAGTCTCATTTTAAAAATAGTCGGAAGTCCAGTAAGTGGGGGCCAAGATTAAGGGGAAATCTCAGATATCCTAATAAGCACTGTTTTCTTGAACTGAATACACAACTGAATAGAAGATGAAAGCAGCTGCTTCTTTGCAGCATTTAAATCAGTGAGCTTACTTTTCTTATATCACCTCGATTGGTGCAGCTCTGATCCTCACATCATCAAGTGGTAAATAAATTACGACTGAAAAATGAAATGAATAATGTAGGCTACTGTCACAAACCTGAAATATTATCTTGAAGACACAAGAACACTGTTTACTGCCAAAATATTCACTGATAGCTCAATTTCAGTTTTCAAGCAATCCCTAGGCATCATCAAGAGTCCCATACCGGCCAAGTAGGAACAAAAAATCGAAGCAAACAAAATGAGGAACAGAGCCTACCAACTGATAGGTCACAGTAAGGTAAAGAATGTGAACAACGTATAATATATAATGCGCTATGCACTCTTCCGCTTTAACATTCTTTTAATACCACCGTGGTTAGTTGAGACGGCGAGAGGCTCATGGGTAATGCGGCTCCTGATGACGCAGCTCGAGGATATGCGAACTGAGCAGCCAACCTCTATGATGTCACCCTCCCCTTACTCCTACCTATGCTGAAAGCTTATTTTGTATTCGAATACAGCGAAGTTCCCTAAGCCCACAAGTCGAGCTAATTGCGAGATGGGCCACAGGTTGGCACACTATAAATGAACACTTTCCTTAACCTGCGTAGCTCAAGATTACCTTCCTGGATCAGTATTATGGTTCTGGTCTTGGTGCGGCGAGAACCCCACCACGCATCACGTTACCTGGAGATAATCTGGTGACAAGCCCCAAAGCCTGGACAAACAAAATTCCTAGAAAAAGTGGGAGACCAGCCTGATCAGGTCAGATTTGCAGACACAGTAAAAACGTTTGTACGAGGCAAGAGCTACAGTAGTGGCCATTGCAATATTGATATAAGGATTCTGTCCACAATGTTTCATCTCTTGAGTTTTTGGCAAATAAATGTTTTCAACAAAAATATAAGGCATATTAACAGACATGGATAAATTTCAATGAAGAGGCTAGTATATCAGCCACATGATTTACAGAAATGTGATGTAGATGTAATCCGAAAAATGCAATTTATGTGAAAAATTATCAGCACCATCTGTAATAAAACAAATTTTGATTAGTGCAGAGTCAACTTCTGCATAGATATTGTCACGACTGAAGTCACAGGGAGCCTTGAAGCTACACGAAGCCGTGGACCTGAGAATAAGGTCGGCTTGTAGTTCCGATCACAGAGTCCAGCCCCAGCGCGCCGCTCGTGTCAACAACTGCTTCGTCGTCATCGGCACCAAAAACGGCTGTCACGCGGCGCTAGGCACGTGGCATTATTCCCCCCGTGAAAGAAAACATCGTCCCGATGACAAGGTGAGAGGAGAAAAAAAATTAGGCGTGAGGTGACCTGTACAATAACGCAAGGTTTCACTTGCAGGAAGCGCTCAGTCACGCGAAAAGTACGGCTTTAAGCGCACCACATGCACAATTTCAGGCCGCTGGCGTCGAACAAAGACGGTCACAGTTCCATCTGCAATGACTTCGTAATTAACGTTGTTTAAGCGGCGCAGGACTTTATAGGGTCCGAAATAGCGGTGGAGTAGTTTCTCGCTCAAGCCTTTAAGGCGCACGGGGGTCCACACCCACACTTGGTCCCCTGGTTCGGAGTGGACTTCCTTGTGCCGAAGGTTATAGTGTCGAGCGTCGGTGGCATGCTGCTCCTTGATGTGCAAGCGGGCCACCTGACGGGCTTGCTCGGCCTGTTCTGCGAAATAGGCGGCATCGGGTTCGACCGCTTCTTCCCCGCACGGGAGCATCGCGTCCAACATCGTGCGGGCCTCTCTGCCATATACAAGACGGAACGGCGGGAACTTCGTGGTTTCCTGCGGCGCCCTATTGTAGGCGAAGGTGGCATACGGCAGGATCTCGTCCCACATTTTATGTTCAACGTCGATGTACATTGAGACCATGTCCGCCAAAGTTTTGTTTAGTCGTTCCGTTAATCCATTTGTCTAAGGGTGATATGCTGTTGTGCGATGCTCGGTATGGCTGAGAGTGAAGATGTCTCGCAGTAGCCGAGCTGTAAACGCCTTTCCTCGGTCAGTAATGATGGTCGATGGTGCACCGTGTCTGAGCACAATGTCGTTCATAAAGAATCGAGCAACTACGCCGGCAGTACCTCGGGCAAGGGCCTTCGTTTCAGGGTAGCGTGTTAAGTAGTCTGTGGCGACTACGATCCACTTGTGTCCGTTCGAGGATAAATTAAATGGTCTTAAAAGGTCCATGCCCACTTGCTCGAAGGGTGTGAGGGGTGGTTCAATAGATTGTAACATACCGGATGGCTTGAGCGTGGTTTTTTTTCGCCGCTGTCATTGTCGACAAGTCTGTACGTAACGTCTATGCTCGGAGAAAGATGTGGCCAGTATTAGTTCTGCCGGACTCGGTTTAGGGTGCGTGTAAAGCCAAGATGCCCTGAAGTTGGTTCGACGTGGCAAGACAGGAGGATTTCGTGCCTTAGATCAGCCGGTATGACTAGCAGGTATGTTTTTGCACTCGACGTAGAATTCATTTGTAAAGCACCCCATTGCGGAGGCAATACGACGACAACCCCCGAGCAAGATACCGGGGTATTGTAGGATGCCCACCTTCAAGATCAGTCGCAGCTCATCGTCGGCACGCTGTTTGGAGACGAGATCGGACGTAGTGACTGCTCCGAGGAAGTTATCGTCGTCGGTGGCATCTGACAAAGGAGGGCCGACGGGCGCGCGGCATAGCCTATCAGCATCGCTGTGCTTCCGGCCAGACTTATAAATAACATCGAAATCGAACTTCTGCAGGCGCAATGCCCAACGTGCAAAGCGGCCAAAAGGATTCTTTAAGTTTTTTAGCCAACACAACGAGTGATGGTCAGTGATGACACGAAACGGTCGGCCATAAAGGTATGGGCGGAACTTGCCAGCGGCCCATACTACCGCCAAACATTCTTTTTCAGTGGTGGAATAATTACACTAAGCACGGGAAAGTGCACGGCTGGCGTAGGCAATTACTTTCTCGACCCCGTCTTGGTGCTCAACTAGAACGGCACCAAGGCCGACGTTGCTCGCATCCGTGTGTAACTCTGTGTCGGCATCATCGTCGAAATGTGCCAGGATTGGGGGTGACTGGAGCCGGCGTCGTAACTCGTCGAAAGCCATCTGCTGCTCGGCGCCCCAGGAAAATGATGCGTCATCTCGAGTCAGGAGAGTCAGAAGGCTGGCCATCTGTGCAAAGTTTTTGTTAAAGCGACGATAATAGCAGGACAGCCCCAAAAACTGTCGGACTGCTTTTTTGTGGGCGGGAACAGGAAAGGCAGCAAATGCAGCAAGTTTCTCAGGATCAGCTCGGATGCCATCAGCACTCACGATGTGCCCGCGAAACTTCAATTCGGTGAACCCGAAGTGGCACTTTTGTGGCTTGACAGAAAGGTTGGCAGACCGGACAGCTTCAAGAACAGTTCTCAGGCGACGCAGGTGTTCCGTGAACGTCGGTGAAAAAATTATCACGTCGTCGAGATACACAAGGCATGTCTGCTACTTAAGAACTGTAAGCACAGTGTCCATCATCCGCTGGAAGGTGGCAGGAGCACAGCAGAGTCCGAATGGGAGGACGCGGAATTAATAGAGCCCATCTGGTTTACGAAGGCAGTTTTTTCACGATCGCTCTCATCAACTGCAATTTCCCAATAACCACTCCTGAGGACAATGGAGGAGAAGTACGTGGCTCGGCGAAGACGGTCGAGAAAGTCGTCAATCCGTGGCACAGGATAGACGTCCATTTTTGTCATACTGTTAAGTTTCCGACAGTCAACGCAGAAACGAAATGTTCCGTCTTTATTTTTAACGAGGACTACAAGCGACGACCATGGGTTGCTTGAAGGTTGAATGACGCCATTGGCGAGCATCTCCTTGACTTGCTGTTGGATAGCGTCTCTCTCCCGAGGAGACACACGATAGGGCTGCTGAAGGATGGGTCGAGTGCCTTCATGCGTGATAATTTGGTGTTTAATGATCGACGTTTGCTGCACTTTAGATGAAGACGTGAAGCACACACGAAACTCCAGCAATAGATCTTGGAGTTGCCTCTTTTTAGCGGAGAAAAGGCTAGAATTGATGTCGACAGCGTATACGGCATCATCCGGTTCAGTGCTAGGCGTAGCTTCCTCTGAAGCAAAACATTCGGCGACTTCGTGCAGATGGTCGACGTAAGCAATGACAGTGCCACGGAACGGATGTCGATGTTCATTGGAGAAATTGGTGACAAGCACCTCCGTCTCTTTTCCACGAAGGAAACAAAGACCTCTTGCCACAGAAACTCCCAAGGCGAGTGAGAGCGAGACATTAGGCTCAACAACCCGGAGGCCGTGATGTGGCTCGTCACAAGTAATTCTGGCGAGGATGCTGGCGCGTGGTTGGCATTGTGAGGCTATCATCGGCGACTCGCAGCGTAGAGTGCGACCCGCGATACTCAAGCTTTTCAGTGGCCAGTTTGGCGGAAAACGTCACCAAGCGGCTCGGTAGATCTATAGTGGCACCGTGCTGACGAAGGAAGTCGATGCCAAGAATAACATCACGAGAGCATTCACGTAGAACAAGAAAAGTCGCAACCAATGTGCAGCCTCGCACCGTAACCCAGGCTGTACACATACCCAGTGGTGCAACCACATGTCCGCCTGCCGTCCGTATATCTGGTCCGTTCCATGGCGTCATCACCTTTTTCAGTGTCCTTGTAAGCCGCCCGCTAAGGATAGTATAATCGGCTCCCGTATCAACTAAAGCTCTTACCTCCTTCGTGTCGACAATAACAGGGATGTCCAGGGAGCCCCGGCCAAGACCAGGGCCTGTCGACGTCGGTTCGGAGTGAAGTGAGCGGTGTGGCGGCGGAAGCTGGACGGCAGTTGAGTGGTCGGCATCGGGACAATTCAATGTCGACGGCAGGACGGAGTGAAGCAAGCGGTGCGTCGGCGGGAGCTGGGCGGCAGTTGTGTGGTCTGCGTCGGGGCGATTTAAGCGACACGGCGGTGATAACTGATCGGCGATGCGGACGACTTCGGGGCGATCTGGTCTGTGCGGCGAAAACTGGACAGGAATTCGTCCTTCGACGTCGGGGCGAATCGAGCGGTGCGGCGGTGGAAGCTTTACGGCGAATCGGTGTGCAGCGGTCTCGTCCCCAAAGGTCGCCGGAGCTAGTTTTCCCGATGAGGGCTCGAGGAACCATGGCGTCCAGCAGTATACCGTGGCCCAGAGGGCGAAGAGCGACGAGGCAAAGGCGAGCGCGACTCGCGACGAGGAGAATGTGGCAGACTACGCTGGCGGGTGACGTACTCGGCGATGTCCTGAGGCCGCTGACCAGACCGTGGACGAGGGCTGTCGGGAGAAAATCCTCTAAGGCCCATCTGACGATAAGAGCACTGCCGGTAGAGGTGCTCTGCCTCGCCATAGTGGTAGCAGAGAGGGCGGTTATCTGGAGCGCGTCAGATATCAGTTTTCGGGGCGTCTGGCGCCGATCTGTCCAAAGGGCAGCGGTTCCGCAGCGTGCAAAGCAACCTGAGGTGGCGTGTAAGGCGAAGGGGTAGGTAGCAGGGCTGGGCGGCGTGTGACATCAGCATAAGTCATCCGCTGGGTGAGGCCACGGGGGTGGTGGTGGAACGACTGTACTTGTCGGTGGCATGAGTGCGTTCTGGACCTCCTCACGGATGATGCTGGCCAGGGAAGCCGCGCCAGGAGTAAATGATCCACGAAGTTGCTGGAGCTCCTCGTGAACCACGGTGCGAATGAGGTTGCGAAGGGAGATCATATCTGCCCCAGGATTGTAGTCGGTTCGTTCAGACGGCGGTAGTGTGGAGATGGAATTCAGCGGCCGAGCGTACTGGTTTGAGCCAAAAACGCCGCGACAGTGGTGGGCGGGTTCCGCACGAGGCCGGAAAAAAGCTGGTCTTTGACGCCGTGCATCAGGTGCCGCACCTTCTTCTCCTTACTCATGGACGGGTCGGCGCGATGGCAGAGGCGCATGACGTCTTCAACGTACATTGCGACCCCTTCGTTCTGACGCTGAACTCGAGAGGTCAGGGCACGCTCGGCATTCTCTCGGCGGTCACTGTTGGCGTACGTACCGAGGCCTCGGGGCCTCGAGGCTTCGGAAGGCCGGCCACGTGGAGAACGTGGCCTCGCGGTTCTCGAACCATGTCAGAGCAGCGTCTTCAAGGCTGAAGCAGACGTTTCGCATTTTCGCACCATCGTCCCAGCCGTTAAACGTCGCGACCCTTTTGTAGTGAGCTAGCCAGTCCTCGGCGTCTTCAAACTGCTCACCGTGAAATGGTTTAGGGGTACGTGGGGTCTGAAGGATGAGACAGGACGAAGGGGTGGAAGGGACAGTCATGGTACGGGCGGTCTGTGTCGTTGCCCCAACTAGGGTCTCTTCGTCAAGAGGGAAGGACTCAGAGGACAAGCCTCGGAGCCGTCGGCTCGTACGATGAACAGGAGTGGTCACTAGAGGCGGCCGCGTAGGGTCGTCTGCAGGAGAAGGGATCATCGATGGAACCACCACCAGTGTCACGACTGAAGTCACAGGGAGCGGTGAAGGCACACGTAGCCGAGGACCTGAGAATAAGGTCGGCTTGTAATTCCGATCACATAGTCAGCCCCAGCGCGCCGCTCGTGCTAACAACCGCTTCGTCGTCGTCGGCACAAAACACGGCTGTCGCGCGGCGCTAGGCACGTGGCAATATTGTTACGTGGTGGCATGACAAGCTATGGAACATGGCGACTGAACAGAAACAGAACGACGTGATGACATGACGATGAAACATTCTTTAATGGCCAGCGGACCGGGCGCGAGCGCTCCGCCCCTCGCCACTGCCCGCTTCATCTTCGTAGCACTACCCTGGGCCAACGAGCGATCGTCCCGATAGAAATCCATTGCATGAAGTGACGATGAACACAGATACAGGATTAGGACATGAAACGATGGACACCACAATGAATGCGAAGATAGGATGAATGCTTGTCCCAGAGCATCAGGTCCAATCTTCACCGTTTGCCGAAGGCCAAGACTCATGGACACGCCAAGCGGCTTGGGCGGGGTGCTGTCTTCGCTCGAGTGGTCGTTAGGTTGCTTCGTCGTGGGGTCGGTAGGGTCGGCTATGGGCTCTGCCTGGTCGTCATGTGTTGTGGTCAGGGCTGGGGACGGGGCTGGGGAGAGCGGCTGGTCAGTTTTGAGGATAAAAGGCTGGGGCAGAGCTGGACGGCGATCTCCACGGGCTTTCGGCAGATGGACCCGGCGTACGGTTGGCGGCGACACAACAGAAACAGAACGATGTGATGACATGACGATGAAATATTCTTTAATGGCCAGCGGGCCTGGCGCGAGCGCTCCGCCCGCGCCACTGCCTGCATCGTCATCTTGGCAGCAATATTTTTCATTCTTCTCTCCAAGTTACGGAAAAAAACAGATGTTAAGTCTGTCCAGCCTTTTCTATTCCGCCAGCACAGAAATAAAAACAGCCAAACATATATACAATATTCTTCAGAGCAGAACCTAATAGTGAGTTCAGCCAGGATGGTGGATGTGTGTAAGTCACAGCTGCAAGAAAGCTCTTCAGAATGATTCAATTGAATGCCGCATGAATGTGTGCTAGGTATTTTCTGGAGTTTAGTTAACGTCTACTGATAGGCAAGACGATAGCTATGCGGGCGAGTTGGTGATGCATTTTCCAAGAAATAACAGCGTGAACAACGGGGATGAAGGGCAGAAAACCACGCAACAAGCGCTGGCTTCCAACTAAAGTTTAATCGCAGGAAACGCGCATTTATGAGGGAACAGCAAACTGAACGACAAAACCAGAAGGCAGGTGCTACTAAGTGTGGTCAAGGTAGGCAACCCCACAGTCATGCAGGAGCAGGGATGGTTTGATGACACACAATCTTGTTTTTTTTTCCACATTTGATAAGCCTCGATGATTTCCGTGGTCAACTGGTCGGTTTGTTTATACAGAATGTCACTATAGTATAAAAAGGGGAAACAATATTGACACTTTCGGCAATGATCAACTAAATTAGTGGAGCGGGTAGAGTCTAATGAGTTAAGATATTATCTGAATCGTGTGTTAATACACCTTCCTATTTTACTTATGTATATCGTACCACAGGGCAGAGGCATTTTATATACAGCTCCCTCAGAGCACGACAAAAACTTATCATGCTTAATGCCACAAGACGGTACATATTTCTCAGGATTACAGGCCTTTTTTCTACAAGTGAACAATTTTTACTGAGCTTATTTGGTGCCAAAAAAGCATCAACTTCCTAACTTTAGACCACATTTTTAAGACCACGAGAAAGGCGGTGTACTGAGAACTTTTTCCGTTTCTGTTCTTTCAATAGAGAAGGCGGCAAAGCCAAGGTTTTTGGCTCTTTAATTATTTTATGGCAACCCAAAATGATGAGCTCGTCTGGATAACCTGCATACTTGGGCCTCTTAGCCTGACCATCAAAGCATTGTTTTAGAGCATGGTGACAGGATTTTGACAATGCCACTGACAAAGATGAAACCACAATTCCACTTTTTACTACCTTGAATGATGCAGCTTATAGTTCAGCAGTAGTTTATCGACCAGTGGTGTGTATTTCCAACACATGTGTCTCTTCTCTACCATCAAACACAAATCTGGTTATCGACCGGTACTTCAGTGGTGAAATGCAAACCCATGCTTTGAATACTTCTAACGAATCAGATTTATGCCTAGCAAATTCCGTTTTTTTCAATGAGAATCAAGAAATCATCGACGTATCTGAAAATTTGTTATGTCATCATATCAAAATCATTTAGTATGCCTCTATCCAACAATGACAGAAAAGTATCACAAAACGCAGGCGCTACTCTAGAACCTATACAACGCTCGCTTTTTAGGTGTACAGTGCACCATCCCATCACGGTAGACTTAGCATAAAAAGACAACAGCTCAAAAAACCCAGCTACTGAAATACCACAAAAAAAAACGAATTGTGATTCATAATTGTCCGAAGTAACACAATTAAAAACAGCAGTCATCCCTTCGTTGTGCGGAAGAGAGTAGAAAAAATTTACCACATATATACTGAAAGCTGTGCGTAAATCTGGGTTTTGCTCCTGTAAAAACTTAGCGACACACTCAGAGATTGAAATCTTAACAGGATCATTAATAGATAATGCTGTCAAATGCTTCTGTAAGTAGCTGGAAGCCTAATGTTGCCAGGCACCCTTCTCCGTGACATTCACCTGGAACAGTATTTCCGTTTTATGCGTTTTGGCAGATAAGAATATCTTCAAACAGTTGCTTTTACACTGACTTTCAGTCATTCGAGATTCAAATTTTCAATCAGCTCTAGAGCCCTGGCTTTTGCCTTCTGTATATTCTCCGATACCGGGCGAATTTCTTTCGGATAGCTACTAACGTGTTATTTGAACACGAATCAGGTAATAGGAAAAAGCAACTTTTTTGTCAGCATTTACCAATTGCAAGTTATGCAAGACAAGAAGTGAATCACTAAACCAACTTACCAAACGAAAAAAAAAAAGATTTTGTGCAGGCAAACAGTAAAGTTTTTGGTTCGGATGTTGATGGGTGACTGGATGGCGGAGCAATCCAGTAAGTTGGTGGAGCAACTTGGTAAACAACCGGAGAACTTTATACAAAAGAATAAGAGGTACAAGAGTTATATTCACAAAGAAAAACTAGCCGTGGTCGGCCGCGCCGACAGCTAAACAGAGCGACAAGGGACTCCGTGTTCCCGCAGTCGAGCTGGCGCCTCTTGCCCCAGCTCCAAAGCAACCACTAGCTACTCCCGGCGCTCGCCAGCGCGAGCGTCTTAACGCAAGGAGTAGCTCCAGCCAAAAAGACACTCGGGGCCCGTCCCGCGCTCCAGAGGTGAGCCGAGCGCGCGCCCTTTCCACACGTAAAAACATAAAAACACAGTAACTGTAGCTCTTCCCCGCGTATGTGGGCCACTCGTCGCAGCCTGTCCGACCGTTTCGCTTACTGTTCGCTTACTGACAGTCGTGTAGTAGCAAGCTACACGTTATGCAGCGGGACGAAAGCCAGGCCCCTCTCG
>JAJIZL010124314.1:99971-125897 GCA_023969395.1 Amblyomma maculatum | reverse complement strand
CTCAGAAAAAAAAAAAAAAAAACGCCTAGCACTTAAGCTGGAAAACCCCGTTTTTGTCATTTCAAAATGTTGCACGTTTGGAGGCCTGCTGCGTGCGCACTAAAATTTTGTCATCCATTGTTTTTTACTCACCACATCAACATAACTTTTATTTGTATAAGAAGTATTGAAAGCTTGTTTCATTGATGCAGTTGATTTAGTAAAATATTGCAAACTTTGCTTCAAGCGCAACGCGCTACAAAAATGTTTATTATCAACCTTACATACTGGCGTGATGCGTTACGTTGTTTGCACTAAAATATTCTGTCTTTATTACGCAGGTTATATTGTTAATTTAAGGCAGAATCTGGAGATCTAAGCTGCTATGTGTGTTCTCTGTAACGCTGGAAAGCAATTTGCTTATGATTGCATTATAAAAAAATACACATTTAAAAACCATCTAAAAAATATAGCATTGTTAGTTATGGGCAAAGCTGAGAAATGGAATAATATATTAATAGACTAGATTGAATACTACTGCACCTAGAAATAAAAAAGAATGAAAGACAGAGAAAAAGTGCAGCCTTCACTTGCGTTCTGCCATGAAATTGACAGAAAAAGCGAATTAATACCATTTTAAGCCAGATTATGTCCTTGCTGACAAGCAGAAAAAGGCTTTATTAGCGCTGACAAGGCTTTAAATTTTACTTACAGTAAAATGTAGCTAAATTCAGCAAATACTAAATTGAAGTTTTGATGCCTACTCTATAAGTGGGAGTCATATAAGCAAATCTATAGATTAAAAAGAGGCATTTTTATATTTCTAATTTTACATTTTGCAGAACTCAATATATTTACGGACTCATATTAACAAAGTACTTTGCATTGTTTCCAGAGATTTCGATCAAAATCGATGTTGCGGCATTTTCTTCAGTCCTAATCAGTTTTCTTTATTTTACCATTTTTTTTTTTAAATTTTGGCCAATTTAAATATTATATGTAGAAAAAAACAAACCTAAAGCTTCAAGTTTTTCCAGAAGTAAAGAATGGAACCTAGATAATGCAGAGAAATAGTTTCAGTGCCAGGATAATATTGGATCTTGCAAGAATGCAGGCTGAATTTGGCCATTATCAGGACAAGCACTTGGTTTAATATTTAATGTTATATTTTTAAACAATATAACGCAACACTTTTTATTCCACGATATTGTTGAGGTACTGAAGATTCTTGAGAGATATTTGAAGATCGAAGATCTTTTTTTTAATCGCAGCAAATTTACCCTTTACTGCTGTTTTCGAATTTTGGACAATTTTGATGTGTTGTGTAGAACACACCTAGCGGTCTGGAGCTCCAAATATTGCCTGGAATTAAGAACATGCGTTAGGAAGTGGAAACATATTTAATGCAACCGACCTAATCCATCACATTCCAGTATACAAGGTTAAAAATGCATGTTTTTACAGCGCATCGCTCCTGAACCAAAGTTTGCGATTTTTTAATAACTCAACTGCAAAAACAAAACGGGTTCCTAATACTGTTTGTAAATGTAAAACCTGCATATATTTAGTGAGTAAAAAATAGTAGATGACAAAATCATGGTATCCAAATTTGCAACATTTTGAAATGGCAAAAGCAGCGTTTTCTACCTCTAAAGATATACCGTAATATTCTTTTTTTTTGTTTTCGAAGAAACTACGCCGTATCTTGCAAAACTAAGGTTAATTCCTTTGTGTCTAGATATTTGCCCACCACATATAAAAATTTCATTTGAAACGAAAGATGGTCATGGAACGTCTATTATGTTTCTTATTAAGGCACCCATATACGCTGTGAGAAAGCCACTATCAAGGGCTTATTTTTAAAATTACATATTTCGAACGGTTGGGCCATTTAAGAAAATTTGAAAGCTAGGCACACCTTCGGTGTCGCCAGCCCTCACTTTCTGTTACAGCTGCACTTGCGAAGCTGAATTAATACGTTGAGTACTTTATTTTAGCCACGAATATTGGTGTCAATTTTAAAGAAAGACCGGAGTGACGCGATTCTCGTAATATTTGTAAGTGAAATCTGTAAAGCTTACAAATATACCTATATGTATGATCTCATGCAGATTTTATTCAAGTTACATTACACCTGCTGTGCTTGATCGCTTGAGCCAAGGGTTAGAAATAAACCATTAGAAACAGGCGATGGAAACCGATGACGCATTGCCGGCAGCCTCTTCGGACAGCACAGTAAAGTTTTATTTTGTACGTAGGGAAGTAAGGCCATTCGCTCCAAGTACTAAATATTCACTTTAGACAATAAATACGACTTACAGAGTCGGTGAGCACGTTCGGAAACCTCTGTTTCGATATTTGCGGTTAGAAACCTCATGTGTACCTTTTTTTTTCTATCTGCAGTGTTATGTAGATACCGGTTATGTAGATACCGAAACCGTTACCAGCCCAGTCGCACACCTCAATTATGCTGCTCTCAACATGATTTTGAGCGGACGAAACAACCTGCCGCTATGATGGCTGGTCCCATGCATGAGTAAGGGTGATATGCTTGCGATGGTGCACACGAAGGCGCGAGTTACACTGAGCGCGATGAACTTTGCAGTGCGGATAATGACTACAAAGCGGTAAGAATACAAATGAGTGTGTAAAGAAGACAAAGAACAGAAAACGCTGCGGCATCGCCATCACCATCGCTTGTCTCCGGCGCCCATCTCGCTCGCGCTGAAGCTGTGCCCTGCGGCTGGTAATTCGACATTCCAACCAACCATTAAATCCACATTTCACTTGGTGGAGGTCAATCTGAGGTTCCCTGTACCCATCTCACCCTGAACTTCGCAGCAGAACATTGACTACCCATATGACGGAGCCGACTTCATAGCACCTGCCTCCGCCCCTCACCTGCACAGGTGCGCTTCGTCAACGGGACCCGGCTACCTTCAGTGGAAGCAGCGATGACGACGTCGACGATTGGCTGACCACTTACGAACGGGTCAGCCGTCACAATAACTGGGACGACAACCGTAAGCTCAACAATGTCATATTTTACTTGAGCGACGTCGCTAATCTGTGGTTTCGAAACCACGAGTCGGACTTTGCCACCTGGGCGAATTTCAAGACGAAATTTTCTGATGTCTTTGGCCGCCCCGCCGTCCGAAAACTCCGCGCGGAACAGCGTCTTCGGTCGCGACTGCAGCTGCCCGGTGAAACGTTCACCAGCTATATTGAGGACATTGTTGATTTGTGTCGCCGCGTTTACCCGACCATGACCGAGGCCGTTAAGATACGTCATGTCCTCACAGGAATTGACGCCGGCGCTTTCAACATGCTTATTGCCAAAGGCCCCAATACGGTCAAGGAAATCTCCGACCTCTATCAAAGCTACGACGAACTCCGCAAGGAGCGTGCTTTGATTCGCCAGCCTCATGCATCACTCGCTTGATTAGGCGCTGAGAGGGAGTCATCTAGCCTCTCTGAAGACATCAAGGCTTTTGTACGTCAGGAGGTCGCGCGACAACTGTCCCTACAGCCATGTGTTAAGGAGTGGTCAACAGCCGGCCTTGTTCCGGAGCTTCGCCATGCAATCGAGCAGCATGTATCTGAAGTGCTCCCTAATCCTGTTCCTCAATCAGCTCCGGTCGCACCTTCAATGCCGTTACTCACGCCCACAGTTTCATCGTCCGGCGTTGCGCCACTGAGCTACGCTCCAGCATTCGCGCCGGCTCCTCCTCAAGTATTGCGTCGCACGTATGCCGAAGTCACTTCAAGTCCACCGCCTGAGCCAGCATATAATATAAATTTAATAATATAAATTGTTTATTTATTTCAAAAAATTACATACAAATAAATATGCCTATGCTTCGCCCCCCATGCGGTCCGCACCAACAGCTTTTGCTCCCCCCTTGCATCAGACACCATCTCCATGGCGCACTGCAGACAACAGGCCTATTTGCTACCACTGCGGCATCTCTGGACACACTACACGCTACTGCCGGCGCCGAATCAATATGGCCTTTGCTGCACGGCCTGCGCCACCTTATTTGGCCCCCCAGTTCCCAGTCCCATCGGGTCCTCCAACCGCACCCCCTGATCCTCCGGACTTCCTCCCTCGTCGTTCGCCATCACCACGTCGCCGCTCCATTTCGCCAATGCGCCGACGACCCGTTACCCAGCCGGAAAACTAAACGCCGCAGTTCGCGAGGCACGAACTGCGTATTCGACAGAAATTCAAAGTCCTCGTTTTAATCCCGCGAATGTTATTCCTGTCATCGTTGAAGGTGTTCATACTCTTCGCTCGTCGACACCGGTGCCGCTGTATCAGTTATCAGCCAAAAACTCTGCCGCTCCATCCGAAAGGTTACTACGCCTCTCGAGGGACTATCGCTTCGTACCGCATCCGCTCACAGTATACAGCCGACAGCTATATGCACTGCTCACGTCGTCATTGCTGCAGCCTTGTACATCATCGAATTCGTCGTTCTCCCCACATGTTCTCATGACGTCATTCTCGGCTGGGATTTCCTGTCCCAGCATCATGCTATCATTGACTGCGCCAGTCCTCAAGTAGAGCTCATTGAATCGAGTGATGCACCGTCTGATGCCCTGCTCCACGAGCCGTGTCCTCGTTTTGCGACCAAACTCCTCGTAGCTCACGACACAACCATCCCATCCGTTAGCGCTGTTCTGGTTGCCCTCGCTGCCGCTTTTACCACCGCTGCGACAGTTCTCTTTGTGCCCTCCAACGTTGTCTGCCGCCGCCGCCAGTTACCGTTGCCGTTTGCCGTCCTTGACATGAACAAGGGCGCTAGCACACTTCTGGTAGCCAATCCTCTTGCGTCTCCCGCTATGTTGATCGAAGGGGAGTGCCTCGGCCGCATCGAGCCCGTGGACCTTCTGTTCGCCTTTGATGATTTGTCATTCCCTGTTTGCCAAGTTGACGCCTTGACTCCAACTCATGTGGCTTCAGATCCGCTACAGCGGGATCTTTTTGACCATTCTGTGGACAGCGCTCTAGAGCCGCGCCACCGAGAACAACTTCTTGACCTTCTACACCAATTCCGCTCCTCCTTCGACATCCCGCAATCTTCCTTGGGCCGCACGACGACCGTTACTCACCTCATTGACACTGGCGCTCACCCACCTCTCCATCAGCGGCCGTATCGGGTGTCCCCGACTGAGCGCCGTGTTATTGCCCAACAAGTCGATGACATGCTGCAACGCGGAGTAATTAGAGAATCCTGAAGCCCGTGGTCGTCTCCTGTGGTCCTAGTTAAAAATAAGGATGGCTCCATACGATTTTGTGTTGATTATCGCCGCCTCAACAAAATCACTCGTCGTGATGTGTACCCCCTCCCACGAATCGACGATGCCCTAGACTGTTTGCAAGGCGCAGAATTCTTTTCCTCCCTCGATTTACGCTCCGGGTATTGGCAGGTACCCATGGCAGAGGCGGATCGTCCGAAGACCGCCTTTATTACTCCAGACGGACTATACGAATTTAATGTTATGCCATTCGGACTCTGTAACGCCCCAGCCACATTTGAAAGAATGATGGACACTGTACTGCGCGGCCTGAAATGGAACATCTGCTATGCTACCCCGATGATATCGTCGTCTTTTCAACCGACTTCTCGACCCACCTGACTCAACTTTGCCAGGTCTTCACCTGCCTAACCCGCGGCGGTCTTCAACTGAACCTCAAAAAGTGCCGCTTTGGTGCCCGCCAGCTCACAATACTCGGACATGTTGTGTGTAAAGATGGAGTTCTGCCTGATCCTGAGAAGCTGCGCGCCGTCGCTGACTTTCCGAAACCGACCACTTTGAAACAACTGCGAAGCTTCGTGGGCCTCTGCTCGTACTTTCGTCGTTTTGATCGGAATTTCGCAACCATCATAGCCCCCCTTACACAGCTCTTGAAAGGCACCCCTAACCTCTCCTCTTGGTCGCCAGCCTGCGATGATGCATTCGCGACACTGCGCAATGTTCTGACGTCACCACCAATCCTTCGCCATTACGACCCTACTGCACCTACAGAACTTCACACCGATGCCAGTGTTGTCGGCCTCGGCACCGTCCTCGCCCAGCACAAGCCTGGCTTCTCCGAATACGTTGTCGTGTACGCAAGCCGTGCTCTCACCAAAGCCGAGTTCAACTACTCCGTTACCGAAAAGGAGTGGCCGTATAAGTAAGGGCGGAACTTCGTTACGGCCCACACGATTGCTAAGCACTCCTTTTGAAATGTGGATTTAATGGTTGGTTGGAACGTCTAGCGCTGGCAGTACTTTGGGCACAGCAGGATCGAATTACCAGCCGCAGGGCACAGCTTCAGCGCGAGCGAGATGGGCGCCGGAGGCAAGCGATGGTGATGGCGATGCCGCAGCGTTTTCTGTTCTTTGTCTTCTTTACAAGTGGAACATTATTTTTCAGCTGTAAAGTACAAATACGGTCTTGTTGAACGGTTGGGCTGGCGCGGACAAAGAAACCACAGGCAACTTATAGGTCTAATGCTACACAAGGCTGTCGAGCCAAGCCAAGGCCTCAGTTGTATTGTCCGGCAATCTGATTTTTGAATTTTCGAGGTTTCCTATTGTATCTGGGGAATGAAATGCAGACGTCATGGTTCTTTATCGCTAATAATGAAACGTGGTTTGTGCCGGTACTCTTCAAAGTAGCAACACCATTTATTGTGTAAGTCATTAATCAGTAATTTAGGTAAATAATGTCAATTAAGGATTCCAAACAAAACCTTTTCTGTGGCGCTCAAGGTAGCTTCCAGCAATATGTATCTGGTTTCCTTCCCCAGCCTCGAAAATGTCTTTTTTATCGCTTGGATGAAATTTGCTTGGACAAGCAGTATATGTGTAAAAATGGTGCACCTCATTTTTCAAATGACTTCAGATATCATCGGATGACTACATCACGACTAATACCACTGAAGGTCCTTATAATTCCATATAGATATGGAACATCGTCACCAACTCGCCCAACAACTGACCTTGTCCTTATAATTGCTTGAGTGACAGCCTTTAACCATTTTAACAGGCTAGGAAACTCATATGAATACGGAATGAAGGCTGATATTTTCTTTTGTTTATTTTCTAGGATGCCTGAGGAGAGGCAGCATGTACCTGAGTGACGTCCTCTCCAGGAAGACCGCGGCAGCAATCAAGCGATGGCTCGTGACAGTGAAGTAATAGGACGGCGGGCACAACGAGCAGGGAAACGTGACATCTTCGACTCAGTCTAGAAGCTGAAAGCCAGAATAAATTGATGTGAAGCCTCACAAACTTAGCTGAAAGTGCCATTTTTTTATTATCAGGGTTTTGAGCATGTTTCGAATATTTAAGAAAAACCAATAAAAAGTGCTGTTTAAACCTAGATTTGGCGATGCTCAGGCTTTTTTGAGCTACATACGTATGGGTTGCTTTTCACCTGCCCGGTGAACACCATTACTGATACCACAAAGTTAGAGCCCGCTTGGATGGATAATTGGAAACAACTTTATTTAATAAAAAAAAAGTCTTCCAGTGTGGTCTCCTACTAGTCCAGGAGTCCACGGGCTTTGGCTTCACATAGAGCCCGATCGACCAGCTATTTCTGACCGGCTGGTTGAGCTGTCCGCAAAGCAGCCTCCCAGGAAGAAAAGGTGGAGAAGATGCGCATCTCAAAATACTGCCGCAGCGCTAATTTTCCATGCACAATTGAACTGCAGACGTTTTAAAGGGTACACCATAGGCCATGGATGAGTAGACCACTAATTATACATGGATAAACCACCGGGCAGCGTGTACCGCCGAAATGGTTGGGCCATGTGTGGGTAAGCCATGACCCATATGCATGACCCTAGCGCGGCAGTAGGCTGGCCAAGTCGGCCATACTCGTTGGCCCTAGGTCCACTGCCGACGGTGGATAAACCACCGGCCAGCGAGTACCGCCGAAGTGGTTGAGCCATGTGTGGGTAAGCCATGGCCCATTCATGACCCTAGCGCGGCAGTAGGCGGGTCAAGTCGGCAAGCCATGGCCCATGCATGACCCTAGCGCGGCAATAGGCTGGCCAAGTCAGCCGTACTCGTCGGCCCGAGGTCGATTGCCGATGATCGACCGTTCTTAGGCCATTGTCAATCCCCGACCTCGGGCTGAGGTAGGTGGCCTAGGTGGGCCCGGTGAGTTTCAGTCGGCCATATTGGCAAGGGCCGAGTGCGGGCCGACCATAGGCTTGCCGCTTGGGGTTCACCGCCAACACCCCGACAAGCGAGTGGCCGCCAACCAGCGCGTCGGACTACTCGACGTGCCAGCCTTCGACCGTAAGGACTTTGTTTGCCTCCTGCGTCTCCGCATCGGTTGTGTGTGGACTGCTGAATGAATGTCGCGCCTCCGCCATGCTCCCAGTGAAGTGTTTGTTCTGTGCGGTGCCCCCAAAGAAACCTTCGAGCACTTGCTCTGTGTCTGCCCCTCCCTGCAACAGTGAGCTGCCCTTCAACTGGGCTACCGACACCTGGGACTTCTCACGTCAACGCTCACCGAAGTCCTCTTTCCATTAGCCAACCAAACTGCCGCCCTCAGGCTCCTCCTTGTATTTCTGGAGGACACGCAACTTCGCCCTCGCCTCTAACACCGCAGGTGTGAGCCCCTCTGCCTTCCTTACATCCCTCCCCCTCACTATTTATATTCTCTCCACTTACCCCTCCCCTGCACAGCCCCGTTGCGGTGGTCCCTAATCTGCTCTAGGAGACAGTTATAGGGCTGTGCCTCCCAATTTCTTCACCCACCCTCCCTATTCAAGAACCTCAAGTTCATGGTCGTGAGAAAAAAGGAATTGTTCAGATCAGGCAGAAGGCGAATGCCGCCCATTTTCTCAGCAGCATTAAAACTGTAATTGCAGTTTCGCACCGACGTAAGCCGCCTGTGCAGTACAGCACCACTCACAAATAACAAAACCATAGGTAGGACAACCAAATGCTATAAATAAAGGGTCCGAGGATGCTTCGCACCTGCTAACAGTGCGATCGGTTCGAGAAACAGCCTTTACAGCAGAGATATAAATTATTGCACAATTTGTGAACCTCGGCTCACATGCTTCATGTGAATCTCTACACTTGAATAACAACGCTTTATAATATTCTTAACATGCCATTTCCTGAGTAACAACCGCTGTTTATCAGCGGTAAGGTAGTTGCGAGATATGAGCACAGAATACCAGTGATACGTTGACTGGGAATCAATGTATACGCTGCAAAATAAAGTCACGGAAGTCGCGAGAAAAGCAGGAAACTGTTACAAACTCCTGGCATGTTATGCTGCAAGATGAAACCTACTGCTTCACTCTTATCTCGTCAGAAAAAAGCAATCACTTCTTAAGTCCGCCGCGGAAATCGACCAACGATTCCGAAGAAGTGGACATGTATACAGAGGTGAGGAGTAGAGGCTAGCTCGAGATTCGGCCTGCACAAGAAGCGATATTATAAAGCAGGGAGTGGTTTTTACAGGCAATGCTTGAGCCCATGCGCTGCTGCATACCTACACGAACGATCAAAACGCAAGCTCAGTGCCCACAACATGGTAGCTGCGTCAAGATTTCACATTAACCGTACAGCACAGAAGTCTGTTAACCTGTGTACTACATCAATGATAAGCGCGACAGTTGATTCAACACAGCCGCCTAACAGAACATGAACTTAAAGATTACATTTCGAGTAAATAAAATGAACTGCTTATCTCTCATATTCGAGTTCCTTTTGGGGAGCGCTTATCGCGGCCCATTGTCAAAAACAACCTCAGTCGCCGATGCACTTCAGCCGCCGACATTCCACATGGCACTGCGTAAAACGCTTTAGCGTTTCCAGTGCGGTTGGTGCAGTTAGGCGCACTGCACTCAGTAATAGCTGACGACTGCGTCTGTCACTAGCACTAGAACAGCAACTTGATGCCACAAGATCGCACGGAAAATGTGTGAAACGTATCCCACCGCGTGTGCTCGCACGAGGCGCCGACCTGACGAGGGTTCGTTCGCCATTGTGCCTGCAAGTTGCCTCCCCCGCCGAAAACTCAAACTGAACACTTGACGTCACAAAAGTCATGTGATCGCCTTTCGGCGAATGGTGCTCGGAGCAGCGAGGGAAAACAGGCGCCCAACTCTGCTCCCTAGGGGCATATACAGGAACACTAGCCTCCGATAAAACCCCTTGATACTTTGAAAGTTACGCCGATCGAACTTTGCCGCCGCCGCGCTACCCCCTCGCCCCTTGCGCGCCCCTTCGCTGAAGGTCGGCTCTCCGCCCAATTTCCTGAGCGACGATTGGTCTCCCTGCCGTTGCCCTTGGAAACCAAGGCGCGTCCGGCGTTTTCCTTGTGCTTTCTTTTTACTTCGCGCCATTTTTCTCCTATTCTCGGCGAGCGAATATTGCGCGCTGTGCTTTTATTGCAGCGTGCAAGCTCTATGCCGTGCTGTTGCGCGGAGAACTGCAGCAAGCGGCCTGAAGATGGTTATGCGGTATTCATGATACCTCAAGGCAAGCATGACGGCTTGCAAGAGTCAGTGGGTTCACAAGATTAGTCGAAAGAAGTTTATTCCTAGAAAGAACAGGGTTGTTTGCGACGTAAAGCGCCTTTCTCACTCCCCGTAATGACGCGCCACCTGACGCTGCGTTTTCTATTCCTGCTTGCTCCTCAATATTTTTGCGGCGGTAACATGTTCATTTGATAAAAATAAGGTTGTCGTCTGCAGCATGCTGAATATTCTGCGAGGCTCCAAGGCTCCATCATTTCACACGCTGTCGACTTCTGTCGTCAGAAATACGGCACTATAATCTGATTTTTGCTGTCAGTGATAACTGGAAAAGTACAGTCTATCGATTGCATTTGTCGTGATTATGCTAGGATCCCTGGCCTCCTTCACTAAAAATCAAAATTGGGGCTTGTAGAGGAACTAGTCTTTCCAGCTTGTACTTGTAGTTTGCGTCGGTTACTCAGGAGCAATGAATGCTGGCCCTGAAAAACTCTTTGGCAAGTAAACCCGAGGTATTGCGGGTAATATGCACTAGTTAGGTCGTACGCCACTGTTGTTTTTTTTTTCAATTCTTGAATGTGTCTTGCCATGCTTCGGCGCACGCGTGGGTTAAAAAGTATGCGTTCGTTTTATCAGGGATACGGCCAATGTGCAGGGGGTGTTCACATGATCACACATGCTTCGCTATGACCACGACTACTAGGCGTTGGCAGGTTATCTTCACTTTGAAAGCTGGAGCTCTAAAACCATGATTCCGCGTATTCATTTACTGCGAGAAAAGTTTTCCCATCGATGTCAAATCAGCCGGAATCATTGCATCAATTTTCTGTATTTACGAAACACTTAAAAAATCAATATTTATTATAGTTATGATGTAAAAATAGGGGAACATTTTGCGAGCAACAATTCTTAGCACTGTAACATATTACTCATTTCAATTGTATGCAAGAAGATTTTTTCTTCACCTAGCCTGAGTGATTAACTCATCGCTCTATGTTCTAGCTACATTTCACTGAAGACCGGTTTGAGCCGCCAATATTACACGAACTCGAAAAAAAACAGGCCCAACGCAGTTACATCAGTTTTCTCTCACCGACCTGTCCTGAGGCAAAGGAAGCCTCCTCGACAGAGACATGAACCTCGCGCTGATAGTAGTCAGTTATTTCTGTGGCTTGCTCTTTTCCCACCTCCATTTATGAGAAAATAAGAAAGTATAAGAATTAAAAGTCAATGTATAGTTGTCTCGTCAGATATTATGAGGTAATAGAGATATGACTGACAACGTAAGTCAATGAAAATTGAAGTATATCAATGGGTCATAGAACGGCCTCAGATTAAATAGTGATGGTTATGAATAGTGATAGCTAATGATGGTGACTGTTACGGATATTAATAGTAAATGATAGTAATAGGCCCGGATAGTGAGGTGATAGTGTCCGTTGCGAATAGTGACAATTATGATAGGTCATTTGACGGCATTGGTAGATATAGTGATTGATAGGATAGCGATAGTTAATGAATTGGCAGTTATATGCTTTCTTATTTCCGCACGTTGAAGACATATGTGCCCCCTGCTTTTTATTTGATTGTTGCGTTAAATGAAATTACGCTCTTTTACATAGCGCATGAGGCCACAGTATGCTTGCCCCAGAACTTCAATGTGTCGGCAATAGGTCCCACCACTTCTCCCAGTGTAGCCTGCTGCCTATTAACCACACGCGAAGTCAGTGAGTGGCCGCGTACTCATAAAATTATTTAATTTCTTCATCAGCCTCATATCAAGACCGCCGTGGCAAACCTGTTCCTTGCCGCTTCGAGGCAAGGAACAGCTCAAAGTTTGGTTTTATGCAAGATTAAATAATTAATGCAGATTATTGCGGATCGCTAACTAGCACAATGCCATTACACTTTGCCTAAGCTTTCCGACGGTATGCGGCTCGATGTTGCAAGTAAAATTTAGATTTTAATTGCAATTTACTAAGTATAAATTAATTTGGCCCAGTAATTGATTAAAATACATGTACAATTAACCAATAATCCAATCTCATGGTTGATCACGTGACATATACTATGCTTAGACAGATAGCTTGACAGCAGCGAAATAGACTAAGTTCTGCTTTGACCTTCTCTGATCTTGAAGTTCAAAGCACCAGCCTGGATCGTTTTCCGAAGTTTTACCGCGGTGACAGATTTCACGCCCTGAAAAAACAAACACAAAGTCAGAGGCAGTACTAGATTAGGTGCACAAAGTAAAACACCTTAATATGTGACTTAAAAAGTGTCTGCAGTACAGAACTCGCCTGAAAGCTTTGTTTATCAGTATTCCCCATTCAAACTGTTCTAAGAAACCAATCAATTCATGAACGTTACTTTCGGCATTCTCAATGCTTTTCTCGCAATTTTTCAAAAATTTTGTGCAGTCCTGGAGCGCAGACCTGGCCCAAAAGCTCGCGCTTCACTCACTGCTGCGGCCGGCCGGCGGGCGCCAAGGAGAAAAAGCGTGTCGTGCGCAGCGCTCGCCGCCGCCGCTCGAGGAGAATCGAGGAGGAAAGCGCAGCGCGGAGGAGAGTGTCGCTACTTTCAAATTATCAAGGGATTTTAGCCTCCGAAAACGCCTCGCGCCATCCTTCGGCAACCAGCGACGCGATGCCGCGTAACTGAATGACGCTGAAAAAATAAAAATCGATCTGAATGACGCTGAAAAAATAAAAATCGATAGCTCGTCACGCATAACAGCTATCAGTTGTTTCCCCAATTACTTCGTATAAGCTTCGTGAAGTTTCTTTTTGTAAACATTTTATCTACCTAGATAAAACACACAGGCTTCCTGGGCAATCGAAAAACCAATGTATGGACCCTATAAGATCTAGCAAGATGTAAACGATATAAAAAGATGTATTTGGTTACAATTGATTGAAGGAGGGAGGTTTTGTTTTTCTGATCAGAAAATGTATTCCTGTCAGCCGGGGCCTCGCGGGATTGGTTGCTCCTCGAAGGCGGTGACATGACGTCCTCCGTGATGTCACGGACCTGATTATAGGAGCACGCGACTGTGTTTAGAGGAGATGGCACCTTTCATCTGATTTTTTTTTTTGCACTGGGGGGAAAGAGCAGCATGTCGAGACGGCTGGAGGAAAGAGAAGGGGGCATGCACTCTATAGCGGATGGCTGTGGTTTAGAGAAATAATGATTGTCGCGCTTGCCTCTTCGCTCTTTAAGTTTGGTACGCTCTTAAACAGCCTCGTCGGCGCCGGTACGAGGCATAGGATTTGTGCCGCCGGTTTGAAGCTTCGTTTTGCGATGCGAGGGGTATGACAGTTGTTCACGGGTTAGCTTTAGTGCATAGCATTACTTGGCTTATTAATGCGAAAGCACTACTTCGCTATGTTCACAGATTTCTATCTGCAGACTGCATCTGCAAAATCGTGTCCGCAGTAGTTGTGAGTAATTGAGAAGTAGTAGAGGTTAACAAGTAGTGTCAATCAATAGCAGGTGATGTAATGTTGCTGCCCAAAAATAATGCGACCAATAAGTTAATTGGGTAATCAATATGACGCAAAAAAAAAGCAAATTCGTAACCGCAGCAGTTGTGTGTAATTGAGAAGCGGTAGAGGTAATGAGTGGTTGCAGTCGATAGAGGGTAATGTAATGTGGTCGCCGAAGAAATAATTAGGCCAATATTTTAATCAGGTAATCAATCACAAGAAAAAATGTAGAAGTTTTCCGCAGCACTTGTGAGCAATTGAGAAGTGGCAAAGGTTAATGAGCGGTGTCAATCGAAAAAAAATATATATGCCAAAAGTTTGTTAGGTAAATAAATTGAGGCAAAAAAATAAAATTAAAGGAGAAAATGGTCTCTTTAGCCAATGGCTTTGCGCAACATTTGAATGTATCAAATACTAAAATAAATAATTAAATCAGTCAATTATTGTGACATCAAGGATGTCATGCCCACAACCTGAAGTCGAGCCAAAAAAGAGCATAGGAAGGAATTGATGCGCTATTTGAAAGTACCGAACAGTAAAGTAGTTCGTTAAGGCAGTCAATTAGGGTGACGTCAAGGATGTGACGTCACGCAACTGGAAGTAGAGCCGAAAAAGGATATAGGAAGTGTTTGGCGCACAATTTGAAAGTACCGAAGACTAAAATGAGTAAACAAGAAGTGAATTAATGTGGTGTAGAGGATCTCGCATCACGCAACCGGAAGTATAGCCGAAATAGGGCATAGGAAGGAATTGGCGAGCAAATTGAAAGTACCAAAGAATAAAATGGGTAAACAGGAAGTGAATTAGGCAACTAGAATCAACCAGAAGCAGCGAAAAGCAGCATCCGTGCTTTCGCATAATTCCAGTGCAGATTCTGCAGTGCTCTTTATTTCATCCTAGTGGTGTAGACTGTGTGAATGGCATGTGCGTACACTGTCTTCAGCGGTGGTGTAGCTCATATCGAGTTAACAGCCGCACGTGTTCTGTTTGTTTTTGGACAGTCTGTCAAGTATAAATTGCACTGGACTAATGGTACGTCCTAACTGATTGTAGTTAATTAGCTAATTGTGAATAAAACTACACTTTACACCATGACTGCAAATAATATATTATTGGAAAGCTTACGTAGGATATAATTGCATTGCACTACTTGGATATCTACTTATGCCACCTTTATTTAGTTATTTGATTAAAATAGAAATTTACACTACAACATGAATTGAGGTATCGTTGGATAGCTTACGGCAACTATAATCGCACTGAACTGTATGCAGGTTTCAAATGTTTACCGTTAATCAGATAGAGAAATAAAAAATGAAATTATTGTTATAACATCGTAGAATCATTGGATACCTTATATCCTTGCCTAATAACCTGATTGCCGGTCTTAGTTAATAGTCATTATTTATTTAAATGTGATGAATACTAGATCTTTAAATTACAAATTCCAGTCATTTCGTTGAAAAGGTATCGATGCGTAAATCCAAAATCAAACGCTAAACCTCGCAAAACTCTGTAGAATCGAGCATTAACTGTGTTCAACTCGGTCCGAAAATGCATCACAGGGACGAAACAATAGCATTTAAACGCGGTAGTCCGTACTGTTGTTTTCGGTCTCCCTCCCTTCCCCCCTTCCCTTCCACCGCTTATGCTGTGTGCGGAGTGCTTGTTTAATTTGCAATATGACGCTACGCGACAGCAGGTTGTATATACAGTGTATTTTATTATAATTATATAGTTGCAGTGACGGCCCGAGCACAGTTATTTTCACACAGTTACAGACTTTTTACCGTTTTGTTTTGTAAATAGTAAAGAAGCTCTCTCTGCATGCTTCTCATGTTGCACCCGCTTTAGCTTACATTTTCCAATCCACTGCGTGTCTTTTTTATGCTCGCCGTGAGTAGCTGGGGTTTGATTATTAGACAGCAATTACTAAGGCCAGCAGCCTGTTTTCCTGCCTTTTTTTTTAAGTTAGGTTTGCAGGTCGCTGGGTGGTGGCCACACACAGAGGTCGGGTTCGTCTGTGCCTTAAATAATTTTTGTTTTCTGAAAGACTTGTCACGTCGCTCCCACCTCCGTTGTGCTACCCTCCCTAAACTAAGGGAGCGATCTGCTGCTTGCAGAGGGCCGTCGAGCGGTAAAGTAAAAACCGTTCCGTGGAAGGAGGCTCGCGTTTGGCGACAGGGACTGTGTGTCGCGCGCGCCCCGCGCAATGTCCGGATGCAGCGGTTGATGGCCTTTCTCGGAGAAGCTGCCACGCTGAAATGGGGTGCTTAAATGGTTTTTGGTCGCACCTTGTCAGTGACCGGCCAACCAAGTAAAGACCCTGTATCCGTATGTATTTGTTCTGCGGGCGCCGCTGGCGGATGTGGCGTTTGAACGTGACTGATGTTTTATTGCTGTATTGGAGATTGGGTCTCTCTGCATAGCACGACAGTTCTGTAATGTAGTGTGATGTCCTGCGGCATATATGATTCAATGAAAGTGTGTGGTGCACTATTAACGTTCAGGGCAACTTGGTACTAGTGGGCGGTATATATAGACCACCGAATGCACCCCTTGATTATCTTCTTGAGATACACGACTTCCTGTATAGCAAAGTTAACGCTCGCACAAAACTCATCCTAACAGGCGATTTCAATTTACCAGGTATCGAATGGACAAACTTGGCAATTGGAAGGAACGAAATTTCAAACTGTGAAAAGCTCCTGGATTTAATGCTTAGTTTTTCGCTATCTCAGGTAGTAAATGAACCAACGCGCCTCCAAGGACAAGCTATTTCCGTATTAGATCTAGCCTTTGTATCTAGTATTCTCTGTCCTGAAGTTAGCGTGGAAGACGGAATTTCTGACCATAAATTGCTTTTTCTTACTTTTCCTCACCTGCACCACAACGCTGACCGTAATGACAGCAACTCTTCAATCACTATCAAAGACTACAGCAGGGCAGATGATGTAGGCATCATAGATTACCTAGAAACAATTCTCGATTGTTTTTCTTGTACTGATTCCTGCAGTGTAAACAACCTGTGGCTACAGGTAAAAAGCGCAATAACACAATGCGAAAAAAAATTCGTACCTACGAGAATAAAACGAACAAAAAGAAAAACCCCATGGATTACACGCACCGCCATTTATCTGAAGCGAAGATTACAGCGAATGCGTAGAAGGAAGGGAAATCACACTCAGATATGCGAACTGGCGAGCAAACTAAAATTGGAAATTAAAACCGCGCGGAATGCGTTCTTTTCGACAACTTTATCTAATTTTATCACTAGCGAACCAGGAAAGCTCTGGCGATATTTATCGAACCCTGAACCCCGTTTATCACAAATGGAAATAGATGGTGCGGTAGTCACAGACCCCCTCGTTATCGCAAGTTCTTTCAATCAATATTTTCAATCTGTCTTTGCTCACGAGCTTGCCACGAGTGCTATCACAAGCGAGCAACAATCACTGATGCCGGATATTGAGATTTCCGAGACTGGTATTGTTAACTTGCTTTTGAAGATTGACGTTAAAAAGACCCCTGGTCCAGATAACATCTAAAATACATTTCTGAAGCGATACGCGGAGCAGTTGGCTCCATTTTTGCACAAAATTTTTACACTCTCTCTTGAAACAGGTGTTCTTCCTTCCGACTGGCTATGTGCAAAGGTTATTCCGGTTCATAAAAGCGGCAGCAGACTGTCTGTAGACATGTATAGGCCCATCTCACTAACTAGCTGCTGCTGCAAGCTAATGGCGCATATCATCAATAAATCCATCACAAAGTATTTGAAAGAAAATAACCTAATTAACACTAGACAACACGGTTTTAGAAAAGGTCTGTCAACGGTTACCCAGCTGCTGGAAATAACTCATGATTTTGCACAAGTGATTGATTCTCAGCTTCAAGGAGATGCTATACTGATTGACTTTAAGAAAGCATTTGATCGTGTCCTACATTTCAAATTAATAGAGAAGCTTCGTGCCATTGGCATTAACCCAAAAGTAGTAACCTGGATAGCCTCTTACCTCACAGGTCGTATGCAGTACGTGGAAGTAAACAGCGCACAATCAGAACGAATAAGTGTTTCTTCCGGGCTCCCACAAGGATCCGTCTTGGGACCGATTCTATTCTTGATATATATTAATGATATTCATGCTTGCGCCGAACCTGGGGTGACACTAAGGCTCTTCGCTGACGACTGCGTTCTCTGCACTGCGGTACGTACACGGGATGACCAATTAAATTTAAATTCTTCTGTAAATAGTATTGCCAAATGGTGTAAATCATGGGGAATTGAAATTTATATCGACAAAACTTCTTCCATCACAATTACGCGTAAAAAAGCGCCTCTTGTATATTCTTACAGTTTATCAGGATGTAACATAACGAGGGTTGATACGGTGAAATATTTAGGCATCACATTTACCCATAAACTAAGCTGGGACACTCATATAAATAACACGTGTGCAAAAGCATTCAAACAACTTGCATTTCTTCGTAGAAAACTGGTAGCAGCTCCTTCTCATGTAAAGCTAACAGCCTATAATACCCTCATAAGCCCCATTCTTGAGTACGGTAGCATTATTTGGAGCCCTCATCAATCATACCTCAGCCGAACATTAGAAAAAAATCAAAATAAGGCCCTTCGTTTTATTTTCTCCAGCTACTCTCGCCACGATAGTGTATCATCCATGCGAACTAAAGCTGGTATTCCTACCCTTTCTTTTCGGCGACGAGTAGCTTCCATGAAATTCCTATACCTTCTTTATAACGGTGGAATCAAAATTGATACAGATCAGTACATCAAGGCATCATATCATCGTTCGAAGAGGCTAAATCATGGGAAGTGCATTAGACCCATCCCAGCTCGATGCGACGCATGCAAATTTTCATTTTTTCCTTCAGCTATTGAAGAATAGAATAGGCTGCCACATGAATTTATGGGCGATATCTGCCTTGATATTTTTCTTAAAAACGTTGAGTCATATTTTGAGAAGCAAATGGTGTAAACAAAAAAAAATTGTTCCTAAAATGTGTTTCGTTATTCACTGCGAGTGTTCAGTGTAGGATTTTATCTTATTAGTACCTATTGTCTAACGTGTTCTATTATTGTGTCGCTTCGCGGTTCTTTACAGTGCTTCATATGCGACAAATTGAATGCCCGTTAGAGAGTTGCAGTGCGTATGTTTTCCATGTTTTGTGTTTCTGATGTTTTTCATTTTGTATAACAATCCCATCAGCTCACCCACTCCTGTAAGAGCCTACCAAGGCTTACAGTATGCTTAAATAAATAAATAAATAAAATAAAAAATTTCCTAGACTTGTCTACACTTATAAAACCGACGAAAAAGTAATAGCCAGCATAACACTCGGTTAAAACGGTTTGAGATCGGTATTTTAACAAATACCTCATGCGATACTCGTGCGCCGGCGCCTATGTGCTAAGTGAACAATCACGATCATGGAGCTGGCAGGCGGTAGCTGGCAGCTTACATGGCCGAGCAATAATTGGATGTAGGGTTGACTGACATTACGATTGGCAGGATTTTCCAATTCGAGTCTCTCCTTTAATATTAGAGGATATCAGAGTAAACCTGCAAGAACATTGCATTCACGATACCAATACATAAAGTGTTTATCTTTCGATCACTTTCCCTCTCTCCGCTAGGCCACGCAAGCACTTCATACGGTATGGTTAAAGCGGAATATTAAACGTGGAATCGGGCAGGGTCCTTGATCCGTCCTTCTTTGCAAATCCAGGTTACAAGAAATTTATTTACACAACTGCAAACACTTGATTTCACTCAAAGTGCGGCCTTTCTTCTAAAAGCTCGAGTTCAGTTTCGCCACAACGCCGCCTTGTTCACAGCCACCACTGCCCTCCGAGTCCTCCTTCGCTGCTCTCCTTTCATTTTTGTCTACGGCGTTCCGAGCTCCGCCGATTCCTTCTTTCCCAGCCGTCCTTTATTCGTCGCCGTTACCGCCGTTGGCCGCGAGCGCAATTCTCGGAAGGCCCTCCCGCTGGCCTGGTCGCCTGGTCTCATTTCGAAGGCGATGCTTTGCTGCTGTCAACATATTTTCCTTGCGCTGGACGTTCGAGAGGTACCAGCCAGCAGACCTCCTCAACATTTTTAGCGTCTTGAGCCGTTCAGCGGAAGGGCGCGTCTATCATGGTTGGTCCGTTCACGCGCATTCAATAACACGCACACATCCCCATATGGCAATCGTTTTTTCCGCTCGCGCTGCCCGCGGCCAGGCCAATGCAACCGCGCCCTTGACGCGTGGTATGGTAGCTTATGCTATAGCGTCAAATTTTAAAAGCGCAGCTTGAGTGTCCCCAATAATGTTCCAGATTGCCTGACTTTAAACAGGTTAGAATGAATCTGGGTGGCATACGCGATGAACTGTCCCAATCTGTACAGTAATAAAAAATGTAGGAGTGAAAATCGACCAGCAAAAGGCTGACATGGTATGACGGGCGAGGTGTTATAAATATACTTACCTTAAACGTAGTTTCCTTTGACATTATATAAGTTTTGGTCAATGTTTGCATTTGAGTCAATGTGAACCACCCCCCTTCACAGGACGAGCTTGTTGGCATACAGTTACTTCCTGAAGAGATGAACGGTGAGATTGAACGCAGTGTTTGATTTCACTCAGTGAGTCAATGAATCAGTCATTCAATGAACCAATCTAACTTCATTTCCCAGAATAAAAGATGTCGAAAAAGAGTTTGAAGAAAATTGGAGAGCTAATAGACCGAGCGGACAGACATTTAAATCTTAGAAAGCTCTTAGAAAGACATTTAAATCTTGAACGAAAGACGAGGTTGGCGCCGGTTACCGGTACTTAGGTCTGAGTCCGAGCGCTAGCTACATGAATGTGCGCTGTGACCTCTTGAAGGGATTTTCGTTTAGAGGGAGAGCCTAGGTGCGCAACGAAAATTTAGTGTATATCTTCGAGTGGTTTGGTTCGAACGCACGCTATATTGCGAAACGCCTTTGTACTCCTGTATACGCCAATCAACATTTGACTGGTGTAATCCGCATTAATTGGCAAAACAATGCGCTCCAGTTTCTGCCCTTTCTGTGCTGTTGTGAATTGCAAAGGGCAAAATGGTCATTTCTATTCTCCCTTGGGGAAGCTAGGATATCCGTCGTCTGCGGGCATTACATCTTGGTTTGTCCCTGTCTTTTGTTGTGCTAGCATTACAAGGATAATGTGTGGGCCTGAGCTGGGCTGTTTCTGTATGGCGTCAGCAGCGTATATTAGGGGAGTCCAACTTGGGCTTCAGAAGGCCACCTGACGGCACAAGTGGCGCTTCACTTAACTGCTGCACCAATGCCCCATGGGTGGTATGAGGACTCCTCATGATATGTGAGCCTGACATCTGGATTATGAGAAAACTGGCCACCGTGGCAAGGGGCAGTTAAATTAATGATCGGTGGTGAGAGTTGGCTCGGTGTGAGCAACCTAGGTATCACAATCTCATCGCGTAGCTGTGTTTGAAATACCCTCCTATCTGGGCAGGTATGCATGATTTAAGTGGTTCGTGCACCTGACATACAGGTCTGCGAAGTGATATGCAGAGAGGACCAAGAGTAGAGGCCACCATGACAACCATCACGCCGGCCGCACTTACAGCCATAAGTACAGCTATTAGTGCACCAGACAGAAGAGCCGACTGAACAGTCGACAATTATAAATAAATTCATAAGCACTGCAGAGCATTGCTAGCACATTCTGGCCTGCTCTGGCAGCGCATGTATATTTTTTGTGTGAACGGAAGTATTTTTTTGTACAATCTAAGTAAAATTACTCTTTAATTGGACAACCCCTCCAGTGCAGTGTTTCCCAAAGGCTCGCGAAGTACGCGACGCGACATAACAGAATACTGTATGGAATTTTTAGAGGACACTCGGCTACTTGGCAGATGTGTACGCTTTTCACATATCATTGCCGGCTACAAGCAGAGTGATCACCGCAGCTTCTGATGGCAAGAACCACCAGTTTATCAACACCACTGCGAGTTTGTAACTTTAATCGGTGGGTGTGAACAAAAGGAACCTAAGTTCACAGTATGGGACAGGAAATCACTTTCCTTTATTTTAAAGCATCGTTCCTAATTGAATTTTTATTATGTGTACAGAGAACCGCCCATTGCATCAATGCTATTTTCGCAATAAGCGCCGAAGGCGCGAACTTTGGCTTGCGGTGCATTGTGCTGTGTGAGGGCTGAAATCTAGCCGTGAACTATACCAGATATAATTTGCTGACGCAGCTGGCAACCTCGGGGCTTGCATTGGGTTGTAGTTACAGTTCCTGCTGGAATATAGAGAATATGGCAATCGTTCAACTGGGCCGCGTCCCATTTTAGTTTGGCCCCTTTACTTTCAGCGCTCACGGCTCTGGATAGCGATCAGCATGGCCTGCCTAAAAGGCACTGGCGTCGACTTTCGAAGTGCCGATGACCGATCCACAGGCTTCTTCCCTGTTCGGTTAGCCCCACCTAACATTTGTTGCGCGCTCACTGCAAGATCTAGTTGGCACGAAATATCCTTCCTTTCGTTTGGCGCATTCCTACTTTTCGTATATCCGCGTATACTATGCTCCACAGCCAATTTGATCGCTTACTGTTGTGGGCGTGAAATTGAAAAGTCCATCAATTTCTCATCTTGACGAGCACGCATGACGACAGCAAGCGACTGCCTTCCGATGACCTGTCAATACATCCCCGCATACCATTTACTGCCGCGTTAACCCACTCTTAACAACAGGTATCTTCGATAGAGAACACAGCTCGTTGTACGGGGCCTTCGTCTAAAAGAGCGAGCCACTTCGCGTCGCCTCTAATCCGATAGGAGAGTAAGTTATTGCGTGTTAGTTTTTTGTCTCTACAGTGCACTTTAATGATTCAAAGCGTCTTTCAGAATTGCAGTGCTTTATTTATTACAAGATTAGCGTTCCTTTGTTCTTAAACCGCTTCGTCGATAACATACACTGTCGTGTCACCCGGCAAAGGGCATGAAACTTTTTCAAAATAACGTCTTGAGGGGATAGTTGGTGCTGCATAATACCCAGAAATGTGGCGCAACAAACACAAGCACAAGCGAAGAGACAAACACACGACACGCGTGTGTTGTGTCTCGTCGCTTGTGCTTGTGTTTGTTGCGCCACATTTCTGGGTATTATGCGAAACTTTTTCTCAATACGGTTATGACATTTCTTTCTTCCGCTCCACGGTGCTAGAAGTACTTTGACAATGGTCGTTCCAAGCTTCGTCCGCGGATGCCTCTTTTCTGGAAATAGTTGGCGGACCTACCGAGGTCACAGTGCAACGCTCTTTCCTCCTTCCCTTCTCTGTGCTTGCCTACAGTTCGCGCCTCCTGCCGAGACTGTTTTCAGGTGTTCAGGCATTGTGGTAGTGGTAGGTGTTCATTAAAATAATAATCAAAAGGTCAGGAAAAAAATTAAAGTTGTCGGCCGTGGCAACTGCTACCTAATATCTTATGCACCAGAGCTGCGGCCTGCAGGAATGAAAAGGGAGAGATAGAAGTGGGGCTGGTGAGGACGATGAAGGCAATCATGGAAGCCTCGGCAAAAAAACAGAGCGAAAAAATAGCTACGAGAGAGAGAGAGAGACAGGACCACTTTATCAGCGCCATATTAATCGCGATGAGTTATCGTTTTGTAATATGTATTCTCTTGCAAGTGCAAGTCTGTGTCTTCAGACTGGTTGGGTGAGGGCCAGTACTTTCTTTTTATTTACGTTCCTTTTTTAAAGTGTAGTCTCGCTTTTCAGCAGGTTCACAGTGGGCGTTCAATTGGCTGCTATTTGCGATATTTAGAATCTTGTTCGAATTTCGTTTTTGAAGGCTCATGTTAGTTTCAGTGCCTTGCTTCAGCGTTCGCGCGCGAGCTCCGTGGTGGGCAAGGGTGCTGGACGAGTTTGATGAAATGGCTGCATTGCGTGGCCGAGAAGGATTCCTTCAGATAATTGCAGCCCCGGCGGAGTTGTCATGAACTTTAACTCTCCGAAAGCGTGCAAGCTTGACTTCAGCGTTGCACGTACGAGTTGGAATGTTTAATCCTCACTTTCAGAGTATGATCCTGTCATTATATAATTCTGACAATGTTGTACTGCTTGAAGTGCTGGTTACTTAAGTTTTTGTTAATGTTAGCTGTAAGTGAAGTCAACTGTCTCAAGGGTTTTCTTACTCTCGAAGCATTTAAGAAATTGACGAAGCAGACATTGTCTGTTTAAATGGGAGTGTAGTCACGCGGTGAACACTGACTGTGTGCCTTGAGCTTGCTGCGGAAACGATTCACTCTGTGTGGGAAAACCGCACTGACAACTGCGTGCACCTCGCCATCACCATCAAGCTGGCTTTGCCTCAATCTAATACGGCCTTGTTACTGATCTATTATGACACTCGTACAGTCGAAATGAAAAAAACAATAATAATAAAAGCCTCGATAAAAAAGAAGTGAGCGATGCAAACAGCTACAATATCGCGTCCGGTGCTTTCGGAGGTCGTGGGTTCGGTTCCCACCATCGGCACGTTGTTTTTTCTTCTACTTTGCCAGTTAGCACTTATGTGGGGCCCCAGTAGGTCCGATGTAGGCAAGTGGGGCTGGGGAAATCATCATAAAACCTGCATCGGTCCCCGATGGGGCAAATGTGGGCAGGCCCCATTTGGGCTTGCCCCTGTTTCTGCTGCATGGGTCCCATAGCGGCGTTGCTCGGGCTAATGCAGAACACATTCCTGCATCCAGACCGCAAGGGTCCTTTGTCAAATATTTAAGGGTAATCCAACCTAAATGTGGGCTCTTGATAAAGAAGTCCTCATAGATCCGAAATGAGGCCGCCTCGATAAAATCTTTGTGGGACCTACATCGGCCGTAGTGGGGCAAAAAAAATGGATAGCTCACATGCTGCCGCAATCGGCCCCTTGTAGGTTACTTGAGGGCAGGTGAAATATGAATAAGAGCTCAGTTTGGGCACACCCTCGTGAAGCCCAAATGAGGCAGCCTTAGCTAAACCGCTTTAGTCCCACATAGGCTGTAATGGGGCTGGAAGGCGGGCGTGCCCGCATAGTACCAAAATTGGTCCCTTGTGGGAAATTTGAAGGCACATGCCACCGCAGGTGGGCTCTAGGTTTAAAAACAATACCCAGCCCAATTGGGGCAACCCGCACTAAACTGCTTTATACCCCACATGGGCCGTAATGGGGCTGGAAGGCGGGCAGGTTTGCATGATACATAATCGGTCACTTGTGGTGAGTTGGAAGGCACGTGCAGCAGCAAGTGCGCTTTAGGTTCAGAAACAATACCCAGCCCAATTGGTGCTGCCCACACAAAACCGCTGTAGGTCCCACATCGGCCTTAATGGGGCTAGAAGGCGTGCGTGCAATTGTGTAATGATTCTTTCCAACCTTTATTTGTATTAGATGCTGCCCTATATTACTATTATAGATGATTGGTATAAGAGTTGTTGCCGTGTTTAGTCGGTTAGAAATATTACATGGTTTTAATTCTCGCGCTCAAGGAAATTGCGATAAAAATACTAAAACATACTGATTCCTAACTGTTGTTGCTAATGTGGTTGCTGTGGATAGCCTGCAATACTCTGCACAAAATTACTGTTCAGAACACACATCTCCATAGCCTGAATAAGATGGACACGAAGTCGTTTCGGCTATATTAATGTTAAGAATTAGTGTAAAATTTATTATTGTGGCGGTTTAGAAATGGAAACATGCATAAAATAATTACTTCATTAAGTGCATAAATAATGATTGGGAAATCTTGGACAAGGGCTTCTTATCAGTTTCCTGCGTCGGACCCATATGAGAATAATGTGGACAAGCCCAAGTGCGGCTTGCGCTATAGAGCCCGCATCGGTCCTATGTCATTATCTGAGGGGCTAACCAAAATAAAAAAATAAATGTTCTTCCAGAGTGGCTG
>JAJIZL010124314.1:41326-94971 GCA_023969395.1 Amblyomma maculatum | reverse complement strand
GAGGGGCTAACCAAAATAAAAAAATAAATGTTCTTCCAGAGTGGCTGACCAAATCTGTCCAAAGTAGGACCATCACGGGGAGTTGGCGGGATGTGCCTTTTTGGCAATGCGGGAAAAATGTGGGCTGCCTGCATCGGTCCCTAGTGGGGCCCATCGGGGCTTTGTCGACAGCCCCCTTCAGGCCTACGTCGGCCCCTCTTGCAGCACCCACATTGAGCCCACCGGGGCTATCCTGCATTGCCTGCATGGAACCCACTAGGGGCTCCCCTTCATAGCCCACTTTGTGCTACCTGGGTTGTGTTTAATCATATTTCCCCTAAACAGATTGCATTACTAATTTATGTGATTATCGAAGTAAAAATTAAAAAAAGACAAAGTACAATCCCCAATGCTTTCCTTGGCCTCGCCGACTGTTGGCTTCTTTCCTTCATGTATTACAACGAGCACCCTCGTTTCCCCTTCATTTATCTGCTTGTAGCTTACGGGAGTCTCGATTCTGGCAGTCTTGAAGCCATAGATAGCGTAAGAGGGTTCTAGCCATGCTTTCGCCCTCGTTCTTGATCACGTTCTACGTGACGCTGGCGGTAACACAGGACGTTCTACGTCCGCCGCTATGGTTGAGGGTGGCGCTGGTGAACACTCTCAAGGTTCGTATACAGACAACATTAATACCCAAAAAAGTAGCAGGAGGGACAGCGGCCGATGTGTCTCATTTGGAAGAGCACCGGACGCGATATTGGGAGGTCGTGGGTTCGGTTTCCACCATTGGCACGTTGTTTTTTCTACTTTGTGTTTAATCATGTTTCCCCTAAACAGATTGCATTACTAATTTATGTGATTGTCGAAGTAAAAATTAAAAGACAAAGTACAATCCCCAATGCTTTCCTTGGCCTCGCCGACTGTTGGCTTCTTTTCTTCGTGTATTACAACAAGCACCTTCTATTCGCCTTCATTTATCGGCTTGTATATATATATTTATATATATATATATATATACAGATATATATATATATAGAAAAGGAGAGACAGAGATTAAAAGAGGTATGATGCTCATCTTCCTGTAGACGTTTTCGGCATCGTAACGCGCCTTTGTAAAAGCTCCCAATCTTTGAAGTCCTCCAATCTCAACTGTGCCTTAACTGGGCAGGCGTCACTACATTATAGCCCGTGGCGCATCCGCCGTTAGCGGGCCACATAACATCGACACGCAAGTTGATGACAGAATCCCGTGCCAAGTCTGGTGGGAACACTCGCTCTCTTTGCGTGAGGGCTGCTATTGGGAAGCAGGTAACATAGGGCAATAGCCAGTTTGAAGGCCTTATATATAGCTACCTCTAACGTCGCAGTGACCGGACACCTACTGCGCGCATATGGCGCATCTACATTGAACGAAGCTCCCGATGTGCTACATGTATGCATGTCCTCACGTGTGATAGGCCCAGTGACTCATCGCTGTCGCCCATTTTCGCGGAACACTAATGTTAACACTGGGAGACGTTTTTCCTGTGTGCATTTTGTATGTGCGCCCATTTGCCTCTACGGGGTCTCCCTTTCGACACTCCCCCTTCCCCGCCTAGTGCGTGTGAGATTGTTCGCACCCCGCACGCTCTCATCTGCCCTCGATCTTAACTCGCTTTCTACGCCCTTCTCTCCTTTGTCGTCTCATTTCTTCTGTTCCTTCCTCTGGCCGTTATTTGAAGGTTGAAAGTAGGAATATTGCAGTAATACATTCTATAAACATAGGAAAGAAGAAATAGCGTAAAACATTGAAGTCTTTCAAATGACCTGCATTCGTCCTGAAAACGTGTCAAGTGGTTCCTTCCACAGCATCAGACACATCGGATGCCACGCTATGCTAATAAAGTGGTCAAAATAGGGCTTCCTGTATTGCTTATTATTCTTTGCCACGCACTCCTACACGAATCTTTTCTATCTTATTCTTTCGCCCGCTATGTTACATCTCCACGCGAAAGCCTCAAATGGTATTCTAGGCTGCGCAACAATAACCTATTACTGCTAAACTTAGCTTTTTGTGCGTGTCGATCGCGTACAGCAATTGAATCCACAATTTTTCAAGCTTACCAGTGGCACCATATATATGACTTGGAGTGCTCATGTTTAATTCATCGCCGGGCGGCTCATTAAATCTATACGACTTGTATAGTGGGAATTTTTTAATTAACTATAATGGCTTTGCCCTCCTTACCCTTACAAAAATGGATATTGAATTTCTGTTACCCACGTAATGTGTTTTTGATGAGTCATCAACCACTCAAAGGAGATTCAAGATTAGATATGTTTTAACATCACATCCGCAGCAGACTTTCCTTTGAGATCACACATGAAGTTTTGTGCTCGGAAAACGCAACAGTATTTTTGGGTAGGATCTAAATTGGAAATACATTGACTTTCTCAAATGAGGAAATGTATACATCACTAAGTGAATATATATTATTTCTTTGTTAACTGCACACTTTCAGAGCCCTATGTTTTCATTTCTGATTAGCATATGTAGCATGTTGCCTAAGAAACAATTTTTATGTGTTTTAACATGAGATCCGCAACAGACTTTCATTTGAGATTACGCAAGAGGTTTTGTACTTGGAAAACAAAACAGTATTTTCTTATAGGAGCTAATGTGGAAATACACTGACTTTCTCAAATGAGGGAAATTATACATCACTAAGCGAATGTATATTCTTTACTATGTTTTCATTTCTGTTTAGCATGCACTGTAAAAACAAAAACAACTTTTTGGACATTTGTTTCATTCAAAACACGCTTACACCCTGCGTCTTGGGTGTTTGTGCCATTGCAAATCACTTCTTGCCAAGCGAATGGGTGCTGTGGTTGAACAATATGCTTGAGGGTGTTACGGGCAAGGATATTTTTGTGTACGCGAACCGACGCACTGCCACACCGCCTCCAAGCTAACGGACGCAAGGCCGCTCCATTTCCAATGCCTCCTTGCACCTGCGAGCAGGCCGTTTTGGAGAGACCAGCAGGGGTACCCCGGCCTGCGCCGACGACGACGCGCGGACGTAACCCGAGTCGTGCGTTGACTCGGAACTGGACCGTCCTGGGAGCATGTGCGCGACCAGGGCACGAGAAGCAATGCCTTCTTTATAATGCATGATATTTTGCGTGTTTCTTAAGCTTTCGAGCTCCTTGCTCTGCGTATAGATTAGCCGAGCCCTCAGTCATCGCAACGCTTCCCGAAATGTTTAGATACAAATAAGATTTAGTTACCAGTAAAATAGTGTTGGCGCTGCTGCGCTTGCCGGCATTGAAGCTTGGTCGCACTTTTTTCCTTAAAGGTTCGTGCTACAGCTCCGTGTTCAGCGAAAATTACGCCCAAGGTAGCAACCACCGAAGAGCCAGGGCTGATAAATTTGCCAGCGATGCCAAACTCGACATGTTAAAATGACTGCAGTGGACAAAATAGTGCGCATAGGTATCTAGAACATTAGATGCAAGTTCTAAAGGTCAAGAAGTTGTAATTGTTATAGCAGCCGCAATGGCCTGTACACTTCGAAACATGCTTCGAAACATTACGTCCCAATATTATGAATGCAGTCCAGACATAAGTAGCAAATACGTTACCGACAGTACCAGCTCTCCTAGTGGCCGAGTGGTTAGCGTAGAGAGCTACGGAGTAAGAGGTACCGAGTTCGAATCGCGCGAGAGGTGCAGTTCTTTTTTTCGCTTAGTTTTACTTTTTTTTTATTTTTTAGTTTTTTTAATGTAGTTGAGGTGCTTCGCTACGTTTTAGCTTTTACTTTTTATCCAAAAGTGCTCATTGGTCAACACTCGTGAACAACACACAAGAAATGCACACATTAGGTACCAACCAGAAACACGGTGGCCAACTTTCTTGTGAAACTCATCAAAAGTGCATCAAGAAAATGTATAGAAATGTTAATGTGCATGATGAGAAATGTAATTACCATTTAATCAGAAACTCATTAAGCTTTTTTGTAAGGGTAGACAGCATATCCAGAAATTTTTATAAGTAACTAATTTAACATTTTCCAAGTTATAATCCCATTTTCGGAGGTGACGTAGCACAACAATTGTTTGAACATGATGTCAATTCAAGAAGGCAAACATGATGAGAAGAACGCTGTCGTGCTTGCTGTTTTTACCGGAGTACTACTAAAAGGAACGGTTGGCTATTTGTGCGTGCGCCTTGCGTACCGTCGAGTGTCAACGGACGAAATACATTCTCAGAGCAACGGAGGTGGAGCGACGGAGTGGCCCAGAAGACCACCGCATGCAAAGCGGCAAAGGGAAGTTCTTTCCTTCCTCCATGGGCAAGGATGGATGGATGGATGGAATGTTGGAGCGTCCCCTTTGAACCGGGGGTAGTAGCAGTAGCTATCATGCTCATTTTTCTCCCTATATCCTAATTATTGATTTAGATTGGTTAACTAAACCATCATTCTATTTATTACATTTTTGTTTCAAAATTACTAACCTTATGTCACTTCTCTGCTTTTAAGCATCCATTGTGAGTCAACGCTTTAAAGTACAGGTATTTAAATACTTTAGCTGCCCATCTGTTACTGTCCAATTTCCTCAGGCGTTCCTCATATAATATTTTACTCCGAACTTCCCGTACTTCGAAAGACGCCCAGCCTATATCTCCCTGTACCGCCTCATTTGTGGTTTTGTCATGGGTACCTAGTGCTAATCGTCCAACGGCTCTCTGATTTATTTCTAATGCAGACTGTACCTATGACTTTAGGCACAAAACCGGATTTCCTAAAGTAAGTCCGGGCACCATAATTCCTTTCGAAATACCCCTCAAAACCTCATACCTGTTGTATCCCCACAATGCCCTATGCTTCATTATCCCGGCATTCCTTTGCCCTTTGGCCTTAAGTGATTGCTCATGCTTTCTAATGTATGCCAATCCTTCGTTTACCCATACCCCCGGTATTTATATTCCGCTACTCTGGGTATTTCATGGCCTTGTATTTTAGGACCCTGATCAATTGAGCCTTAGAGAATCTTCAGACCCTATTTAACTGCGTTTAAACTGAAGCCCAGAGCATCCCTTTCGTCTCCGCAATACTTAACTAGAGCTTGCAATTCTTCCAGACTCTCAACTAGCAGCACAATATCGTCTGCATACATCAAACCGGGGAGGCGCTGCTCTACCGCCTTTCCACCTAATCTATATGACAAGATCTCCGTTCCAGGTTTATCATATAAAGCATGAACAGCAGCGGTGATAGAGGACAGCCTTGTGTTAATCCTTTGCATACTTTGACATCTTCCGCACTTCTTATCCCTTCCCATGTAATTTCTACATTGTTATCCCGGTATATTTCCTGTAGGAACTCTATTATCTCATAACCGATACCTTCTTCTTTTAATATGTTCCAAAGGAGTTTCCTGCTTACGTTGTCGTACGCCCCGTTTATGTCCTAAAAGGCCAAATACAAAGATCTATTTTACACTCTAGGTTTTTCGATGCATTGGGTAAGCACGAACAGGCTATCATCTAAGCGCTTACCATTTCTAAAGCCGTTCTGAAGTTCTCCGAGTATCTTGTTACTTTCTACCCATGCTTGCACCTTTAATTTCACCGCTTGCATGGCTAACCTGTACATAACAGATGTTATCGTAATCGGCCTGTAGGATTTTATGTGCATCCTGTCTCCTTTTCCTTTATAAATCAAATTCATTTTACTCTGCCGCCAGCTGTCCAGAATTTGTTTATTGTTATGACTGTTTCCAGAGCTTTTAACAACGTTTCCTTACTTTTTGGACCGAGTTCATTAATCAGCTTGATCGGAAGTCCATCTATTCCTGTAGATGTGTTTTTAGGAATATTTTTTTCTGCCTTTTTCCAGTTTAGATTGGTCAGTTCTAAGCTGCTTTGTATTCTGATACCTTGTGTTGCTTCCCGATATGCGGAGATTATCCTATCGTCGCTTTTAAATGACTCGGCTATAACTGATGTAATGTAGTTCAATGCGTTGTCTCCCTTTAAACAATTTCCCACGTTATCTTGAATCCGATCTTGCTTTCTTTGATTCTTTTTCCCTAGCCAGCTTATATGGTTCAAGAATTTTCTTACTCCGCTTCTAGAGGCATCGTGTATGTCAGCCATCCAGCGATCAGTGGACTGTTTTATTTTACTTTGAACGAAGGCCTGTACCTCAAGTTTCTTTTGTCGATACGATTCTCATTTTTGATCGATTTCCTCCTGAGATACCTGTGCTTTCTTTGCCACTCGGTGTTCCCTTGAAGCAGCCCGTCGTTGTTCAATAGCTGCTCTGATTTCCTTATTCCACCAGCTCCGTGGCTCCCTCTTTCCATACCAGCGGTTTGCTACTTTAACCTCCTTAATTTTCCTCCTTATGAGTAGTTCTACCTGTTCATAAACAGAGTTTTCCATGGGGCTTTCCTCTCTTGCTTCCTCTATGTGTGTTGCTATCTGCGCTATTTGATCGTCGTTTAAGTTTGCGCTTACTTTTTGTCTAAGTTCCGTTTCTCTTTTCATCAAGGGTCCCATCTGCAGACTATTACGTTTGTGATCACTTCCCAGACTACACTTCCCTTCTTCGTCTATTTCCATTTTTGTGACCTTGTTGTAAATTTCCTGCTACATTAGACAGTAGTCAATGGTCGTCTGCCTGTTGCGGAATTCCCACGCGATTTTGCGTTCACATTTTGTTTCTCTATTTACTCTAACTAGATCGTATCATTCACAAAAATCTAGCAATAGCTTCCCGTTACAATCCGTGTATCCATCCAGATCGTCGATGTGGCCGTTCATGTCCCCCAGCAAAATAATATCGGCCCGGTCTCCAAACTGGGTTATATCGTCACTGAGACATTCAACAACCTTTTTGTTTTCTTTCCTGCATTGGTGTCCTGTTCCTAAATAAACTACCCCTATCCATGTCCTTATGCCGGCAATTGTTCCTGATGATTTATATCTTTGCCGATTTGTTCCCTGGTGTATCAACATACCTACCCCTCCACCCTTATTTTCCGTTCTCGTTCTGTTGCACCTTTCCCAGACGTAGCCTACTATAAACGGCGGATCTCCTAGATCCCTGAGATGAGTCTCGCAAAGAGCGTACACACCTATTTTGTCATCCTTCAACTGCTGTACTATCTCTAGCCACTTCGCTCTTTTTCTACCTCCTTGCATGTTTATGTAGCTGATCCTAGTGTTAAATTTCTTTTTTGTACTTTTCTTTCTCGAGCTCCTCCTTGCTATTTTTGGGGGCTCAGCCTCCGTTATTACATTTTCTTCTGCTTCACTTCTAACTACCTCTGTGCACGGAGTCCTCGCGGACCCCTTCAAAAAGCTACAGCCCTGCCTGCCAGGCGCTAGCCGATCTCTGCTCCCACCCTTCTGTTACAATGAATGCCATCTCGCTGGAAAGCCCTACCAAAACCTGCTTTATGCACCTCCCTGTTTACCTCAACCACTTCGAAACGCTTCTCAAGGCTTAACTTCCTTAAAGGGGAGACGCTGGCCATCGCCACCTAGAGGAGCGCGCGGCCCCGTGGATGAGGAGAAGAGGGGGGGGGGCAACTAACTGCGGCCCCCGCTTCGGGGCGACTGCGGAGGCCTGCAACGATCGCCGGATTCCGAGCGCTCGCCGCTACTCTTGCATTCGGAAATTTGGACAAAGAAAACGACACAGGAAGAGTAATCAGCCTAATGACTTGTGAGGAGGGCCTTGGAGGAGGGGACCAGTTCGATTGGAGCTCATCGACTCAAGAAGAGACAGAACAGAAGAGAAGAAGAGACAGAGACAGAGACAGAAGAAGAGACAGTCTGGTCGGCCTTCGTCGGAGAATGCTGCAGGGGCGGAGAAATGGTTATGCCTAACACACTTTGTGGATTATTGGGTGTGGAAATATTAAAACATTTAGCCATTTTCTTTAAAGTATGGTTTATTTGCTTTTCCACGCAGCAGAACGTTTAATGAAAAGACGTGCGACAGGCGCAAGCAGAGCATACTTTAGAATCTGGGCAATTAAAAGTTGAGTGGTAAAAGGCCGGTACACGATTTCGGATCATACAACAAGCATTCGACGCATTTAGGTTTATTGTAAATAAATATGTGTGTATTCTACGATAATTCACTGTCCGTATGTATTCCGAAATATTTTACTAAAACGAACACAGATAATGCGGTAACATGATCGTGAAGTGCTTTTGGCAATGAGAAAAAAAAAGGTGCACTATTCGCGACCAGTTTTTGTGAACTTCTAAACCATACGAGTGGCGCTTCCAATGAGTTAATGACGGCGAAGATAGATTTAGACTAATACTTAGTAGCACCCTTTTGTAGCTCTCTAGGCACGCACAAAAAATAATCCGTATTAGGTGAGATGAGCAGAGTGCAATGTACATAAAATTTCTTATGATGATATCACTTAGAAGGTAATAAACATAAATTTTGAATCAGATAAGCAATAAGGCGCATCCTTCGAGAACGCCACAATGAAAACGTCTAGATCTGCATTGCAGAAATCCAACTCCCCCATTTTGACATCGATCAAATAGATGGTTTAACACAAGAGAAGAACCACGAAAGAAGGGACGATATAGTTTTCCACATGGAATATTGTTATAGACTGTAATAAACGCATTATTAATACCAAGCAAAAGTCTAAATGACATTTCATTTGTATGCAAACTCAAGTATAGACAATCCATGGTCTTTGTTAATAGAATTTCTGTAACCCAACCAGCATCAGATAACTATGCACGCGAAGAATATCCAATCTAAATACAGACATTGCAGATAAAGTGCGCGTTACAAATATTTTTAATACACATGATACAATAGATAGAAGAATACCGGTAGTTTAAATATAAGATCCAAACCTGTAACCACTGCATGTATTTGTTCTTTTAATTTGCGAGTCAGCTTAGCGCTTGTGCTGTAGAAAGACTGTGATGCGGTACATAGATAGCTAAAGCGGAGGTCTGGGCCAGCTGGTTTGAATGCTTGGCAGTGGTCATAGGAAGGCGAAAGAGAACCAGTCAGACTACACAGCACCTTCGTTACGGCCGCCGTGCACAAGAAACGTATTGCAAAAAAAAGCAAAAACACGCTTGCTGATAGCCAGATAAGGTTGGGTGTGCAGCGTCGAAGCAGAGACTCCTTACCTCCCCCCCCCCCTTCCCCTGCACGAGCTACCATTCTCAGATGGCAAGGGGACATGACACTCGAACATGCCGCAAAAGAACTCCCCCATTCTAACCCGAGCCCTACCCTCGCGTTGTAGTCAGCCATGTGGGAGGATGAAGCTCCGCCCCTAGAGGAGAGAAGTAAGAGAGTGAGAAGGGCTTCAAAGTGGTCAGCCACGTGATGCCCATTTCGAGAACTAAAAAGCCATGATCGAGAATCCTGGCCTCGCGCCAGACTTTGACTCAGAATTTGACAGCTTAGAGAAAGGTTTCGGTGTAGCTATGTGTTAACCTTGCTTGTTTCAAGCCAAGAGGGCAGTGTTTGCGAACCAAGAGATGCTAAGAGGGTAAACAAGCTACTGTGTGAAATTCTCGCACGCGTTTTGCTAGACTGAGTTAGCGAACGTCAGGTATATTCGAAAATGACAAAACAACAAGAGGCTGCTGGGAATGATGAATAATTACAAGGTCAGAAACTTCCCCAAATTTGTGACAAGTTTGGCATTTATTTGGGCTCAACAAAAACAAGGGAATTCTCGAGATTATGCAGGCAGGTAAAGTGACGGCTGAGGAAGCCAGTCATGTCTAGGATGATATTGAAGAAAAAAAAATGCAGGAACGCGAGGAGCGGGAAACAAGAACGCGAAAAGCGCTCTTCACGCTTAAAGAATTTTATACACCTCGAGCTTTCAGTACGTGAACAAAATTAGTTGTGGTTCCACTCTAGCTAACCCTAGTTGAATTGCGATAGCAACGGCGGAAGCTTCGTTTGTTTGCTACATTATTCCCCTTACACGCCCTATCAGTGAAAGGTGCTACATTATTGGGGGCACTTAAGTTCATCCGTTGCGTGTATGACGCGAGAGTGTAAGTTAACAGTCCTGCTCCTCCTTCTAGGCTATTCAAGGTCAAGTATGTCTTCCGCTGGTACCACGCGAAGGCTCGAAACCTGGCGCATTATTGCTATCCCAATAAAATGTGTTGAAAGGCATAAAGCTTCATTTGCCATTCAAGGTAACGGTTCGAAACCGCGAGACGGTCTGCAACAGTTTGTCATTGCCGATCATAGGGCAGAGTATTTGGCATATTTCGAGAATGTCTGCAAAAATAAGCGCTTCGAGCGAGATAGTTGGGCATAGAAATTGGCAACACTTCTTTCTGCTGAAGCGTATGAAAAAATCAAACTCGTGTTTGACGGCGACTTGAAAAACTACGATCAACTGAAAGAGTAATCGCTAATAAAATATCGGTTGTCAAGGCAGAATCATCGGAACAGATATCAGCGCGAGAAAAACAGTACCAAAGCCTCTGAAATCAAATGGCTATAGTCTGGAAGTTTCGGAGCAAATTGCATTCGCACCAGATAATGAAACACAGCTTGAGGAAGCGGCCGAGCAACGCAACCGCAGCAGCTAGCCGACCGAGCCTCGAATGGGTTTTGGATTACCATGATCGAGAAATTGGCAATTGAAACGGTTAGCGTCGGCTCCATCTGCAACAAATCCGCAGGGACGCCGTCAAGCGAGCTGAACACGTCGACCCACGTAGCTGTAAGCGATCCGATTCCAGCAAACGAGAGAGGGGAACTGGCAGTAAATGAAACGCCTGACAACTCAGAAGCAGACGTAAAGCGTGGCGGAGATGTAGTGAGGCTAGGAGACGCCGAATTGGTAATTTACGAGACCAGAATTGTTCTACATTATTATTCGCGGCAAAATGAATTTGCGCTCATGGAAATTGCTCAGAAATTGTTGACATTTATTAGCTAAAAGAGACCCAAGACGTGGATGCTGTCGGCAGCCAGCGACTAGATAGGAGCAGAAATTTTCGTCCCCTAACGCGCTCACTCGTATTAACGCCACATTTCCCGCCTTCTGAAAGAATTGAAAGCTCATGCAAGGGATCTCGATCCCCAGCGGTATCTGACCGAATGAACGGTAAACTGGGCTTTGAAGACGCCTGGTCGCTTTTATGCTACCTCCTTGATCTTGGGCACACCAAGGCCACGCAGCGTAAGAATATTACCCGCATTATTCATCAGCTTCCGTTAGATGATGACGCCCTCCTTCAGGCCTTAAAGTATCAGTACATCACTACAACTTCTTTCACCCCCCTCCCTTTCTGCACCGGTTCTCCCAACCCTGTCCTTGATGAGGAAATCTCCTCAGCTGAAGTCATGGCGGAGATGTAACGCCTCAGGATGTCATCAGCTCCGGGAACGGACCGAGTCACAAATAAGATGTTTCGTAACTTGGATGACCCGATTGCCGATGCGGCCACGGTCCTGTCCAACCAATGCTGGCGCGCGGGAACACTTCCGGCTCAGTGGACTCACGCCCGTATCACATTTGTTCGTATACCCGGCAAACCACTCGACATCAAAATTTTCCGACCCAGATCTCTTAGTTCTTGTCTTGGCAAACTCTTTTAACATGTGTTCGCACGCCTCCAGAACCACATCGACGACCACAACCTCTTCTTTGACACAATGGTCGGCTTCCGGCCACATCTTTCCACACAGGATGTTATGCTGCAGCTGTCAGAAGATGACCTTCACCCTCGCCACGCAAAGCGCACTCGAGCAATTGTTTCCCTAGACCTCACAAAGGCTTTTGATAATGTCCATCACGCCGCCATTTTAGATGCTCTTTCTTCGCTTCAAGTCGGCTCGTGTGTCCACTAATGCATATCTGCCTTTCTTTGTCACCGCACAGCAGAAATAACTATCGGTTTGCTCTCATCTCCATCTTTCAAGCTTGGTAACATTGGCCTCCCAAAGTGCTCTGTCCTCTCTCCGCTGCTTTTTAATATTACCAGTATCCCCACGGCACACGCCCTCAACCAAATTTCTGTCCTGTCCCACTCCTTATACGCCGATGATATTACACTGTTGACCACCACAGGTAACCTTGGCGCCATAGAGGATATATTACAGGCCGGTGCATGCATTGTATCTCTTGCCGCAAATGCTGGCTTGGCTTGTTGCCCTACCAAATAGGAGCTTCTCATACTCTGACCTCCTAAACTTTGGACAAACAGAGGCCCTCCTCCCCCCAGGTTTGTGTCAGTTGACAACACTGGGATATCAGAAGTAGACAAATCCGGATTCTTGGTTTCCTGATACAAAACAAACCAAGAATGCCGCAACCATCACTAAGCTGATGGTGATGGTTCATCAAACAATCCGCCTCATTCGCCGCGTAGCCAACCGCCATCGTGGCATGCGCGAGCATTACCTCAGACGTCTGGTACAGGCATTTTCCTGAGCCGTGCTGTGTACTCGCTCCCCTACTTCTTCCTCACGGGAGCGGAGGAAGACGAGGTTAACGCCCTTATCCGACAGACGTACAAGGCCGCCCTCAACATACCTCGCTACACCTCCAATGAACGCCTTCTTCGCATGGGCATCCATAACTCCCGGGCTGAGCTCACGGAAGCCCACCGCCCCGCCCAGTTGGAGCGACTATCATCTACGCTCACCGGCGGCAACATCCTTGCTCGCATCCATCTCTCACCTCCCAGTCACTGCTCTACACAACATGCTCTTCCCCTGCGATACATAGCGTTCTTAAGGCGCATCCCCTGCCTAAGAATATGCACCCAAAGCACCATGTCGCTCGCCGCAAGGGACGTGCAGAAGTCCTTCACAAATACTATGGCTTCCAGCCAGAGACCGCTTCGGTAGACGCTGCGTCATACCTCTCGCGCCCTGCGTTCGCCCTCAGCGCTGACTCCAACTCATTGCAACAGGTCGCGGCCGGTAAAACTTTTGCTTCCACTGCCCTGGAGGCGAAGGAGGCGACGGTTGCCCTCGCCATAGCTACTACGGAACTTCGCCCGCGGTCGGATCACCGGCCCAGCCTTCCGGTTCCCCTCTCCCTCCACCCACCCGAACACCCTATTCAATTATTATGGGTGCCCGCTCATGTGGGTCACTCAGGCAACGAAGCAGCTCACTGTTTTGCTCGAGGATACGTCAACCTAGCAGAGACTGCCACCGCCTGGGGAATTTCTCGCAAGCGCATGGTATCCTAACACGAAATCTCTCTCCATTGCCTTGACCAACGAACCATCTACCCTCCTCCGCATAAATCTCTGACTAAGCTACAACAGGTGACGTGGCGCCAGCTTCAGTCCCGTACGTTCCCATTGCCTGCTTTCTTATCTTTGACCCATCCAGGACTGTTCTTGGCGAAGTGCAACCTGTGGGGGGCACCTAAAGCTGATTTTGAACACATTATGATCAAATGCTCTAAATTGCACTCTCCAGCCACTTGGCAACTCCCCAACCTCGAGCGATGGGAGGCTGCGGTGTCCAGCTCTGACCCGGCCGTTCAAAAGCGGCTGACGGACTGGGCTTTGGGAGTCTCTGGGAAGCACCAGCTTCCGGCCACAACACGCAGCCAAGAGGCGACCCGTCATTAGGATGTAATCACTTAAGGCTCCCAGCACTGCTCAAAGTTTTCATCACCACCACTGGGGGCTGGCGTGAGGGATCTTTGTTCGGATTTGGCTCTAACTTGTAAGCCATGCGCTGCTGGCCGCGATGCAGACGCTGCGTCGCACTCAGACGACGCCGGTACCATACTTGCTGCAGTTACCACCAGCTTGCAGGTGCTGGCACTAAAGAAAAGAGAAAGCGATCAATCAAGTGCTGCTGCCGAAAAGAGCGGATAGGAAGGCGCATGAAAGAATGCTGTCATCGAAATGAAACAAACTATTGCGAAAGGAAAAGAAGCGACGACAATCACGAAGGCAAAATTGAGCCCATGCTAAGAAAAAGCATGGCAGGTGCGCAAAGCGTAAAGAAAGGGAAATGATGATCAACAAACCGAGTAACTCGTTCACGGATGTTAGTTCGCACAGAAACAGGAAGGACAGGTTATTTAGAGAAACGGAATGGAGTAGTTTCAATAGAATGGAAAGACTCCAAATTGATGACCTTCTTCATTCCTCAGTTTTTTTTTCTTTCACGGCCCAAGTGATTTCAAGCCTCTATTTTCATTATTATTGTTGGTTATTAACTGTTCCTACTATCAGTAATTGAGTTAGAAAGTCTTGTTTGAGACCTTGTGCACTGAATCCGACACTGTAACCTTGTTGCCGCTGAACCCAAAGAGGGAAAAGCAATGTAGTTGGTTTATATTTAACTATCCTTTGTCTGGTGCTTGACCAGCGCAAAGGGTGCTTGCTAGTGTCAGGTGTTGCCTGTTGTCAGTCGGTTTTGGAAGCTGCAGAAAGACCAACCGTGACCAGTGGCGACACGCAAGGGCATTGGAGCGACCCGAGGGAAGCTGGTCGAGACACCCTGGCACATTGCTCTGAGCAGAAATCTAGGCCTGGCGAGTGGAATCTGAGGCACGTGGATCTACTTGGCGCCTGGACACTGGACTTGGATTTGCGAGGACCAAGGGAACGAGCGCTTTCTGCATCCGACAAGTGGAAGCATCTTTGTCTTCCCTGCACAATGGCTTGTAGGGGGGGAGGGGGGTGCTGTTGTGCCTGTCGAGCCAACCAGATTCCGCTTAACCGAGCATCGGGCTTCTCCTGCTGACACCCATCTTGCCTGTTTCGGTGCTGCTCCTCAATGGCAGGAATCATCGGTCAGTTAATATGATCAGACACGTTTGGAATCCACGCACCCGGGCGCCAGTTCCCTGGCGGCGAGTCGCCTTCGTAAAGCGGGAGATTTGAAGGGAGCGATCAGCGCGCTCGCTGATTGGACCCCTCAGGCCACCGTCACATGCTGCCTCCGGATTAGACAATTTCAGTGCTACCGACGTTTCCACGCTATTTAAGCGAGCGCACTGCCTCCGGAGAGCGAGCCATCCACGAGCGTTCGTCGAGTTCCGTGCCGCTCGCAAGGAGGAGACGTGTCTTAGTCTCCCCGCCCGTCGCTGTGTGACTAGTTTTGTCTAGCTGGTAGTCATCGATCCCACTACCAATTTTGCTGCAAATATGCCCTGTACAAAAGACGTCTTTGTGTTCATATCTTGGATTCTGACTCGGTTTCATCGCTACCGCCAAGGGAGCAGGCAGCTCTCATTCACGAAATGGGTAACGTGAGCTACGAGCCATGCTGCCCTTGGCACAGCAATGCACGCAATGCTAGAAGTTATTGTGTTGAACTGATATCGTTTTTTAAGCTGAAGTCACTGGGCAAAAATGTTTCTTCTGTGTGCGTTACCCGAACTGCCTTTTGTCTCGCCAGATGTTTCTGAAGCTTGTTTCTGTGGCTTTCAACCAGAAGCTGCCATACACATAGGAGGTCAGAAATTCAATTAGCGTTTTATTCACCATAACGTGAAACTTACTGTTTCCTGTTGAAAATCTTTTTTTGAATAACGCATCACGGTCATGAATAAAAATTATGAATGTCTGTTTTCTGTCAAGCAAAATTGCATTTTTATGGCCCCGCCTCTTCTTACGCTCGTCCCTTTTCCGTGTTGACTCATTGTGTTTGGGCGTTAGGCGTTGATTGTCCTGAAATGCAAATCCACAGTCCCGAACACAACGCTGATAAACGCGTTTTTGCTATCAAACTGTTGTTGCGTTTTACCAAACGAAACTTAGGAAGAAATTCATACATTTATTACCTCATGCCACTTGGTGCATTAGCGCATGAAAATGAAGAACCGTCGTATTTTCTTTGCGGAATGCATGCGAAAGTTTCGAATGCTGAAGCATGGTGCCTAAAGAGTTAGCCACTACTTTTGGTTTTTGCGTATGCTTTCAGTATCTTTAACTTTCTGCATTCTTGTTATTTTATTCTTGTGGTATGAATTCTGTTCGGAATGGAAGGCAAATGTGTCTTTCTTGGTCCAGAAACTTAATGCTGAGCTCGGCCCTGTACTTATTTTGTGTTGTAGTTTTTGTTTTACATTTTTTGTGCGTCCACGTTTAGATAAAAGCGTTTTTTACATGTTTTTTTATGTAACTTCCTCTGTTCCTTGAATTGTTTCTTCAATGTGTGGCAGCCGGGCCGAAAGCACGGTTAAGCGGGATCAAAAGTTAATATGGAATGTTTAGATGGCAGCCACTGCCACTGCTTGTTAGTTTCGATTGAATTTCGCAATTACACAGGGTAAATTGCCACCGCCCGACTCGTTTTGCTTCCGCTGAAAGCGGTGATAGGATCCGCGTAGCTGAGATGTCGTGGGTATGTATGGCATCACATTGTGGCTAAACCAGTACTCAAAAGATTATAAAGGCAGCGATCCGGTGGGCTGTTCTTTTGACGTTTTTGCTCTCTTCCTTGCATCACCACTCCCTAAAATTGTTGACAGAATATATCAAGTTGATATACCGCACCTTCTAGGTTCTTTTTCGCATACAGTCTTACCAAATAGCGAAGTTCCACCTGTAATTTGCGAACAGAGTGAGAACGTCAAAGGTCAAGCGCATCGCATAGCTGCCTTTAATTTTTGAGTACGTCGGTGGAGCGAGATCGTGGCGCCGTGCGCAGACACGAAGCCATCATGCACAGCATATTCCTTACTAGATAGGAACGAACCATTACGTGTGACGGTGATACGAGCCCTATAATTGAGAAATTGAATCGAACCTAATAGCACTGGTATATAGCTGCGGTAAAAGCTTCTCATATCAGCCGCAAATGAACGTATTTTGGCAGTGACAATCTGCTCTCTATGCCAACAGTAAGTGCATGCTGTTTTTCTTGGGGCGAAATTTTGCCTAAATCAATCGTTTTAAATTGAACCTCGTTTAGGAAGTACGTTCAAGGACAAGCTATGTATTCTAGTTTGGGCGGATTTGTGTTTAGCGTGTGGGGGCCAAATAAGAGGTTGCAGGACATGAACACACGACATAAATATGCGAATTCGGCGGTAGCGTTCAGTGAGTCGAGGAATGCCGCAGGCATAGAAAACAGGCCTGTTGTCTGAATAGGGCCATGGATATTAGGCCGAGGCAAAGAAGGACCAAAACTGTGAGGGCCGAACGGACGGGGACGAAGCATACTCATATGCCGGTGCAGGAGGTGGACTTGAAGCGACTTCGGCATATGTGCGACGGCGGGATCCGGTATAAACGTCCACGGAAAAAACGCCCCCTGAAAAAAAAAAAAGGTCCCGGAAGGAACGCCCCCGGAAACATGTCCTATTGGCGAAGTAGGAAAAAATGTCCCCTAACGGGGACGAATGCCTTGCGTTTCCTCGTGTCGAGCTGCATTAATGAATGATATATGTTAACTTTTTTTACAGCGTTTTCACTTCTCGGCTTAGAATGGACCGCGAACATCGAACTGATTCCGGCATTCATAGCAAAAAAAAGTTATAGCAGCGGTAACGCAGTCACAGTGCCACGTCTTCGCTTTGCGGCTAAAATTCGAGCTGCCAACTTGCTTTACCGGACCAGAAGCTTGGAGCGATGATTTAGGATGGCCATGGTGCACGGCCACCATGACTCAGTAGAAACCTCGGCGGTGATGCACACATTCCGAAATCAGGGGGTAGACGAGCCGTACGTGAAAGTGCTGGAAGATATATATATATAGTGGCTGCACAGCAACCATAGTTCTGAATAAAGAAAGTAACAAAATTCCCATAAAGAAAGGTGTTAGGCAAGGAGACACGATCTCCTCAGTACTATTCACAGCTTGCTTAGAGGAAGTATTCAGAGACTTGGAATCGGAGCAGTTAGGGATAAGGGTAGATGAAGAATACCTCAGTAATTTGCGATGTGCTGATGACATTGCCTTGCTAAGTAACTAGGGGGATGAACTGCAAAGAATTATTGGTGACCTAGACAGGGAAAGTAAAAAGGTAGGCTTGAAAATCAATATCCGGAAGACTAAGGTAAGGGTCAACAGTCTCGAGAAGGAACAGCAGTTTACGTTAGGTAGCGAAGCACTGGAAGTAGTAGGCAAATATGTCTACTTAGGACAGGTAGCAACAGAAGATCCGGACCATGAAAGAGAAATAACAAGGAGAATAAGACTGGTATGGATCGCATTTGGCAAGCAATCCCAGATTATGACTACCAGCTTACCGGTGTCGTTCAAGAGGAAAGTATACAACAGTTACATCTTACCTGTACTTACCTATGGGGTTGAAACGTTAAAGCTATCAAAGAGGGTTGAAGTTGAATTTGAAAGTTTATTTTTGCATCAAAAAACAAGGTACAATAATATACAGCGAGAGGTCCCATGGTACAAGACCGCAGGTGGGACCTCCCTTGGTAATAGATTTTGATAGGCAACATAAAGAATAATAATATTGTAAGAAAATAAATGAAGCAACACTGCAAATAAATAACGAAATACATAGTAAAGAGTGCATTGGCAACAGATTTAGATACAAAAACAGAATACAGAAAAAAGTACAAAAACGCTTATGAATTCCGCGACACAAAAGGTAAATAAAGAAATCACAACTTAAGAAGAAATGTTTTTAATTTCAACTTGAACAAAGAAAGTGTATTAGTTTGCTTAATGTCGAAATTCAAAGAATTCCAGAATGATATGGACGAAAATTCAAGGCCTTGTTTCCCGTAGTTAGTACTGACCTTGGGTAGTAGAAAATTATTATGTAGAGCGAACCGTGTAACGCTGTTGCTTTTGATCATACCGGGAGGAAAAATGCTAAATGGGAACTGATTGCGAATAATCTTAAAGAATAGAATACCGATATGATAAAGATAAAGAGCCGAGAGGGGTAGAACATTTAAATTCATGAATAAAATGTGCGACGGTGACATTTGAGAGGAGGAGGTTATGATGCGTATGGCTGACTTTTGCCGTTTTATTATTGACCAAAGATGAACATGATAGACGTTACCCCAGGATCAAATGCCATAGTTTAAGTGGGTATGGATGAAAGCGTAGATAAGTGATAGGAACGTGTGGATTGGGAAGAAGGATCGGGCTTTTATTAGTGCGCGTAACCCAAATGAAATTGTCTTGCAAGTTTCTGCGATATGATAATGGAATTTTAGGTGAAGGTCAATAACAAAACCTATAAACAAAATTCGGTCTTGCGAGGCGATGGCAGTGGAATTGAGGTATAGCAGAGGTGAAACAGGCAATGGTTTCTGAGGGGGATGAAAAATCTGAAAGCAAGTCTTAGTAACATTCACAGTAAGGCGGTTAATATGGCACCAATTCTCAAGAGAATTAATGCCGTTTTGAAAGTTAGATATGAGCTGGTAAATGTCATGGTGCGATGTTATCATAGCAGAGTCATCTGCGTATAATATACTATTACAATGCCTAAGACAGGATGGTAAATCGTTATTGTAGAGTAAAAACAATACAGGGCCAAGAATAGAACCCTGTGGAACCCCAATATTAGTGAGCGGTTTATTAGATGCACGGTTATTAATACAGACTATGTGCTCTCGGTCACGAAGATAGCTCATCAAAAGCATTAGTGGAGGTTCTGATATGCTGTTCAACTCAAGTTTCTGAAACAAGATGGAGTGATCGATGGAATTAAATGCTTTGCTAAAATCAATGAAAACTGCGCCTGAAAACTTTCCTTTCTCGATACCAAGCTTGATATAATCTATGAGAGAAGCTATAGCAGTATCTGTAGATAGTCCGCGTCGAAAACCGTGTTGAGTATCAGTCAATATGTTGTATTTTTCAATATATCCTGACAGGCTTATTTCAAATACTTTTTCTAAACTTTTGTCAAAAAAAGCAAGAATGACAATTGGTTGATAATTATTCGGCATAGCGGGATCGCCTTTTTTGAACACTGGTATTATTTTCGCTATCTTGAGCTGCCGCGGAGAACAGCCACTTAAAAAAACCAGATTGAAGATGTCAGTCAGAACAGGTGCGAGCATACATCGGATAATTTTCACGTGTTTTCCATGGATGTTGTCAATGCCGGGACCGGTCATCTGTAAGGTATTGATTACGGATATAATTTCTTCCGGGCAAAGGGGGGTAAGAAAGAAGGAATGGGGGCAGCGGTCGCGCTCAAGAGAAGGTGTGCACGACGGAGAGGAAGGATAATAAGGTGAGTTAAAAAAATAATTACAAAATATGTTCGCTATTACTTCAGGATTAATTAAAAGAACCCCTTCGTGGAAAATAGATTTAACTACATTGGGTGACTTTCCAATGTTCAAACATTCATCAAGAAGCTGCCATTTTCGTTTAGATTTATTAGATTGCTTTGATAATTGATTTTCATAATAGCTTAGTTTAGCTTTTTGTAGAAGAGATGATAGTATACTAGAATACCTGATGTATCGCGATTTAAGACGAAGATTAAATGGCTGGCGTTTAGTTTTCTTATACATGTTTTCGTTTTTCCGCAGTGAGTTTAAGATAGCAGTGGTTATTCATGGGGAAAGAGGGGTATCATACCTTCTTGAGGATGAACGAAGTGACGAGCATTATTAATTGCTGATACGATTATAGTCGACAGATCGTGTAGAGCCACTTCTGGATTCGAGATACCCAAAATGAATGAAAGATCGGTGTTAGATATGGTTTCAATGTATTTATCACTATTGAAAACTAATTTTTGTGTAGACTTGTGGTTAATATAAAGACGTGATAGTGCACAAAGAAATACCGGAAAATGATCAGTGATATCAGTGATCTATCGTGCCAGCCTGAGGAGCGGTGAGAAAATTGCAGAGAATGTGATCAAGTAAAGAATGCGAGCCGTGGTCAGTACAATTTGTAGGGGTGTTAATCAAATTTGTGTAACCATAACTGTAGAAACAGGTCGTGTAGACGATACTGGTGGGATTGGTCATGTCAAGCAAATTAATGTTAAAGTCACCCATGATGAATATATTATTATTTTCGAGGGGTAGTTTAAGAAGTGCTCGGTCAAAAGCTCGGCAGAATTCAGACGCAATGTTGGAAGGGGACCTGTAAACAGCGCCGCATATAAAATTCTTTGTGTGACCAGTAGATCGACAATCAAGTTCGATTCAAACAGATTCGCATTGGGGAACATTCAAGCACAAATCAAGGCGTCTTTTGTAGGCGATGTGCTTTGAAACGTAGATAGCAGAGCCGCCATAGGCATTATCAACACGATTTGCATATTGCATGAATAACCAGGAAAAGCATACAAGTCTTCGTCAAAGGAAGGTAGCCAAGTTTCAGAAAATGATATGATGGCAAATTGATGTTGAATGGAAGTAAGCAAAGCAGTTAAGCTTAAGATGAGGACAACGCCGAGAGCTATGGAAAGAAAAATGTTAGGGATAACGTTAAGAGATAGGAAGCATGCAGAGTGGGTCAGAGAAATCACTCAAGTCAAGAAGAAATAGGCATGGGCAGGACATGTAGCTCGATGAAAGGATAACTGATGGTCGCTTAGGGCAACAAACTGGATTCCAAGGGAAGGAAAGCATAGCAGAGGGCGGCAGAAAATTAGATGTACGAATGAGGTTAAGAATTTCGCAGGAGTCTAGTGGATGCAGCTCGCACAGGACCGGGTCAATTGGAGGAATATGGGAGATGGCTTCGCCCTGCAGTGGGTATAGTCAGGCTGAGGATGATGATTATGATGATGATGATCGTGCACGGCCAGCTAAACCGCGTCCTGCTTACTTTATCACCCTTATCACCATTCTACACCATCATCAGAAGAGCGATTGAAACCTCGTCATCAGAAGGTCTGGGATGTAAATGTAGTGACTTCTGCTTTGGGCGGTTCCGCGAGAATATACACTCGCCGATCATCTTATACCTTTCTCAGCTAGTTGGGCATGTCCTAAAAATGCTTCACAAGCTACGGAGTTCGGAACCACGCAGTGTATAAAGAGCCAGATGGCTCTTTCACTACGCTTTGACGCAGTTTTTGAAGACATTTTAGGCGCTTAAAAGACGCAGGTGCCAAAATGATTACTATTAACTGAAAGCCAAGAAAGAAAGGCATAAAATTTGTATCTGCTTTTTGTTTATTTGAGAATTCCGGAAGAAATCTTGTTGAGGGCAAATTTTCACTTGGGGGCGTTTTTTCCTAGTTACCGCTTTTTCAGGGGCCGTTTCTTCCGTGGTTGTTTTCTTCCGGGACCATATCTTCCGCGGACATTTTTTTCCGGGGACCTTTTTTCAGGGGAAGTTTTTACCTACACCCGTGCGACAACATACCTGGACAGGAGCCGGCGTGAATGCTGAAACGTAACTCAGCGGCACACCGCCAGAAGATGGAAGCTCAGTGAAAGGCAGTGAGGTTGCGACCGAAGCTGTTAGATGACCGGAATTATAGACGACTTCTGCGATTTTTGCTAGATTGTACACCGAAGTTCTGGAGCAAGATCAGTTGGTAACCTCGTCACAGACGGCAGCAGAGATAGCATTCGTGCGACCACCTCATGCACAAACGTCTATTTCCGCGAAGAGGCCAGGTGGCTTCCACTCCGCTGCCAGGCCAGCGGCGAAGTGTCACGCAGGCGGGGAATAAAAACACGTTCTTTGCGCAGCTTACCAAAGCTTTGACAAAGGTCGTAGACTTACCGTAGTGGGACACTTATCGTGGAGCATGTTGAAGGTGCCGTCATCAATTCCCTTAAGAAAATGGAGTATATTATCGGTCTCTGTCATCGTCCGGTTAATGTGTCGACAAAAATCAACGACGTCGTCAATATAACTAGAGAACGTTTCTCCGGCTAGCTGCGGCAGCGACCGACGACGCTGTTCCGCGCGTAGTTTGTGAGCGGTGATGCAGACTTGGTCTTGAAATTTGGCCTTGAGATAAGACAGATGGTGATGTTCGATTCGCGGTTTAGAAACCACAGGCTGGCTACGCAGCAGCTGCGTTTTGAGTGCAACGGGACGCATGGCAGCAGCCTCGACACACCTTGACACACCTCCCACATGTCCCCTTTAGAAAAAAGTGTGTTAGCATCGAACCTGCTATAGGTGCTGGCGCTTTTACTTTCTTTTTCAGGCCACAGGACTGCCTGTTCCAGGCTGAGAAGCGCATACCAAAGAAACATTTATTTCATCTCTTGACCCACTTTTTTCTCCTTAACACTCCTTCCTCCCACTCCATAGCTTTTCTTCTTCAAAAATAAAAGCATATTTAAGCCCCTGAGTCCACTTGTACAAAAGTGGGCTCGAGTTACGTACTGAGTCCCATCTAATCTTGTTTAGTGCTCTTTCATAGCTTTTTTGTGCTATTGATGCTGGACAACAGGCACATACAGTGATAATCATGCACTGCATCCACGGTGTTTGTTACCGATATTTAGGAAGAATTTCATGTTTTTTAAGTTATTTTTTATTTATGTTCTCTTTCTTTCCTTCTCAATAATATTTGTATTATCTTACTTATGTTTTGACAGTCTTTGTCGTAAGTATATCAGACAATATTTAATTTCTTTTCTTGTTTCCTGTCCCTCTTTTTTGCAGTCGCATCTTCTAGTGTCCTCGCAAATGCCCCCATAAACTATTGCATATGGATTTGTTACACGATAGCCCCTCGGTCTGCAACGCTTTTTTCCTACGCAACCCTTGTTTCCTTGTCTTTCACATTTTTACACATCTTTTGCCGATATTTGAACAGTTCTTGAACGCTCTGAAAAAGCATTCTGCTGAAGTTGCTTTTCCAATCAGGCCCCTTTCAAGGCACTGAATGCTATATCAGCCCTTGCCAAAATCAAATCGCTCTTTCGCTGAGCCATAATGTACCTTACATTGTACTGCTCCCCACTGCTGCTGCTACCAGCATCTTTATTTTATTTTTCTGCTCAAGGATCCCCCATTTGCAACTTCGGAAGACACTTACCTTGCTCGTCTCCATTTCCATCTCGTTGTCAAATGTAAAAGGTAGTATAAGCCCTGCCATTAATGATTACGCTGCCCTGACAAAGGCTCTTGCTCTTATCGTTGGCCTTTGAGCTGAGGCTGTCCCTTTCCCCCTTCAATTATTAATTTGTTTTTGCTATTCAAACTAACACCATTTGGTTGAAAGCTCCTTACAATTGTGAGCAAGTTTTATTTTTGCTACAGTGAGCGCTGCCCTCTGCCTTTTCGCTGGCGTCACTTCTCCATAACTTTCAGCTTGAAGTTTCAGCTGGTGGTATATTTTTATTCACATTTCAAATGTCCATAATCACCAACACCGAGAAAGTCGTCTTCCGAAAATTATTTATTTTCCCGTAATACCGAAGCATCGCTTTCAAGATCACCGATGATGTTTGCGAAACATATACGTAGGGCCTGTAACAAACATTTAAAATTATTTAGCACATTAAAGTTAGTTATACAGTAGAATGATGCTTTGCTTATTTCTTATCTTCTCTAGACAAAGTGTAAGTTTTTGGGTGATGAAAATGAATAGGCTTATCACCGCTTCATACAAGCAGGTAAACAGAAACATTTTCAGTGCCCATAGAATTGTCACGCTATAATGAAAAGCGCTCTTATAGTGTCGAACTGTTTCAACCTTTCTCTGGGCTGAGTTTTGACCAAGACACTGGCGCTGCTCAGAGTCTCATCGCCTACTTTCCTTCGCTATAAGCAAAACAACAGCATATGACAGAAAACCCGAACAGGTCACAGCGCCGAACCTGTCGTTCCATGATGTTTCTCATTAGGTTAGTTCCTTAGAAAATCATGAACCAACTAGTCCCAACCAAAATTTTATTGAAGCTCATTTAGGTGTCATGCCAGAACTTATGTACATTACATATTATGCAAAAATATGCACAGAAGATCTGTGGCGGTAATGTGAATTCCAAACGAAATTTTGATAGAATGGCATAGTAGTGTTCATGAAGCATGCATTTTAGGAACCGTAGCGCAAAGACGACAAGGACAAAGTGAGGGATACACACACGAGCGCTTTCTCACAACAGATTTTTTATTAGAAATGATAACAAAATATATGGGGTACAAAAAATTATCAAAGACATAAAATAAAGGAGTTGAATTGACAAAAATGTGGAAAAAGCAAGTCTGCAAAGATACACAAAAACGTGAAATAAACTACTTGACAACTGATTCAAGGTATGTAATCTCTACTTTTGTTAAGGTAATGGATGCTTCAGTTGTCAAGTAGTTATTTTCACTTTTTTTGTGTACCTTTGCAGACTTGCTTTTTGCACATTTTTGTCAATTCACCTCCTTTATTTCATGTCTTTGATCATTTTTTTGTGCCAGATATATTTTGTTACCATTTCTAATAAAAAATCAGTTGTGAGAAAGCACTCGTGTGTGTATCCGTCATTTTGTCCTTGTCTTCTTTGCGCTACGTTTCCTAAAATGCAAATGCAACAACTCGCCCAATTCAGCACTCTTGTTAAGGCAGCATTGCTCATATGCTCCCTTATTAATAAAAGAAATAATGTCATTGCGCAAATATCAGTTTTGTACTTACAGGGTCATCCACTCCTGACTATAACACGGTCATTGCTTTCAAAGCGCCCTTGCATTCGACTTGCCACGCAATGAAGAACATTTCTGGCAGTTTGTAGCGTCACTTCCCCGTCTCTTTGCGTTTTGTCGCTTTGCTTCGATATGAGACTGCATAAGACACAATGTTGGTTTTAAAGGAGCCGCTGTGCTACAGCTAGAAGTGGATCATCCTGTATGTGGCTAACTTAACAGATCTCCATGCATGCGGCAATAGGAAACTTTTATATCTCACATTGGAACCAGACAGTGCCTCAAGAGATTAACACATGCAGACAAACAGAAACAAATATTCAATAAATCTAGATATGTTCAGAAAATATTTTGTTTTCAATACAAATACACATCGAACGCATACCTGCAACATATTTTATAAGTGAAATTGTATGCTCAAGAATAACACACGAAATATGCTGTCCGCTTACAGTGGACAAAACAGAATGAACGCTTATTTCGCGACACAATAAAAACGAACTTACAAGTGCTTCTTTAATCAACCATCTCGGGGCTTGCGTTCCCAAATGCGATTTCACATTCTTTGCAGTCTGCTTCTTTTGGAAAACTGTTGCAACTCTCGTCATTTCCCCGGTAGGCCTGGCATTTCTCACTTGTGTGGTTGAAAAAGAAAAGGCTTAATCTGATGTAACCAGGAGGTCCTGGCTCAGGGCAAACACATCCTGAAAGTGTAACGAACACGTGTATAGTGTGTATAAGTTATATAATGATAACACTCGTTTTATACACAATGAGTTTAACTCATCTTTCATAATTAAATTTAGGGCTATTTTCAAAAGTAATTCACCCTTCGTACATTATAATTATTTATATAGTGTCATCGAAATCTCAGATATCACAGCATAATCGCATTGTGTAAACAATATATATATATATATATATATATATATATATATGTTTCACACATACTTTACACATAAGATTTCAGGAATTATACCCCTTTGGATGCTTATTCTAACCGTATTATGTGCTAATTCATTGTCATGTGATGCTTCTCCAGGATTCTAGCATTCAGAAGAAACAGCCTTAACACTGTTTCTATTGGTGCTACCTGCAACTGGCTGACATTTCTTAATAAAAAATTGTGTATGCATTTCCGCTTTACCAAAATCCTAGCAGCTCCGGAGAGCTTTGTTGTTCTGTCGAGACTCAAGACATAATATGATGAGGCGTAATCATCTTCTGTATGCTCTTCCGACTAGCTTACAGAAAAAAAAAGATGCACAGGTGTGCACTTATGACGCATTGAAAGTTATATGAATATACTCGACCAAAAGCACAATAACAAGTAAAGTGTAAAGTAGAAAACTTGCTTTCCCCATGAAGATAATTTATTTAAGATTACTAATTCAGTAATGTTGAACTTTGGGCTAGTTGCTAGCGATCCATCTAAAACAGCGCACAAAAGACACGAAAACACGGAGAAGAGCAAACATTTTTGTTAGTAATCTTGGATCCATCTCAAACAGCGCACATACAACACACAAAGAGCAGGACGGAGCGATGTTGTCCGTCCTGCTCTTCTCTGTGTTTTCGTGTTTTATGTGCGCTGTTTTAGATGGATCCAAGATTACTAAACAAAATTTCATAAGGAATCTATATGAAAAATAGCAGGATTTGAAAACCGGCGTTCTCTCATTTGCCCCTACGGGTGGTCGTTGGTTTCCATGCTTTCTCTTTTCTGCCGCATATGCATAAAGCGAAAGACATTTTTTTCTGGGTTGCAGTTACCTATAAGTTTCAAAGCAAAACTAATAGATTCAAAGGTGTCACAAATGGGCACTATGATCGGCTTAAGATCACTGTAAACCTTAGAAATTTGAACACTCCGATTTCTAAACCGGACAAAGATTTCATCCAGTCTTTCATGCCTTTGTGAAGCTTCTACTCAGCAAGTGTGCTCATTATATGCGGTACTAAGCGAAAGCATTTTGGGACTAAAGCCAATCGCGGAAAAGAATTCAGAATGCCTACCGCGTCACCAGCCAAAAAAATGAAGACGGACAAACACCGTAATAAAGCTGTAATACTGGATACATTCGTTCCACAGTCAAAATGTATAACAACTTTTACAGCTCTCGAAAAGTGAGATCGCGTCTATTCAAAGAGATTCACATACTCCATTACTGCTTGCAAGGTTGTAGCTAAGCGCAAAAATGAGCTCAATATGGTTGGTTTACGCACAATATATATCCATTGCAGTCTGCCTCCTCGCAACACACATTCAGACCTCGGTCTATGCTTAAAAATAATTTTGTGCCTCACATTGAATGTTATGAAGCTGCAGCCAGGCTAAAAGATATACTATAAGTTGGGCTTTGAATTTGTATTGATTTGCTAGTAATTTTTAGCGTCCAATGATAAGATGCATTAAAACGTTTTTCCACGCAGGCAGCACAAAAGAAATGGGTGAAAACCATCTAGGGAACGCTTTCCATTTTTAAACTAAGATGAGGCAAATACCTCTATCGCGTAGTTGTCCGATGCCCTCCACTACCACACCTCTTTTCCTTGTATGCACTACCACCTTCGCGATGACGCGACAGCGTAAGCTGCCAGCCAACATATAAAGCCGCGCTTTAACCGAGGAGTATGAGCGTGCCCGTGTGGCCTAGGGATTAAGTGAAGAAGCAGGCTGCTTCTGATATCACTCTTCCAGATTAAAGGAAAGGCCCGAGTTGGCAGCTCCTGCCAAACGTAATGTCAGGAAACCCTACGTGCCGTTAGTGCTCGGCCATGTCATCTGCCAGCAACTGTCTCCCAAGTAATGAAAGCGTTACGTACGGACAGACACGATCCGCGAGCATGAGCTATTAAAGGCTATCGCCTTAACATTGGGAATACACCGGCAAACGATAGTCCTACATGTCTCAACATAGGTGTTGCCAGCACACAACGCATCCACTGATGGACCAAGTTTCACATGTTTCCCTAGTGTTGATACCGCCGTTCTCAAATACTGACAGCACTAGGCCAGTTTTCCAAATTGCATTTTGTGCTTCCGATATCAAATTAGCCGCTTTTAGAACTTGCAACATTTTACCAGTTTTTCCTGCGCCCTGCCAATATTGAACTAGCCGTATTTCAAAATTGGCCTCATTGGACAAGATTGTCCGGTGTCTTTCCGACATCGGGAGAGCTATTTAGTTTAAATCAGTCATGTACCGACTTGACTAGTGCTTTCTCAATATCGTACGTGGCGTTTCTAACAACCTTCCACGTGAACGAGTTTATCCTATCCTCAAGATATGTGTTGTGCCGTTTCATATACTGGCTACGTTAAAACTGTCTGTCTCACGTTCGTTTCATCAATGCCGTTTAAACAAAAAACAACCGACGATGGACAAAGTTCTCCCCTCAGTCCCAAAGTTCATGTAGCACGTTTATAACCTGGCTGTGAATAGTGACAAACGAAATATCGCGCAATGAGTAGCAAACCAAAACCGGGTTCCCCAATTCTGCATTTTAACACGCATCTAGGAACGATTTCGCGGAATTTCTGACAACAGAATTTGAGGCGAATGACATTCAAACGCTTTGCAGCATTGCTTTAACCGCCGAGCTTCGGTTCTGCATTCCGCTAATTTGTTGTATATCCGGTATTCATATGCTTCCATAATATGTAACAATTTGTTCCCGAGAAAAGCCCAGAGTCGTCCGCATAACAAATCAGAGAGAAATAATTTTAAAACATACTCTGTCACGCAGAGCTACTCGGAAACTTCGTTACAGCTCCAGCGTGCAACAGAAACCCTGCTATCAAGACCGTATTTGATAGTAAAACCCTGAATTTGTCCTTTTATGTTGTCAAAAGTTCGGGAAATGATGTAGTCTTTGTGCCAATGTGTTTTGTTTTCGAGTAGATAATGACAAAAAGGAGCTGGGAAGCGTTTTCTAACAACTCTGCGAAATGTCTAGCTGACCGTCACGCGCTAAGCAGCCAAGACCGAACGACAAGCCTTTCATCTTTATTCTTTAGCGAACGCATTGCTTATCTGCCGGTCATTCAAGAGAGTAATCACAAGCGCAGACAGTAATTTCTAGTTCACAGGCAATTGAGCAGAGTTCGCCACAACCGGCAGTATTATGACAAAATATTGTTATGGGAAATATTCACAGTACGGCAGTTGTGCACACCTCTGAGGATGATCACAGCACAGCACTCGCACAGCACAGCACTCGTCTGCGTCTTCTTCTGGGAGTCTGTCGCACTGCTTTTTCGTCAGCACGACCAGCGAGTACCGCTCAGTAACACTACCCCTCTCGGGAAAAGCACAGTCCCGGTGCGTTCTACGTTTGTGAAACAGAACGTGCTTAATAGGGCTTCAGGCGGGACACAGGCACTATTTCAGAGGATGGCGCTCTGTACGAGGATTTCGGAGGCACTGATTCAACTTCGTATGTGACGTCGGTCACGGGGCGCAAAACTCGGTAAAGGCCTGTGTAACGGGGCAAAAGTTTTTCACACAAGCCCACGCGACGGCACGGGAGCCACAGTAAGACAAGTGACCCAGGAGTGTAGTGGACATCACGGTGGCGACTGTTGTACTGAAACTTTTGAGATTCTTGGGATGCAGAGAGCCTGGCATGAGCTATCTGGCGGGCATCATTAGCGCGGGCTACGGCATTACTGGCGTAAGTACTGGTGGCGTCTGCCGCGGGTAGTGAGGTGTCGAAGGGCAGTAACGGGTGTCGGCCAAATAGCAGATAAAAGGGGGAGTATCCAGCGGTAGAATAGACAATGAATTGCATGTGAATGTCACAAAGGGTAGATGAACGTCCCAATCCCGGTGGTCGTCAGACACATACATGGATAGCATAGCTGTGAGGGTACGGTTTAGGCATTCCGTGAGGCCGTTGGTCTAGGGGTGATAGGCTGTGGTGAATTTGTGGCGGACGGAGCACGAACGGAGAATTTCGTAAACCACTCGCGACAGAAAGCAGCGGCCACGGTCAGTTAGTAGTTAACGAGGGGCACCATGATGTAGAATCACGTTTTCTAGGAAGAAGTCAGCGACGTCTGTGGCGCAGCTGGTCGGGATGGCTCTGGTAATAGCATACCGCGTAGCATAATCGGTGGCGACGGTGATCCATTTGTTCCCTGAGGCGGAAACTGGAGGGGGCCCAAGAAGGTCAACACCTACACGGGAAAACGGGTCAGTGGGTATGGGGATCGGCTGCAAATGGCCTGAAGGCAAAATTGTGGGCTTCTTTCGACGCTGACACAATTCACATGCGGCAATGTATTGCTGGACGCAGCGGTAGAGCCCCGGCCAGTAGAAGCGTCCGCGCAGGCTGTCGTATGTGCGAGAAACACCCAGGTGGCCAGCCATAGGTGCATCATTGAACTGGTCAATAATGGTGGAACGCAGATGTTGAGTAACGACGAGCAAAAGGTCTGCGCCATCTGGTCGCATGTTGCGTCGGTATAGGGTGTTCACGTGGAGTACATATAAGACAAGAGATGGATCAGGTCGGTCGTAGGTCAGACGGAGGATAATGGAATGGAGAAAAGGATCTAAGTGTTTTTCGTCGGCAATGTTAGAAAAGGCCGACACAGACAAGACACATGCGTCATCGTCAGAGTCGGTAGGACTAGGGGAGTCGACGGGATGACGGGACAAGCATTCTGCACCTTGGTGAAGCCGGCCGTACTTGTACACGACGGAAAATGTAGACTCTTGTAATCGAAGCGCCCAGCGCCCCAAACGGCCTGTAGGATCTTTGAGGGAGGAAAGCCAACACAAGGCATGATGGTCTGTTATAACAGTAAAATGCCGGCCAAACAAATAAGGGTGGAACTTTGTAATAGCCCAAACAAGTGCCAGGCACTCTCGCTCTGTGAGAGTAATTTTGTTCGGACGTAGATAAGAGGCGGCCTGCATAAGCAATCACCCTTGTGCGGCCGTGTTGTCGCTGGGCAAGTATAGCTCCAATGCCATGGCCACTTGCGTCGGTGCGGAGTTCAGTATTGGCAGAAAGGTTGAAATGGGCGAAGACGGGTGGAGTTGTTAGCGCAGCAATAAGTTCCGAGAAAGCTGCAACTTGTTCAGGCCCCCAGGAGAATGAAACGTCTTTCTTTAGGAGATTGGTGAGAGGACGAGCTAGCGCTGCGAAATTCGGTACGAATCGTCGGAGATAAGAACATAGGCCAAAAAAGCTTCGAACATCGCTGGATGAACATGGAGTGGGAAAATCTGATGGCACGTTTCTTGCCGGGGTCAGGCTGAACGCCGGCAGCATTAACGAAGTGACCAAGGACTTTGATTTGTCGGTTACCAAAGCTGCACTTTTTGGAGCTTAGTTGCAGTCCAGCACGGCAAAAAAGCGCTAGGATTCTAGAAAGGCGGCGGAGATGGCTTTCAATTGTAGACGAGAAAACCATTACATCGTCAAGATAACACAAAAAAGTGGTCCACTTGAAGCCTCGGAGCAAGAGTCCATCATGCGTTCGAAGGTTGCTGGGGCATTGCAAAGGCCAAAAGGCATGACTTTGAATTGATAAAGGCCGTCAGGGGGATGAACGCTGTTTTTTCACGTTCTCTCTCGTCGACAGAGATCTGCCAGTAGCCGGAACGAAGGTCCATGGACGAAAAGTAGCTGGCTCCGTGCAAAGTATCAAGCGCGTGGTCAATACGCGGAAGACGATACACATCTTCTCTGGTTATCTTATTTAAATGACGATAATCAAAGCAGAATCTCCAACTGTTATATTTTTTTTGACCAACACAAGAGGGGATGCCCAGGGGGTACTGGAAGGCTCAATTATGTCGTTAGCCAACATTTTGTCGACCTCTTTTTGGATGACGCGTCGCTCGGCCAGCGAAACACGATAGGGCCGCCTGTGAATAGGACTGGCGTCACCGGTGTCAATGCGGTGACTGACAACTGTGGCTTGACCCAATGGGCGGGTACCGAAGTCAAAAAGGTCACTGTAGGCGAGCAAAAGCTGTTTTAACTCTGCGGCGACTTCAGGCTGGAGATCAGCTGCAATCATGCTTTTAACAGGATCAGGGCGCGATGTAGAGGAGGAGGGAAGGGGTTGCAGGGACGGCATTTGGATTATCGCTAGTCAGAGCTGAAATGGCACAATCGGTCATCGGCGACAGCTCTGCTAATGAAATTCCCTCGAGGAGAACTTGAGTTGATAAGCTGAAGTTAAAGACCGGGAGAGTGATACGGTTCTGGGAGATATGCACAATCAGATGAGGAAGGCTGACGTGTCGCTGCAAGATGACGTCAGTAATGGGACACGCGAGATAGTCGCCATCTGGGAAGGGTGGAAATGGCGACATAGGGATGTAGATGGCAGCTTCAGGAGGAAGGCGGCAGAACTGTGCTGATCGAAGGCGGGGTGAGCGGTAGAGGTCTTCAGAGCAGAGCGGAAGGTCCAAGCGAAGTAGGCCGGTAGAGCAGTCAATGAGGGCAGAGTGGGCTGTTAAAAAGTCAATGCCAAGGATAACGTCGTCGGGGCATTCTTGGAGGACGGTGAAGAACACTGGAGCATGACGACCACTAATGGTAACTCGCGTTGTGCACATGCCAACCACGGCAGCAGGGCTTCCATTGGGGATGCGAAATGTGGGCGAGACGGCTGGAGTAAGGACTTTTTGAGGCGACGGCGAAATGAGCTGAGAACGGAGAGTTGGGCGCCGGTATCAATGAGAGCAGAAATGGGAACACCATCCACAAGGACGTCGATGCGATTTTTTTGTAGGGCAGGGGTCCGCAGAGGCTTTTCAGTCCGGGTCACAAATACAGCATCACCTCCGGGAGCTGCATTGGCTAGTTTTCCGGTATGTGGCTGGAATAGGATGGGGACAAACTGCGGCGAGGAAGAGGAGAACGCGAGCGTCGGGTCTGCGGGGATGGTGAACGGTTGGCAGCACGAGCAGGGACACCGGGGTCAACAGTGGTCTGGTAGGGGCGAGTTGAGGTATAGCGAGGGGCATAGTCTCCGCGGCGGTCCACGTAGGTGAATTAACGAGATGGCGTGTACCAACGGCTACGGCAGTGAAGGAAAATGTGGTCAACGCGGGAGCAAGTAAAGCAGATGGGGCGATTGTCATGAGTACGCCACTCATTCGAATTGCGGTACCGATATCGGGGCGATAAACCAGCGGTGGGTGAGGCAGCTGCAATCACTGGAGGGGCAGGTCCTGAATCCACGGTATCGGTGCGGCTGGTAGTAGGGAGACCACTATTGACAGCCTCTTGGCGAACAACAGCCTGAATGAGTGATATTGTAGCCAAGGTATTGTCGGGGGTATGCGGGAGTGAAGCTGCAGGAGTCATTGCCTCGAGCTCTGGGCGGACGATGCGGGTCAAAGTAGTGTAATTAGTTGGCGGTCGACGAGGCGCAAGACTGACACAAGAAGATCTGGCAGCCGTGTTCGGTAGCCGGTCGAAACGATGAGATATGCGCCTCTGTTTCGCTTGTTCCAAACGTCGGCACACTTGTAGTACAGAGTCCGCGGTGAAACAATCCCTGCATAAAAGGAGGTTGAAAGCATCGTCGGCAATGCCTTTTACTATGTGGCCGAATTTATCCTAATCAGGCATTGCGTGGTCGACTTTGCGGCACAGGGATAGGACGTCCTGTATATAAGTGATGTAAGACTCTGTAGACGTTTGCGCACGAGAAGCGAGCGCCTTTTTGGCGGCAAGGTGACGGCAAATGGGCTTTCCGAAGAGGTCATGGAGATTCTGCTTACAGATATCCCAAGATGTGAGGTCCTCTTCATGGGTCTCAAACCACACCCGCGCTGTCCCAGTCAAGTAAAAGATGATATTAGCGAGCATAAGTGTGGGATCCCACCTCTTGTGGTTGCTGACTCGTTCGTATAGGGCCAGCCAGTCATCGACATCAATGTCGTCAGTCCCACAGAAGGTTCCGGGGTCACGGGGATGGGCCATGACGACGGCAGGTGCGGCGGCAGTAGATGTAGTGGCGTCAGTAGTCATAGTAGTGGTAACGATGCGTCGGCCGCTGCGGAGATACAGCTTGTGACGGGGATCGAAAGATTCACCTCCAGCAAGAGATGTTACCGGAAATATTCACAGTACGGCAGTTGTGCACACCTCTGGGGATGATCACAGCACAGCACTCGCACAGCACAGCACTCGTCTGTATCTTCTTCTTCTGGGAGTCTGTCGCACTTTTTCGTCAGCACGACCAGCGAATACAGATCAGTAAAATATTACAAATTTTTCAGAATCTCATCCTTCTTCATGCTCAAGCCTCTGCAACTGAAATAATTTCGAAATACTCTTTCGGAACCTAGCGCCAGAAATGGCGAATTTATTCTTTTGCATGTGCAAATGCCTTAATGAAGTGTGCAATGCTGACATTTTGTCACTTTTGGAATGCTTACTTTATGGCCAACATAAATTCCTTCAGGTGCGCAATTTGTAGGTCCAGGTAATTCTGTCGTTGTTTTCTTAGTCTTTTCCCATTTATACTGTCTTCACAGCACAGCATGCGCGGGGACGTAATTAAATATAATCCATACTTTCATTTATGCTTTAAGGCACAAAGATGTTCTAAAATTATTGCGTGCAGCTTAATAGAAACCTGTACTACAGCCATACTCATCTTAACTTTCACACGACATATAGCCTAGATACATACTTCCCTTCTCCTTGGAGCTTCAGGCGATACACAATGCAATTACTTTCCTTCCACTCAAACCACCACCTGATATTTTTCACGTGTACACTGACTCCCTTACCACCCTAAGCAGCTTAAGGCCGTGTGGCGCACATTTAAAATTACTCAATCCATTCCCCAGCTCTGCAAAACATACCCCTGTCCTGTGCGTATACATTAGATTCAGAGCCATGCTCACGATGTACACTATATTCATATGGATAAAGTGGCACACCTTCACACAACAGACATCCCGATACCTTCCCCTTTTGCCCCAGATCCGTTCCTCTACCATATTTAGGACGAATAATCTTTGCGCAAGCAAACATGCGCTCTAATTCTTCTGTGTTCGTAACCTCTCGCCCGTAATCTCACTCAGGAGGAGGAGGTGCCTGTGCGCCCGATTCGAGCAGGAGTGACTCTGACCCATTCTGTGAGACATCGGTGGCGTGACGAACTGCTTCAAGTGACCGACAAATGTCCGAATGGTGGTGGTTCATCAGAACTGTGCGATATGAATCACCTGCTGTGGACCTGCCGAGCTACGGCATCCGTTAGACAGTTCTACTAAAGGGAATTAGGCCTGCGGTGGGAACTTGAATGTCTACTCGACGATAGGCCATCAGTTAATCTATTTCTCATACTTCCCTCTCCCATTTGCACTGTGTGTATCATTTTTTGCGATACCGTAATGTCGCTATTCTGCCATGTAAAAAGCAGAAATCAGTTGAAACGTATTGTTGATGCGATCCGCGACTTTCTTTTGTAATATGCTTAGGAAGATACCTCAGGGACTAAATATGTATGCATTGGTCGGCCACTTTTTGTTTACAAAGTTAATTTCAGCTCGAAGGATCTGCTCACGAACCGCACAAGACCGTTCTCTACAATCAGAGGTCTTTGCGCAAACTTTATGCCGACGACATTCAATCGCACTTATAAAGCGTAACCCCCGTTATATTAAACAGCCCATATTGCCCGCAGAGTGTACATTCGTTGCATGTGCCACCCTCTACTGCATATTCTGTAGCATGAGCACCCGCACCCGAGGTCTACGCAGCCTGACTGGACATTCCCACTCCCCCACTCAATGAGTCTTTCGCGGTTGTGCTATTGAAAAAACTCTCAAACACTTTGGAAAACTAAGGCGCTACACCTTTCTGGAGATGACGGATCGGTAAACGCTTGAGGCACTCAAAGCCTTTAAGCGCGATATGACGAACGCCATTGTGGATGCTTGTACTCCTCTCCAATCATACAGTGCAGGACAGCGCCTTCTAACATGACGAAATCAAGGTTAGTAGCTCTGCTTGGCGGCGATGGCGAGGGCTCATTACTGCACTTGGTGTTCATAGCTGACAGAAGATGGCGTCCACCATGCTGCTTCCCGGAGATAGGGTTGAAGGCATGTTTTTCCTTCCTCCATGGGTGAAGGCGTCACCGTCGTGCCCTTCGTTGCGATGGAGTGGAGGAATACTAGACAAGACGAGCTAATATTTTCTTACGTGCCAGGCGTGACGTAGTCTGTTAACATGCTGACCTGCTGAACGGAGGGTAGCAGATTGAGTCCCGATTGAGGATGTTTTTGTTTCTTAAAGATTAGGCAGAACCCCGCAAATATCCCGCTGAATATAACGGACACATTGTGGACTCACCTTGAGGACACGTCTCGCCCACATAAGATTTTCACCACGCGCCATGGATATTGTTTTAAAACTTGAAGTGGGTCAGACAGATGGTGCAGGCGCCAAAGACATTACCCTCCAAAAGTGAAGCTCGAAACGCTCTACTAATCTGTTCGTAGCCTCATGCAGTCTGAATGAGCAATATTTGCGCAGAGATTGAGTCCCGATTGAGGATGTTTTTTTTCTTAATGATTAGGCAGAACTCCGTCAATATCCCGCGGAATATAACGGACACATTGTGGACTCATCTTGAGGACACATCTCGCCCACATAAGATTTTCACCACGCGCCATGGATTTTGTTTTAAAACTTGAGGTGGGTCAGACAGATGGTGCACGCACCAAAGACATTACCCTCCAAAAGTGAAGCTCGAAACGCTCTACTAATCTGTTCGCAGCCTCATGCAGTCTGAATGAGTAATATTTGCACTGTGATGCCTGAGGCAAAAAACTGACACGTAAAGCCGCGCTGAAAGGGAATGTTCCTACCGTCTTTACTAAAAGCGATACTTTAAAGCATCTTGGATTAGTTACTATTAAAACTAACAGTCCTCACACCATCAATCATAAGACATTTTATCTGATTTACGTTAAAATGAAGCCTCCACGTCTTCGCAAATTTCCAGCCATTCCCAAACAGCTATCCTCTTCCATAGTGCCACCAGATATATGAAAACGAAGGGGTTCGTAGAGTAAATTCAACCGCTGAACTGCAAACAAAATTTCGGGACTCTAAGGCCCGCCAACGTTATTAAAGCAAACGCATGCCCATGCAGCGGCGCTCAATTCAAGAAGGCGCGCTGCGGCAGGTCACGTAGTGCAGTGCGTGTATGGGGCGTACAAATGGTGGTACACACGCCTGTTCAAATTTCTATTACTTATCTAGACAAACAAATATAAGAAACCGATGATTAATAGGTCATGTAGCATCCGTAAGCCCTTATGAAGAATTATTTCACCACAATGTTCATACGAATGATTGACATTCTGGCGCTAAACTGAGTGATATTTGTGATATCTAAAGAGAGATTGGCGTTCCAGATGAGAAAAGGAGGCAAAAGCCCAGGCACACGACTGTCTCTTGTACCGTTGTCCCACTCGCGCCTTTGGTGGTTCCACAGCGGCCAGCGTCACAGCTGCAATGTCAGCTGTGACGCAAGTACAGGCGGCCTGATCCTGTGACCTCACACATGACAGCACAGCTGTTGATACGTCAGTGAGAAAATTCAATCCACTGACCTTTTTGGGTTTGTACTTCAGGGATTTAAACCTCAGACCATAATATAGGACTACAAACCTTGACTATACTTTCAGTTGGAGCCATCTACGTTAAGACTCTTCCTCTAAAATAATATAAACTATTAAACTGCACAACTTCTGGTAAGACTTCATGAGCACAAGTTTCATGAAAGTTTCTGAAGGCATGACTTATTCTCGTAAGCCTGCTAAGACCTTTGCATCAGAAACCCTTGTTGCGTGCTTGAGTTTCCCATGGGTGTATATAAGGCCATTTCACAGAATTAAAAACTGCTATGAAAAGGGTTCCTCTACCCTAGTTTAGCGGTGCAGATGGCCGGCATTATGTAGAAGTGCCGCAATAGTATTGCCAGCAGCAGAAGGGCAAATTCAGTACAGGTTCAATCATTGGTCAAGCACATCGCCTTGCCACCGCCAGAGTTCATTCTACTTTCCAATGAATAGCCTTGCGTTTCCTGAAAGATGCAATAATGCATAGTTACACGTCTTTTTCAGGAGCGCTCCTGCTTCGTTGGTGAGACTAACAGGTCTCTTCAGTCTACACATAAATTCTATCGTTTAAGGCGAAGGCCTTTAATGGCTCAAAATCGAGGCAATATCCTGTCTGTTCGGCCTCGAGAACTGTCCAATGTCGAGAAATTCCGTCGGATATTGCGACTTTGTGATGTCCTCAGCTGGTAATGTCAGTGACCAGTCTGCTATGAAGAAGATATTTAAAAATAAATATGTAAAGCGTGTCTCAAATTGGACTCTATCTTCAACCCCTGTTATCCCCTGCCGAGAGCTTTAACATAATACGCTACGCCCGGGATCATGAAATGGACGTCATAATTATCCTTGTCGACTCTGTGGGTGTTATTTGCGTTGATAATGACGCTGCAATTAGTGTAATACTATTTATGACTTTAGCAATGATAATGACGGAGTATTTAGTTGATAAAGATAATGAAAATAATCGTGATGCACCATGCCCACCCAGCAACGCTTAAGCTTTCGCATTTATTGCAGTGTAGGTTCCACAGTACTCTGGGATTTTTGGATCAGCAGTTGTGTTCCTTTTTTCCTACAGGCTATATGATAAAGATTTATATAAATTGTCTTAAAATGGATCACTGGTGGATGAAGTTAATATGGTCCCTATATTTCAGACAAATCATAATTCCTTATGAATTAATGACTCTTTGGCTCTGGTTAGACATGGTGAGGATTACAGTATGGACTATACTCACTGAACGGGAGCTCACATTTGTTTTGACCGTCGTTCTTGCATTCTGAAAAAATGATTCAGTTAATTATGTAAAGTTTATCTTCCACGCTGTAAAATATATTTATAATAAAAGTCAAGATAGTCTATCAAATTTAAACAGTTTTGATATTTTATTAGCAATAAAAGCTTATTTCATCTCTATAAAGTGCAGAGCATATCTCACCGAGTTCCTAGGGGGCAGGTACAGAGAGGCATTGTTAAACAAACAATTATACACTGCAGATAAGAATAGAATCGGTTAGAATTTAAAATGTGCAGAAGTTCACATCTTCAAGTACATATTATAGGCCTTCAAAGTAATGCTTCGCGCAAGTGTGAAAATTTCCGATCGCATTATACTTCTAAAATTGCCCTACATAGCTCAACAGATCGCAGCCCACAAAACGCTAGCCAGAAAATATTGTGAAGCTCCATGATGCACTAGATTACTTTCACTACGGGTTAGTTTCTGGATAATGAGTAGAAATTGCACATATTTTTAAAACGCCGCTTTCTGCTGTAGGATGTAAAATTAAAGAGACAATATACTCTCCTATCAAGGAATTTATCGTTAATTATCGCAAATATGCACATACTTGGATCGATGACTTCAGTGCCTTCAGCATAAAGTGTGTCAAACACGACATACAAAGACATCAAGAAGGCAATCTTAATCATCTTCGTGCACGTATGCTCTGGAGCAATGCGAACTGTTCACACCGTTGGCAACATATATATACAAAACGTAGTGAGGAAGAAGATGAAATAGGTTAAATGCCTTTGTAAATAACAGGTCATTTGAAAACAGAAGACAGCATGTGCGTCATTGCAAGCTGTACCTTCTTCCAAACGAAAAGACAATTATGTTACTCTGTAAATAAGCAGCTACGTAGCAGTTCAAAATATACTTTATGAACAAAATGCTGTTTAGAATATAGCCTTTAGATACTCCTGTAAAAATACTTAGCATTTCTTAGCTTTAAATAAAATCCTTCGCATTTCATAGCTTTACTTAAAATATTTAGCACTTCCTAGCATTATACTTCTATTCTGTAAACATACAAAGCGATAAAAATGCTTAACAAACACGGGTATGCATATGGGTTCGAGGTAAGATGCTAAGGATTAATTAACAAACTTATCGGCAGTCCACTTAGCAAAAATTGCACCTTCGTGTTCATGTGTGTGCTCTCATAACCACACAGTATGACAGAATAAAATAAGCATTGAGTTGAGAAGAAAAAGTAATTTCAAATAAAATACTCGGACTTACGCAGTAGGTTAGGCGCCGTGATACGAAAAATCTGCCTTTTTTGGCTGCTGTCAGTATTGTGAGCAAAATATGGCTGGCATACATGGCGTATGCCTTCTTATAACTTCTTAATTTTATTTCCCCTAGAACCCTTTCCTTCATTTAATGTAAAAGTTGGCGGATATGGTCCACTTAATTTTTATTATACTGTTTCGTTGTTCACGCCTCCTAGCCAAAAGTTATTGGTACACGTTTATTCCCCAGCAGTTTGGAATCCGGATCGTTTGCAATGAAGGTCGGCGGACGATAGTAAGAAGTTCGCAGGGGTCAAGAGGGGACAGGTAGCATAAGACCCATTAGATGGACATATGAGAGGCCTTCGCCCTGCAGCGGTTATAGATCGGCTGATGCTGATGGTTACTAGACTATGCCGGGGGAGTCCTGTGTACAGAACGTGTCCGCAGCTGTCGTGCCGTTTTCAGAAGTGTTATGATCTAACGTATGGTTTTCATCGATAGGTGATGATGAGAGAATGTGGCAAAAAGAAATGTGAACTGGAAGTTTAGGTAATTAATTAGAACCAAACATGTTAAATTGAAAGGAACAAGAATTCGAAATAGCCATGTGACAAATGTCGACATCCGAGGGATATAACGTGATGCCATTCGGATGTGGATCTGTTTTTGACTTAATGAGACGAATGAAAGCATCATATTGATCTGAACTGTGTATTTAGTACTAATTATTCAAAAAAAATTTCCGAGGGCACTGAAGAATTTCTACTGGTAAAATGCGTAAAGCTGAGCGTTAGTGTGTTGTCGGCTAATTGTGTCAGCGAGATTCCGTGAATAACAGACACTGCACCTTCTTTTCCTGTAAACCAATTATAGAACAGCGGGGAACATTGATGAGTTATATGAAACGCTGCTTACGTTCTAAACGGGGCGCGCAATGTATCGTGTGCCGGAGCAACGCTCAGGCTTTCGCATTTTTCCAGTGCAATTGCTAACTCTTCTGTGTTCTCGTATTTTTTTTTATTTTTCAGTCCACGGGATAACCGGTTCCAGGCTGAGAAATGCATGCAGAATAATCAGTCTTTCACTTCATGCCCTACGTCTTTCTCCCCAACCCTCATTCTTGCCTCCTCCCTGGCTTTTATTATTCGGAAGCCAAAGTACAACCGCCATTGATGATCGCACCGACGAGAAGACAACTCCATTTGTCGACACGTTGGTGCGGCTTGCGAAATGAGGCTCCCCCTCAACCCTTAATCTGTGCTGTTTCATACTGCTTAGTCGTTCGCAAAACGTCGCTTACAAAATGTAATATCCGCAAAATAACATTTGCAAAGTGTGTTTAAACTCATTTAGGCTCAAGAGCATGTATGAATAGAAGAACAAATTTTAGAGATATTTTGATGGCAGGGAAAGAATGAGATTATAAAAAAATGAAATAAATAAAATAACATGATCCTGTGTTCTAAGGAAAGAAACCGCTTCTGGTACCTTAGGAAACTACTAAGAAATAAATTATTCTCTTCCCTGCGAACCCCACAAAACTTTTTGCCCATGAATTTTCCCAGTAGCATTTAAAATGAAAGACGTATGCTCTCTCATTTGGGCTGGCAGCATTGGTAAACCTGTTAATGGATTACAGGATTTTGCTTGGATGTTGACAAGAAAGTTATGATTCGATCTCTGTTTTCTTATTATTTTCTTTTGGCCGCAGGGTGTGCAAGCGTTGGCAAGAGTTTTGGTGCTTATCACAGAAACAGAGCGCAGTGGTGCGTGCTGATTCGTAGGGGGCTAGACGTGTAAATGAATGGATTACAGGATTTTGCTTGAATGTTGACAAGAAAGTTATGATTCGATCTCTGTTTTATTATTATTTTCTTTTGGCCGCAGGGTGTGCAAGCGTTGGCAAGAGTTTTGGTGCTTATCACAGAAACAGAGCGCAGTGATGCGTGCTGATTCGTAGGGGGCTAGACGTGTAAATGAATTTATTGCTTTTAAAGCAGCCAAAAGATGAGACAGAGAAAAGAAGCTGACAAGACGAGGCTGGACTAACAACTGAAGATTTATTGAAGGAAAGAAGAAAACAAAGACTCGCACTGGGAGGCGCGCGCAGATTATCGAAACCAGTGAAATAGCAGAAAGAATTCAAAGTTATGGCCTAACTATCAATTTATCTAACAGAACGAATTCCTTACTATGGAGGTTTACCAACGCCTCAGCCACATATGTGACCTTAGCCTTATAATGGGAAATGCCTCAACTATCTCCCGACAGATTTGTTTTTATTTCCGTAAACAACGCCCGTATTGCTGAAATCAGGCGTGAAAACAGACGATTTATCCTTCAATTTACATTCCCGAGATTGCATGTTGTGACCGTGCACAGTCCGCGCTTGCGCGCACTATTGTGCGCCTGTGGGCATGGCATTGATATGTGCTGTTGGTGCAAGGGCACTAAGTGAGCGTGTTCACATGAATCTTTTTGTGTGAGCATGCTTTGCTTTCTCGTGACCCTACAACTGCCTAGTTGGCCCTGTCAAGGGAACGTCAATAAAAATACAAAGAAACGTCGCCCTTTGAGAAATAGTCGGAAGTGCTTTTGTTCAACTGTTCACCCTTCCCGTCGAGAGGCGCTATTGTCAAGTGAGGAATGCCTATTGTCCAAAGGAGACGATCGGAGTGACACGTCCGTTGACGTACAGGAGAAGAAAGGAGCATGAGGATTACGGCCATTAGAGGATTTCCTGTGAATGCAGGAAAGAGTTGCAATTTCCGGAAAGGGACAATGCTGGGAGCAGTATTCGTGGCGCGCAAAAACACTTGGGTTTCTGAGAAGGAAATCCACTTGCCGGAACCAACATAGCGAATCTTTGCAGAAGAATCGAAATTTACCTCCTCACCGTTCCGAAGCTCTACCCGACAACAAGTGACCACGCTCGACGAATCAATACTGGAACAGTCAGTGCATCACACCATCAGTGCAGTGATGTGTTCGATTGGTTGCCGATATCTGAGGGGTGTGCCCTGGAACTGATTGGTCAGCATCTCAGAGAGGGGCTTGTCATAGGGGATTTAAGAACGTTGCAGGGCACGAAATGAGGCTGTGAGCCCTGGGTAAACGGCTCATCCAGACGCTTCTCGTTATGAACTCCTAACGCTTGCCATTTTGCTGATATACCCTTTTTTCATGTAAATAAGTTTTCTCAAAGTGCCATTAAACCTGCTGTATATATTTTACCAACTTCGAAGATTCAATCCTTCATCAACCCGGAGTCTCTGCACGCTACCAAATGAAGGCCGGGTCGACGTAGGACCAGCGTCAGGACAACTGGTGACCAGCGTTGGGATCTGAATCTACGAGCCACAACATCTGCTGATTGGAGGCGAAACAGAATTTACAAGCCACAACATCTGGTGATCGGAGGTGGCATCTGAAGATACAAGCCACAACATCTGGTGATCGGAGGTGGCATCTCAAGCAACAAGCAGGAGCAACAATCGGCCAACAAGAGAGCAGCTCGGAACATTGATTGCATGTGTGTGTGAGTGCTTGGCTTTTCTTCTGATGTAGACCAGGTTCTAGAACAGTTTTATATTTTAGAACTGGTAAAGTGTGTTGAAACCCCTTTAGGTTTGATAGTTTGCACGGTTGTTTTGGAAGTAGCCGACACTGGGAGTGATCATGGACCTACAAAAGCTGCAGAAACCGGAACTGTTGCTATTGTGCGAGGAATTGGGAAGTGATACAAGTGGTTTGGCACGAAAACCCTTGAATTTAAAGGCAATCACTGATTTGGGAACCGATGATGAGGAGCTCAGTAAAGCATGGAACCTCATCGGACAAAAAAAAGGAGGAGCAGCTCAGACAGCAGAAAGAGCAGAAAGAGAGGGAAAAAGAGGAAAAGAGGCGGGAGCGTGAAATTGAGAGAGTAGCAAAAAGGCTGGAGCAAGAAATTGAGCTCCGGAAATTAGAAGTAGAGTTGAGCAAGAGGTCGGGAAATTGTCTCCAGCTAGCGGTACCTGTTCTCAACAAGGAGGCAGATTTCAATATTTCAAAGTACATGCAGCCATATGTGATATCAGGGGATATCGGTCTGTATCTGGCTACCTTTGAGCGAACCTGCGAAACACTGTCCTTCCTGCGAGACACTTGGTCTCAGAGATTATTGACGCTTCTGCCCTGCGAGGCAGCGGAGGTTGTCGCGCGGCTAAGCAAGGAGAACGAGAAGGTCAAGGCTTGCCTTCTGAGAAAGTATAGGCTTAGCGCCGAGGCGTTCAGACAACGTTTTCGGAACGCTACTAAGTCCAGGTACGACAGTTACCCTGAATTCCTGTACAATTTAGGAGTCAATTTGGGCGAGTTGCTAAATAGCACTGATTCCTATAGTGATAGGGACGCTATAGTTGAGCGAATTCTTTTAAAGGAGTTTTAAAACTGCTTCCCAGAAAAAGAAAGAAATTGGTTTCAGGACCGAGGCGACATTTAGTCGGCAACTGAAGCTGCCGAACTCATTGAGGAGCACGCTTCTCGCCGACAATTCAGCAACCCAGCAGTGGATAGGCCCCGCAATCCCAAGTTGAGTGTGAATAACCGTCAGGAAAGGCACTTTGCTAGAGTTGCAAACGAAGAAAGGAAGGCTTCTTCAGGCAAACTCCCTAGAAAGAACGGCAGTGAGCAAAGTGGGGAAGTGACCAACGCGCTGAACACAAAGAACAAGCTTGAGGCTAGGAAGCCGCTCACATGCTTTAGGTGTAATGAGCAGGGTCACATTGCCGTCAACTGCCGGAAAGAAAAGATTGCTTTCTCGTATGTGAGTGACTGCGATGAAAACATGAAGCTTTTGGAACCCTACATGCATGACCTAGTAGTCAACGGGAAGCCTTGCAAGGTACTGCGCGATGTGGCCGCAACGATGGATGTTGTCCATTCGGCGTATGTGTCGCCTTCCGACTATACAGGACAGTGTGCATGGATCCGCCGGGTAGTGGAGGAACAGAGTGTGTGCTTGCCAATCGCGAACGTGGTCATCGAGGGCCCTTTCGGCAAGTTAACAACCGAGGCTGTCGTTTCAGGAAAGCTTCCTAAGTACTACCCGTATTTGTTTTCCAACAAATCGGACATGCTGCTGCGAAAGAGGGGCATCCTTTTCGGAGACACAGTTGTACAAGCTTTAACACGTTCAAAGGCGCCAGAACTAGCTACACTGCTCATTCCAGAAAATTCCACAGCGGAGGAAACGGCAATTAAAACAGTGGTCGATGCGGAAGATAGCGGGTCAGAAAGCTTTGAGAGCGAGGCATCTCAGATAAGTCAACTTGAAAGTGAGCTTGATGAGACGCGGAATGAGGACGTTTTTGAGAGTAATCTCTTGCCGCCAGTGTCTAGTATTATCATAGACTTCTAAGTGAACTCGAGAGGACTTAGCTATGGAGCAAGCCAATGATTGCAAGATACAGGAGATAAGGGAGCGCCACCGCGCCACTAAGACAGCAAATAATATTTCTTTCGAGATGAGAAAGGGAGTGCTGTATCGCTTATTCAAGGATAAGCGCGGGGTAGAGCGGGAAAAGTTAGTCGCTCCCCAAAAGTACCGCGAAGACTTACTGCGACTATTCCATGGCAGCTCGTGGTCTTGTCATCTTGGAATAAGGAAAACAAAGCAGAGGCTGTTGCAACAATACAATTGGCCTGGATGTTTTAAGGACACGGAAAATTTTGTACGGTAATGCGACACGTGCCAGCCGGTTGGAAAGGTGCAAGATAAGTGGAAAGCTCCGATGGTGTCAGTACCAATCATTACCGAGCCGTTTCACCGGTTAGTAATAGATGTAGTTGGGCCACTTCCTGTGACAGAGTCAGGGTACCGTTATATCCTCACTATGTTATGCCCAGCCACAAAGTTTCCAGAGGCTGTTCCGCTGCGCGAGGTGACGTCCGAGAGTATAGTGGATTCGCTGCTGTCAGTGTTTGCACGAGTTGGATTCCCTTTCGAGGTCCAAAGTGATCAGGGTAGCGTTTTCACAAGTGTCCTCACCACTTCATTTCTCGAGCGATGCGGCATTAAGGTGGGTCACAGCTCGATCCACCATCCGCAGAGCAACAGCGTAGAAAGATGGCATTCTGTTCTCAAACGGGTCCTGAGGGGACTGTGCTATGAAAATAAGCGCGAATGGGATACCTGCCTGCCTGCAGCACTTTTCACTTTGTGGTCAGTGCCGCACGAATCCACTGGATTTAGCCCAGCCGAGTTGGTGTACGGAAGGTCACTGCGCTCACCTTTGCGAATGGTGCGCGAAGCCTGGGAGCGGCGCGGAGAAGACCCAACAGTAGTAGAATTCATTCTGAACCTCCTGAATCGCTTACATAACACTAAGGAACTTGTTGAGGCCAGAATGAAGTCATGCCCAGGCACGTTCCAAAGTGTACTATGATAAGTCAGCCCGTCAAAGGACGTTTCGTATCGGGGACCAGGTGACGTTGCTGAGAGGTTCAAGGCAGAATAAGCTCGAAGTACAGTGCGAAGGACCTGCTGAAGTCGTTGCAAAGCTTTCTAACACTAACTACGCAGTGAAAATCCCCGGTAGGCGTAAAGAAGTGCGCATTTATCATTGCAATCTTATGAAGCCTTATGTGCAGAGGGAAGCCGTGGTAAATGAAACGTTAAACCTTCCCGAGGAGATGGGTGACAACTTGATTGCCTCAGCGGAGAAGAAAGCAACGCTCAGGAGCTTCTCAAATACACGGAGCAGAGAGGAGAACTAAAGAAATCTCAGCTGTCCGATCTGGGCGAGCTAATAACAGAGTTTGAGGCCTGCTTTGTGGACAGGTCTGATTTGACTGAGCACGATATTGAGCTGACTTCAGACGTGCCAGTGCGGTCAAGGTGCTACCGATTTTCTTCAAGGCAAAGAGAAATTCTGGATATAGAAGTAACTCGCATGCTGGAATTGGGAGTAATAAAACCCTCGGAAAGCGATTATGCTTCGCCCGTGATCTTGGTAGAAGCTCCAGGCAAGGACCCTAGGCCTGTGGTAGACTACCGAAAGCTAAATTCTCTCACCAGGGATCAAGTGTATCCTATTCCGAATATCGAGGAGAGAGTAGAACAGGTCCGTAGAGCGGCCTATGTGACTACGCTGGACCTTACTCGTGGGTACTGGCAAGTACCGCTCAATGAACGCGCCAGCAGATACGCGGCTTTAGTCACTCCGACGGGCAGCTACCAGCCAACAGTGGTGAGTTTCGCGCTCAAAAATGCTCCATTTTGTTTTTCCCGACTAATGGATAGGGTTTTAAAGGGGTGTGAAACATTCGCGATGCCCTATTTTGATGACATTGCGTTTTTTCCGACTCATGGGCGGAACTTATGGTACATCTAAGAGCTGTACTGGGCCTTTTGCGTCACGCTGGGCTAACCATAAAGGCCGAGAAATGTTACCTGGCAAGGGCGACCGTGGACTACTTCGGTCACAATGTAGGTCAAGGTTTCAGGAAACCCAGCGAGATTGATTTCTGCGGTAGCAGACTACCCGCGGCCGAGCACGAAGACGGAAATTCGGGCATTCTTGGGGCTGACGGGATACTACAATCACTACATCCCTAACTATTCAGCTTTGGCTAGCCCCCTGACCGACGCTCTCCGCAGGACAGAACCGACAAATGCAGTATGGGACGAACAAAAGAAAGCCTCCTTCTTAAACCTGAAGGCTGTGCTAATTAGCCGTCCGGTATTGCGAGCTCCAGACTACGACCGAGAATTGACGGGCCAGTGTGATGCAAGTGATCGAGGGCTAGGTGCTGTTCTCTGCCAGAGGGATTACGACGGTAATGAGCACCCCGTGCTCCACCTGAGCAGAAAACTGAGTTCTAGAGAGGCGGCTTATTGCGAGTCAGAGAAAGAGTGCGCTTGCATTGTATGGGCCATTCGAAATTGCAGTGCTATCTTGGAGAGGCCAAATTCACCGTAGAGACAGACCATTGTCCCCTGGCTTGGCTGCAAACTGCGGCATCGAAGAACAGTCGCCTTCTGAGGCGGAGCTTGATTTTACAGCAGTACAATTTTGAAATAAGATACAAAAAGCGAAAGTTAAATGGGAATGCGGACGCGCTTAGCCGCTGTTTCTAAGCGGTCCGAGGTGCTCGTCACCATGTATCCAAATTGATACTCAGGTTCGTTTTTTTTTCGTGCGCTTGTATATATGTGACTATGTAAAGTAGTACTTTTGGTTTTCTAGGCATACGTTGGTCCTGAGCGTCTTGACTGTGGGCTCGGACAACGATGGCAGTTTTCTTTTCACCTGGTCTTTTCAGACGGGAGCCGAGTGCTTGCTTAGACATGTGGTTGAGTTTCAGAGACAGCTCAAGCAATTGGGCCAACGACAATCAAGACAACGCTACAAGCGACAGCGAGCTTCAAGCGTTCATGTGCATGCCATTAAGTCGTCTCTTTATGCAGCAACTGCGACTGCTGCCCTCCGTGACTCTTCTGGAGGGGGGAGGAGGCTGTTGTGACCGTGCATGGTCCGCGCTTGCGCGCACTATTGTGGTCCTGCAGGCATGGTATTGATGTGTGCTGTTGGTGCAAGGGCTCTAAGTGAGCGTGTTCACATGAATCTTTTTGTTTGAGCATGCTTTACTTTGTCGTGACCCTACAACTGCCAAGTTGGCCCTGCCAAGGAAACGTCAAGAAAAATACAAAGAAACGTCGCCCTGTGAGAAATGGCCGGAAGTGCTTTTGTTCAACTGTTCACCCTTCCCGTCGAGAGGCGCTATTGTCAAGTGAGGAATGCCTATTGTACAAAGGAGACGATCCGAGTGACACGTCCGCTGACGTACAGGAGAAGAAAGGAGCATGAGGATTACGGCCATTAGAGGATTTCCCGTGAATGCAGGAGAGAGTTGCAATTGCCGGAAAGGGACAATGCTGGGAGCAGCATTCGTGGCGCGCACCTACACTTGGGTTTCTGAGAAGGAAATCCACTTGCCGGAACACACATAGCAGATCTTTGCAGAAGAATCGAATATTAAATCCTCGCCGTTCCCAAGCTCTACCCGACAACAAGTGACCACGCCCGATTAAACAATACTGGACCACTCAGTGCATCAGAACAACAGTGCAGTGATGTGTTCGATTGGTTGCCGATATCTGAGGGGTGTGCCCTGGAACTGATTGGTCCACATCTTCAGAGAGGGGCTGGACATAGGAGATTTAAGGACGTTAGAGAGCACGAAATGAGGCTCTCAGCCCCGGGTAAACGGTTCATCCAGACGCTTCTCGCTATGAACTCTTAACGCTTGCCATTTTGCTGATATACCCTTTTTTCATGTAAATAAGTTTTCTCAAAGTGCCAATAAACCTACTTGTGTATATTTTACCAACTTCGAAGATTCAATCCTTCATCAACCCGGAGTCTCTGCACGCTACCAAGAGAAGGCCGGGTCGACTTAGTCCCAGCGTCACGACAACGTAACGCTATGTAGTGTTTGCCTTCCATACTAGAGAGCTGAGTGCTCCGTCAGGCGCACATTAAGACGTCTACCTGTCTTCCCGTAGTAGCATCGAGGCAGATGTCCTAATGTGCGCCTGACGGAGCACTCTAACTCTTTAGGAAGGAAGGCAAATTCAACCTGGCGTTACACGCGCGATCTTGGGAATGTAAATCGGAGGATTTTCCGTCTCCTTGTACGCCCGATTTTAGCAACACGGCTGTAGTTTAGGGAAATGAAAAACAAATCTTTCGCGAGATAGTTGAGGCATATTTTATTCCTAAGGCTAAGGACACATTGTGGCTAAGGCTTCAGTTCCAGCGCTTCGCACAGCTCATTACCACGCCGGGGCAGCCCAGAGTGTAACACTTACAGAGAAAACAAACACCGCTGAGAGATGTGAGTGCGCACTGAAATTCGTTAATTGCAGCAGCACGTATTGCGAGTGCTCCACATCACGTCACCTTGCAAATGTAAAAAGAAACTATGACTCTGATAACAACATATCAGAAAACCTGGGGTGGCCTGAGGCAAGAAAACGACCTCTAAAAAAGGCACATACTCTACAACACTGACACAGAAACCACCACCGTGTTCTATTCGACCCTATGAACCAGATATTGACGTGCAGGACTAACCTTGTTCCACAGATGCCAGTGGCATACTTCCCAGTGCTACACAATTCACGCTATCAGTGCCGGAGGTCCTCATTTGTTGCATAGGGAACGGCGCGCCCTTGGCTATAGACACCAAGACCGGCAGTGCGGAGATAGAACTTTCGCCTCTCCCCACTAAGAATGCAGGTGACATTACAAGAGGCTGTGTCGCTGGAGCACAGCCTGTTTCAGCCTTGTCAACAAAAGGCTCAGGCAAAGCCCATAGCGACCCAATTTAGAAACCTTTAACGAATACATACCGAGACTCTTCCTCTATGTCTACTTGGATAATAGGGATCTCAGGAAAGCCCACCGGCATCGAAAACCTGCACGTCCAGGGTATGTGCAAATCAAAGCTTATGATGAAGCCTAGAAAGATTGTAGTTGTTGTTGTTGTAGTGGTTATTTTATTGTATATACAAAAGGAAGAAAAAGATGTCTTCCAGCCCCAGTGTCTGCTATCCGATAACTGAAGCACCTGAACTTGGATGGCGGAAATAAAGGGATAGCGATAAAGGGGCAGAGGAAATCAAAGAGATGAGCGATAGGGAGAAATGAAAGGATAGGTAAAAATAAAAAGAACTATATACACTATACAACAATATACAGTAGTTTGCTTGAGGCCCATCCGCAAAAGTCTTTTGTCACTGAGCACTCGGCAAATCGGGCAGGTCACCGCAATAGCTCTGCGACCATTTAAGTGTTTACGACGCCCGAACGTACACACTCTACAAAACATGACAGCCGACTTGAGGTGATCGGCCGTTATCGTCCGGAATAGTACACGCGGAGCGTTCGGTCACAGCGTGCACTAACTGGAGAGGAGAAATAGGCGGGTCATAAAGCCCGCCTCTTCGAAATATTCACACAGGCTCACGTGTATTCGCTCGCGGAGGCGTACACTGCCCGGCAGAAGGCTTTTATGCAAGTGGTCATTATATAAAATTAGCTCTGTTTATGGCTTATGAGGTTTATCGTCTCAAAGCTAACATAACGCCGTTTTCAGAAATCATTTCAAGCCCATTGGATAATTTGAAGTTTCTATTAATTAGAACTTATATACTGCTTAATTGGACGCGAAATTAAATGCAACTTACCGAAGATGTGAAGAGAACACCGTCAGCATGTTGCAAATTGCTACAAAAAGAGCATAATTGGCTACAAACGTGCTGAAACATCGCACGTTTGCTGCTTTAAAGCGGTTCCCGTATAGAACATTTGCTGCTCCCGTGTCTTGTCCAAAGCGCTAGAGCATGCTCCCACCAATGTAAGAGCAAGTTATAAAAAACTTGTTAAGCGCAAAGAGTCAATCAAGTAGACAGTTTGTTCCTCGTTTGAAGCGAAAATCTATCAGCTGAAAGTAAGAAATAAATGATATTTAATGGTCCTGCGCGACTCACTTTTCTACTAGGAGCACCTTTCAACGCAACTGACTGCGGATATGTTTCAAAAAGAAAGTTTCTCAAATTAAAAAGTTTTTATGCTGATATTCTTTTCGTCTTTTATTTCTGATACGTTAGAGGGTAAAGGCCACTGCTACCATTCTTCAAGGCAATTCATCTCTGCTTTCGCACGCTAGGTGCTACGCGTGGTCCAGTTTCAAATCCAGCCAGCCACAGATACTTTGTCTGCGTTCACTCCTTTGGCTCACGATCGACCGGAAAGCGAGTGACGTTAGCCTCACAATCACAGATACACCAGCTGCGCCATGCGTCTCGCGTCCAGTTTAGGTGGGTGCTCTGGTCGCCACATGACAACTATTTATAAAGAGTATGTAATTGGTTTACACGCGGCTCACATCCTTAGTGAGCCAAGGGCGATACGATGCCTAGGCCACGAATGTCTACACTGTCGCAAGCATCAGCCAAATCTGAAAATCTCGCTGAAGTGACGCAGCGCAAGGCCTAGCTCACTAGCCATACAAAACCAAACCCGTGCCGGATTCCAGCCAAAGCACGTGAAATGGGAGCAAGCACATGGCTCGTGATGACAATGTTCGACAACTAGGTTAAGCTGCATAGAACCCCATTACAGTGTTTTAAGTCTTTGCCATTTGGACACTTTAGAAACATTTATGAAAGGGCTATTGTAAGGACACAAAATCCTCTATGCTGATTTATATTTAAACAAGAATATGAATGATAATATCAGTTTACTGGCTACGAAAAAGTAATATGTTTATAACTTCATGCACAATATTTTGTAATTGTGCATAAACGTTCAACATTCTTATCGTATAAATAGGTTCAAAACTATTTTCCGGACATGCCTTGATAAATTTAATATGTAAGGTGGCGGGTTACTTCTAAAGTTGGTGACCTTTCCCACAAGGAAAAAGGTTGAGATTAACGGGTCTCTTGGTGTCTCTTAAGAGGATAATGGCGAAAGCCTACCCTTCCTCTCCTGTCAATTGCCTCTCATCACTTGCATTCTATCGGCGTTCGTTGCCGTGCTACATATTGCCGCGAAACCTTCAAAACAGTATTTGTTGTTTTTTAACAGCCGCCGGCATACAGGCTTATCACTCGGATTCTGGACCGCGTGTCAGTTCCGTAATCTTTGTTTGTTAATGCTTGATGTCGCGAGGCACCTTTATAAGTTCTGTTGTAGCGCAAGATGCTCAGAGATCTGTCTCGAAGGTTCCGGCCACTCGGGTGTCTTTCCACAATGTTCCAGCCCGTGCTGGTAGCTGTTTGGGACGTTACCTAGATTGTTCTGTACACCCATTAAATTGAGCGTTGCCGACGAGCATTCTTTGTCCGACGACCGACGAGCACGTTTGTTGCTAATGCCGCCGCCGAGTTGCTTAGTTCTTTTGCGGGCGCAAGTCAGCCCAATAAAGAGTTTCTTCAGTGCAATC
>JAJIZL010124314.1:0-41226 GCA_023969395.1 Amblyomma maculatum | reverse complement strand
CCAGCCCGTGCTGGTAGCTGTTTGGGACGTTACCTAGATTGTTCTGTGCACCCATTACATTGAGCGTTGCCGACGAGCATTCTTTGTCCGACTACCGACGAGCACGTTTGTTGCTAATGCCGCCGCCGAGTTGCTTAGTTCTTTTGCGGGCGCAAGTCAGCCCAATAAAGAGTTTCTTCAGTGCAATCATCGACCCTTCATTTGTGTCGTCGACCTTGTCATCCCTACGTGACATCTGGTGGAGGTGCTGCCTTTGATCCTTAAAGCGAAGACCCAAGCCGTGTTCCTGTCGCCATGGAAGACCAGCCTACAGGTCACCGAGCCAGCCGCCGACTTCAAGGACTACAACCCAAACACGGTCTGCTGCCTGACCCCATTCGATTTCGGAAGGCATCGACGCTGACATTGGCCCAACCTACTACAGCACCGGTTGTTTTCGTCCAACCCCGTGAGCCCCCCTGCTTCCACGGACGACTGGATGAAGATGGATGGACCTTTTCGACTGTGCGGCAGAATTAAACGGCTGGAACGACGCTGCGAAACTCAGGCAGGTCTCTTTTGCTCTTCAAAAACATGGCCGAGTTTGGTTCGAAAATTATGAGGCAGCTTTGGTTTGGAAGGTTTGGGAGATTTTCAAGAAAGCGTTTTTGACTGCCTTCTCAAGCATCGTCTGAAAGGAAAGAGCCCAGGCCCTCCTTCAGTCAAGACTTCAACTTACTGACGAGCCTGTCCTGGCATACATTGAGGAGATGAAGCGCCTCTTTCGCCGCGCCGACCCTAGCATGACCGAAGGTGAGAGAGTCAAATTTTTAATGCGAGGCGTCAAACAATCGCTTTTGCAAGTCTTGTCCGAAATCCGCCAAAAACCGTTGCGGAATTTGAAACGGAGGCGTCTACTATCGAGAAGACGTTGGCCACCCGGATGCGCCACTACGAGCGACCACTTCAGCCGGACTGCTCAACCCACTACCCAAACGCATCTGCAAGCGGAGAGAACCTTCGGGACCTCATCCGGGAGATCGTGCGAGAGGAGCTCCGCCGAATGCTACTATCATCGCAACAACCCTAGGTGGCGAAGCTCGCGGACGTCGTCCGCGAAGAAGTTCAGCAGGCGCTGGGCGTTTCTAAAGCTACGACTCCGACGGCTCCAGAGCATGAATCAGCAGCGATGGGCCATGCAGCTGCATTATGTCGTCCTGCACGCCGACGCGACCTCCCAAGCCCTCGTCGCTACCATCCTGCTTCCGGAAGCCGCCCGTTGGTCACCGCCCGCCAAGCCTACCAACGACTCCCAAGTCCCGGAATGTGCGACGCCTGGAGGACAACAAACAACCGACCGCTCTGCTTAATTGTGATGAGGCAGGACACATCCTCCGTCACTGCCCGTACAGGCGGATCGGCCTCCATGGTTTCGCTGTCGACGCCCCACGACCCCATCCTGGCGAGCGACCATATGAAATCAACGACTTCCTGCGCAGCGGAAAGCACTCGTCGCCAAGGCGTCTGTCACGCTCCCCATCACCGTACAATGCCCGATTTGCGCCGCCGGGTTGCGGTTACGTGCAAGGACGATCTCCTAGCCCCCTTAGAGGCTCCCAAAGGCAGCAACCTTTGGAGATGAGGTTGCTCAACGGCGAAAAGACGAAGATCCTCCGCCGCTGACGACCACTAACGACGACGCAACCATTTCATCGCCGCTCCAAACGACGACATCGACAACTACACGACCAGAGTGCAAGGAGACACCGCCGCCTAGCGAAGTAACAACGGTATGCCCCGGCCATGACCTGAAGAAACGACGGAGCCGAGATCGGACACTAAGGCCCACGTGCAATGCGAGGTCGCGAACAAGTGACCTTGAAGTTGATATCAACGATCGCAGAGTCACTGCCCTTGTAGACACCGGAGCTGACTATTCAGTCATCAGTGGACCGTTAGCCTCCCATCTGAGGAAAGTTACACCCGCTTGGGACGGCCCGCTGTTTCGCACCGCAGGTGGCAACCTGATTACTCCATCGGGACGACGTATTGCAAGAATACCCATAAATGGGCGTACTTATCCCACCAGCTTTGTGGTCTTGCAGCCGTGTTCCCGCGACTTGATTTAAGGCATGGACTTCCTGAATGAAAATAGGGCTATCATCGACCTTCGATCCAAGCTCATCAAACTCTCTGCAGACAAAGCCATACCTGCTACAACGACTTCGCCGCAACACGTCGCTCTAAACGTCCTCGACGGAGAATTGATCGTGCCGACCCGATCAAGCGTCGCCGCCAGCGTAGGTAGCACAGACATCGAAACCGCTGAAGGCATCGTCGAAAGAAATATCAAATTGCTCTTGGAACGAGGTATCGGCATCGCAAGAGGCATCGCGAAATTCCGGAGAGGACAAGCTCAGGTGCTGGTAACAAACTTCACTGCAGAATACCGGCATCTCAACAAGGGCACGACCATTGCTTTTCTCTATGAATTAGCGGACCTCAAAGACGTATTCGCCCTCCACGACCAACCACTGGAAGACGTACCGGACTAATTCCGTGAGCCCACATTTGACATCAACCCAGTATTGACCTACAGCAGGAAAAACCAGATTCGCAGTCTTTTTCGAAACTACAGGGTGTGCTTCTCGTCATCATCGAAGGTACGACAAACACCACTGGCCAAGCACCGCATTATAACGGACGAACACGACCGACCACTGCGCCAAAGCCCTTATGGTGTATCGCCGCGAGAACGGCAGGCCATTCGCGATCAAGTGGAGGAAATGCTGCGTGATGACGTAATCCAGCCATCGAACAGCCCCTGGGCGGCACCAGTCGTTTTGGTTAAGAAGAAAGACAGCACACATCGCTTCTGCGTTGATTACCGCCGCTTGAATAGCATAACGAAACAACAGTTGGTTCACAGGAAGGGAAAGGCGCAGCATCTGTCACACTTGTGTCTGTAGACACCTGAACTGCGCCGTAATTTTGACCACCTGGTGATCTTTAACGTCCGCTGACATCGCAAAGCACACAAACGCCTCTTCATTTCGTCTCCATCGAAACGCAGCCGCCGAGGTCGGGTTCGAACCCGGGAATTCCGGACAGTAGTCGGGCGTCTTACCACTGTACCACCCCGGCGGGGCATTCAACTTATTGGCCTATTTTATTTTTTCTGCAGAAACATTACGTCAGCCTCTATCGATTGATTCCACTCATTAACCTCTAACACTTCGCAATTACCCACAACTGCTGCAGACACGATTTTGAGGACGTGGTCTGCAGACACGGTCTGCGAACAGGGTCTGTGGACGGAAATCTGTAAACATAGCGAAGTAGCGCTTTCGCGTTAATAAACAATCCTCGACTAATCCAAGATCAACTGAAAGCTGCAACCAACCGATACCTGCAGATTTTGGAGGTGCGAGCATTTCGTAGAAGAGGTCTGTTATGCAAATCTGATGACTTGGATTGCGTTGCTGATTTTTGCATTACACTTCATTTGCCTTATTGACTGTAAATGCATTTATTCTTGAACAACTTGCATGCGTGAAAGGAATAATCCTCGGAGTGGACTCCTCCGCTACGCCAGCAAAGATCTAGGACGGTGTTCATATACTTTCAGTTTACAGCTGTAGGAGAGAGGCTGGAGGCTCACGCGTACCAGGACCCTCTGCAGGACCCTCTTGCCCACGTGAAATTAAAGTTTTACCAATTACATACTACGTTGAACCTTTGTATCCTCGGCCATTATAATGTACCTCGCCGGGGTGGCACAGTGGTTATGGCGCTCAACTATGTTTCCAAGGACGCGGTATCGAATCCCTGCCTCGGCAGCCGCTTTTCAATGGAGGCGAAAAGCAAGGCGCCCGTGTGCTGTGCGATGTCAGTGCGCGTTAAAGAACCCCAGGTGGTCGAAATTTCCAGACTCCTCTACTACGGCGTCTCTCATAGCCTGAATCGCTTTGGGACGGTAAACCCCATAAACCAAACCAAACCAAGCCATTACAAAGTAAACTGCTGGCATTTTGGGCACAGTGCCAAAGCTTGCAAGTCTGCAACGCGCTGCAGCGTTACCAGCGGATGCTTGGGATCACTGCCCTTCTGAGACTTAGCCAGGGTGCCGAACTGAAATTTTTTCGGGTTCGATTCGGGGTCGGGTTCACGCCTTTCGGATTCGGTTTCGGCTGCAGAGGCACACTCCCTTTCGGTTTGAACCGGTTCTACTCTGCCCGAACCGGTTCGAACAGGTTCGGAAAAAAAAACCTTCGGGTGTATTTTTTGCTCTACTTTTTTAATACTTATTTCTTTTCCCGGTTTCTGTACAAAAAAAGTCTTCAGGGCACTTTGGACCACTAAAGTGCGATGGGGCTAAAGCAATTATATCGCCCTAAATTGTAGCCCTCCAGTATACGGTACTTCTATCTCTCTCTCTTCTTTCACTCCCACCTTCCTCCCTTCCTTTACGGCGTGGTATATGTGTTCGCGGAGAATTTTGACAGATAATGCGCTTTTTTTTAGCCAGTAAATCTATTTTGTATGCCGCTGATGCAGGTACTAACGCCTCCTGGACATCTGAGTCTGCTTCTGTTTGCTGTGTAGGGCGGTGATCTAGGAAGCTCCAAATGAAAGGCGCCCCACGGACACGTGGAGCAGGCCACCGATTATTTGCGAGGTTTCTGGGCGTGCCATAACAGTGCCAATATGAAGCACTTTAAGGTTACAGTTGTCCTTCAGGACATCCGAGGTCTAAAGAAGGTCCGGTCTTCCTGTTTTCGGCCTGCTGTCACAGCGGAGACCTTAAACACAGTTGGCATAGTGTTCGGTGACTGCTGTGTGCGTGTCACCACATGACTGCCCCCTTGCCAGGGTACGGCCGCCATCCCAAAACAAAAACCTCCGCCCCCCGGACATCCGGGAGGGGAGGGACGTGTCGGAGATGATGTATGAATAATGACAGGCAGATAGGTTATGTGAGACCTTGAGGTGCGGCGCCTTCTGATGCCAAACCTCCTCCCATCTGACAACGGCACGTCTGAATCCGACGGCCAGCGGGGTCAGCTTTGTCTATGCCTGGATGGATGGATGGATAACAACTTTTATTGTCCACCTTAAATAGATGCCCCTTACGCCCCCCCCCCCCCATGGCACGCAGGTATAGGGGCTGGGGACTGGAGCCTCCGCGACTAAAGGCTAACAAAGAGATTTTGTTCTTCGCGGCCTCGGACTCCAGGTGGTCGGCGTGTTGCTCCCGAGCGGGGTCTTTGCTCCGCAGCAGGGCTTCCCATCTCTCTCTGCTATTGATATTTTCCTCGACTCCATGGGAGTCAACGCATTCCACTATAATGTGGTCGAGAGTGCCCCTCTCCCAAAATGCTTTAAAAATATAATTTTTCTGTTCCCCTGGTAGAATATGTGAAAGTCCCTCAATACTGGAATAACAAAATTTCCAGCTTGCAGTCGCCGCCATGCGGTCGCCTCTATATTACTTAGTGTCTTCTCCGGTGGTGGCAGTAATTTTTTGTCCATTCTATAATTCTCAAACAGTATATTTCGCGCGTTCATCTAGGTTCTGGCATTACGGCGGCTCTACAGGTATCCGGACGTAGATAGCTTGGGCTACCTCGTGTGCCGCGCTTCATTGCCAGGAACCGAAGCATGCGCTGGGGTCCATATTAGGATGACTTTGGGGGTCAACTCTTTGCGGCTGCCAGAAAAGGACTTTGAAATCAGATCAAGGTCGAACCAAGCACACACCCCATGATTAACTATGTATATATATTGTTACGACGTTTATTTAGACAGATCTTAGGCTGCGCTAGAGAATAGCATACAAGAGCGGGGCAGAACCAGCTTCCTCCTCTTCTACTTATCCCGCCAAACCTCATCTTCCTTTATAAGGACCGCGGGAAGTGCGTGAGACTGGCCCCTTTGCAGACGATGCCCGCCGGGCGAGTCAAGGTTCGTCACGTTGATAGAAGGGCTTCATGCGGGCCACGTGGACTACTTGAGTCTTCCGAGAACGACGCCCTTGGGTGGTCACGCGAGAGGCTACAAAGTTTACTGCGCTGAGGCGTTCCAATACAACGAAAGGGCCATTATAGTGGTGCAACAGTTTCTGGCACAAGACGCGCTTACGCAACGGCGTCCAAAGCCACACCAAGTCACCAGGGACATAATTAACATCTTGATGACGCTTGTCGTAGCGTTGATTGTAGCGTTCCTGGGAGGCTAGAGTGCGAAGTCTAACGAGTCGACGAGCTTCTTCAGCCAAAGAGAGAGTATGCGCTAGTGGAGTTTCAGCAGGGAGAGAGAAAGGCAGAAACGTGTCCAAAGTGCTTCGTGGAGGTCGTGCATAGAGAAGAAAAAACGGACTGTAGCCTGCCGTTTCGTGCTTAGCAGTGTTAAATGCGTATGTTATAAACGGAAGGACTTCATCCCAGTTTTTGTGGCGGGAGTCGACATACATTGCGAGCATATTGCTAAGCGTCCGTTTGGTGCGTTCGGTAAGACCGTTTGTTTGTAGGTGGTAAGGAGTTGAATGTCGAAAATGGGATGGGCAGAGGCGAAGAAGTTCTTCTACAACTTCTGCCGTAAACTGTCAGCCACGATCGCTTAATAACACACGAGGAGGCCCATGTCGAAGAATGATGGACCGTAGGAGGAACGCCGAGACATCAGAAGCAGTGGCTGACGGTACAGCAGCAGTTTCACAGTACCGCGTAAGGTAGTCCCAGCGGTTTCCGTTGGAGGAACGGGGAAACGGTCCTAGAAGATCAATTCCCGCCTGTTCGAATGGGTTCGTGGTGGCGTTATAGGCTGAAGATGACCCGGCGGTGAGCATAATGGGTGCTTTTAACGCTGGCACTGGAGGCAGCTGGCCACATAACGTTGAGTAGTTTGACGCATCTTCGGCCAATAAAACCGTTCCTTAGTCCTGTGCAAAGTCCTTGCGAAACCCAAGTGTCCAGCTGTGGCATCGTCGTGCATTACCCGAAGAACCTGACACCTAAGACTTGTAGGAACTACCTGAAGAAGCCGCGCACCTACTGACGAGAAGTTCTTCCTGTATAGTACACCGTCACGAATGCAGAATGAGGTCGTAGGGTTCCGAGATTTTGCTGCCTCAAAAAGCGGCGCCAACTCGTTGTCGTGCCGCTGCGCAATCTTGCATTCACCAACATCAAGGAAACTTGTGGAGATAGCAGCTATATATTCATCCAAAACCTCATTGTCGCAATCACTAGTGTCAAGTGGCAACCGTGACAAGCAGTAAGTATCACCGTGCTTACGACCACTCTTAAAAGACATAGTAAAATTGAATTCTTGAAGGCGCAAAGCCCACCGTGCAAGGCGTCCACAGGGGTCACGAAGGTTTACAAGCCAACATAAGGAATGATGGTCCGTCACAATTTTAAATGCACATCCATAAAGATATGACCTAAACCGTTGCACACCGAATACAACAGCCAAGCATTCTTGTTCAGTTACTGTGTAATTACGCTCAGCCTTGCTCAAAGAACGGCTTGCATACGCAACTACATGTTCATCGCCATTGTGGCGCTGTGTGAGCACAGCACCAATTCCAACTGCGCTGGCGTCAGTGTGAAGTTCTGTTGGAGCTGATGGACAGAAGTGGCGTAGTACTGGTCCTGATGTCAAAATAAACTTTAACTGACGAAAGGCGGAGTCACAATCGGCAGTCCACTTGAAAGGCACATCTTTTTGCAGAAGACAAGTAAGGGGATATGCTAGATCCGCAAACTTCGGAACAAAACGCTGAAAATAGGAGCAAAGCCCCAAAAAACTCCTGAGCTGTTTTAACGATTCCGGCGGTGTAAAACAAGTGACAGCTTCGATCTTTTTCGGATCAGGCCTGATTCCATCCTTGTCTATGAGATGTCCAAGTACCACAGTCTGGCGTCCTCCATAACGATATTTCGTGGAATTGAGTACCAGACCAGCTTTCTCAATACACTCCAAGACAACCTCTAATCGACTGTTGTGTTCGTGAAAAGTTTTCCCGAATATCACTACATCGTCCAAATAACACATACAAATGTGCCACTTCAGCCCGCGCAAAAGTGTATCCATGAATCTTTCGAACGTGGCTGGAGCGTTACATAATCCAAACGGCATCACATTAAATTCATACAGCCCGTCTGGGGTGATGAATGCCGTCTTTTCTTTATCTTCCGGGTGCATGGGGATCTGCCAATAGCCTGATTGCAGGTAAACTGAGGAAAAATAGGAGGCGGAATGTAAGCAATCAATGGCGTCATCAATACGTGGCAGGGGATACACGTCCTTCTTGGTAACAGTATTCAGACGTCGATAATCAACACAAAATCGCCATGTGCCATCTTTCTTTTTGACTAGAATCACAGGGGAAGCCCACGGACTAGACGATTCCTGAATGATGCCCTTATGCAGCATGTCACGAACTTGTTCTTCGATTGTTTGGCGCTCTGATGGGGATACACGATAAGGCTTCTGGCGGATTGGATCAGCAGTTCCTGTATTGATTCGGTGGTGCCGATGCTCGAAAAAAGAGCGCAGGACAGACTCTGGCTCAGCGAGCGCAAGTGCCGGGGGAGACCTGCACAACTTATATAGAAGAAGTCCTCAAGCTATGCAGAATAGTTGATGATCGAATGACAGAAGAAGACAAAGTGGGCCTCTCCTCAAAGGAATAGCGCAAGATCTGTACAACTTTCTCATCTGCAAGGAGGATTTGAATACCACCGCTGATGTAACACGACACTGCCGCACGTTTGAATCTTTGAAGCGACGCCGTATCATTCCGAAGTTTGGTCGGCTGCCTAATGTGACAACTGTCGCTAGTGTGGGTGTGTCTGAAACGACAAGCCTGGCAGATACAATTCGCCAGATCGTCCGCGAAGAGCTTCGGAGGCATCTAGATATTGGTGGCCACGTCAGACCCGTCTACAGGAGCACCTCTTTGTCAGACAGCCCTTCTTCTACCTGTTAAGATCCTCTGTTACGTCTCCTTCGGACACCCGATGCTCTGCTGCTCATCGCCCGAACATCCAGCCTCTCAACATCAACGCCTACAAAAGCGAGCACTCTCGTCCTCCTCGTCGACCACATCCAGAGCATGAAACGTTTAATACAAGCGACCATGAGCCTTATTCATCGAATGAACGTGAGCCGCCAGTGTGTTATGCCTGTGAAATGATCGGCCACATTTCCCGCTTTTGCCGCAACCGTCGTCCGTACCAGCAGTATCGCCGACAGTGGGTGAACTCCCGTACAAGGCTTCCTGCTGACAGTGATGATTCATATAGAACAACACCTGGCCGGAATGAGTACAGAGCAACAGCTATCCGAGAAGAACGCAGAATGGTGCTGAACCGAAACGAATCACCAGCCTCTGACCGTAGCCTGACACCACCATCTCGGCGCCTACGACAATCCCCTTCTCCCCGACGACGGTCGCCACCTCCGGGAAACTAGTGAGCGCGGCCGATGGAGGTGAGGTCGCAAAATATTCTAGCTTACCCATGCCTCTGCCCATTTCGATGTTAAAAAACCGAATTGAAGTGTTTGTTGACGGTGCACGTGCTATGGCGTTGTTGGACACAGGTGCAACTATTTTTATTGTAAGTCTCGCTTTTAAAAACTGCCTTGGTCGTAAAATTATGTTTGCTTGGGATAGTGCGACAAAATTATGTGGTGTTGGTGGCGAACCACTTAACCCACTTGGAGTCTGTTCCGTGAATCTTGTTATCGCCGGCCACACATTCCGAACTGAATTCGCAGTACTTACTCGATCAACGCATGACGTAATTCTTGGACTCGATTTTCTGGAGCAATGTGGAACCACTCTCGACTTTCGCAATGGAGACATTTCTGTGAGACCTCGAATTGATTCTGCTTTGCGTGAAAATTCGCGGACCCATCCTAGTACGCTTTCGGTTTCGGAAGACATAGTCATTCCTGCAATGTCAGCAGAGTTTATACGAGTTGTTAGTTCCAGCTGTGCCAGTGATGCGTTCGACGCTGTGGTTGAACCACTCACCCTCAACTGCGCGAAGAAAAGTATTCCGATTCCCCGCTGCATCATCTCAGTAATGAATGGCCATTCTTCTTTGTGGACGACTAACTGCTCTAACGAACCTGTTGTATTACCACGCGGTCTAAAACTTGCCAACTTTGACGAAGACACTTTTAAATCAGGGACCGTGCTCAGCACAGACAATTCCCAGCCTACCGCATGCTCAGAAGAAGATGAGACAAAAATTCTTGCCATGAATAACAAATCCCTGCCAACAAGTGACCGTCGCAGTTTAGTGGAAGTTCTGGCGAAACATACTGCGGCTTTCGATTTCTCTCCGGACTCGCCACCACGGATTCCCATTTCCCGTACCCAGCACCTCCACCACACTTGTTACGACGTTTATTTAGACAGATCTTAGGCTGCGCTAGAGAATAGCACACAAGAGCGGGGCAGAACCAGCTTCCTCCTCTTCTGCTTATCCCGCCAAACCTCATCTTCCTTCAATAAGGACCGCGGGAAGTGCGTGACAATATATATATATATATATATATGTGTGTGTGAAGGAAAGAAGCCAACCGTCGGCGAGGCCAGGAAAGCGTTGGGGATGGTACTTTGTCTTTTTTATTTTTAATATTTACTTGGATATACACAAAAATTAGTAATGTTTTCTGTTTAGGGAAAAGATAATTAAACACAAAGTAGAAGAAAAAACAACGTGCCGATGGTAGGAACCGAACCCACGACCTCCGAATATCGCGTCCGGTGCTCTTCCAACTGAGCTACATCGGCCGCTGTCCCCCCTGCTACTTGCTTGGGTATTTATGTTGTCTGTATACGAACCTTGAGAGTGTTCAACAGCGCCTATAGACCCTTTACAGCGCGAGCGCAAGGGCGCTGCCATATTTGTGCCGCCATCACCGGCCTTCGGGCCTTCTGGTTTGACGGCATTCGGCGCGCTGGTACTCGGCTGCACGCTGTGGCGTACCCGCTATCGCTGGGAACAACGAGCTTGTAGACAGCCAAAAAACTTCACGTGAATGCTCATAGTGTGTGTGTAGGTGCTAAAAAAATGTAAAATTTACCTACGTATTTTCATTTATTGCGTCCTCCTAACACTCTGCATTGGCTAGAACGTTTCGACAAACCGTCAGCCATCGACTCGTTTTTCTTTTTTTTTTACCAATTCTCTCTCTTGCGCTCTTTTTGGAAAACATTGTAAAACTGAATGGATTACAAACTGATTATCCCCTCAAGCGTTTTTTTAATTTTCTTGCGCAAGGGGCAAACGCATGTTCGGACCGTGCTGGCTGACACGCATTATGAATGTCTACCATTTAAAATTGTGCACAGTTTATTGCTCAATATGACGCATATGTAATCCCCAACAATTGAAAATGTATAATTTTACCTCCTGTAAACGTCCTGACTTCAAAAGACTATTACGCTGCTTGAGCTCAGGCGATCACTGGCATTCACCTGCGCTCAAACGAAAGTGACTGGAAACTGCATCGAAATTGAGAACCCACAGTAGACAGCCCAAGCAAGCGGGGATATAAAAACATCTTCTCATGGTACATTTCATCCTTGGCCCATGCATTAGTTTCATAAAAGCAGCAGTTATTACATATATTGCAGCAGTGCTTATCTAATGAAAGTTTGGTTTGATTTGTGGCGTTTAACGTCACAAAGCGACTCGCTATGAGTAAAGGATGCGGAGATTCCCTCCCCGTGGGGTTTTTACGTGCACTGTTATTGCACAGCACACTGGCGCCGCTGTTTTCGGCTCCACCGAAAAGCAGCCGCCGAGGCCGGGATTCGATATCGCATGTCTTGGGAACAGTACCTAACTAAAATAAGCAGATTCACTCACATGCCCAAACTGACTTTTCTTCTCTGCACAATCAATTCTTAAAAATGCATATACATTAATAGCTACTTCAAGGTACTTCTTAACGCCCTGCGAAAGTAACGCGACAGCACTGGGGCAACATGCAACTCTTCAGAAAACGTCAGGGTCGTTCTCGCATTCCCATGGCTACTGCCGGTGCTAAAATGAGCTGATGCGTGAGGTATAGCCTTTCTCTACAATGCACAGGCGCTTTCTTGTCCTAGCAAGGAACATGAACTCGTGATACACCTGCGAGAAAAACGGTGGCCTAGGCCATGATGTGCACCTTATGTATAAAGCATCGTCTGCTCTTCCGCCAATAAACAACAGGTTCATTAGCTCTACTTCCTTGCAGAATACTTCGACTATACAGATGACCCCTGCATCAAAGCAGCGGCTTTTAAAAGTCAGCCGGCATTCTTACAAACGAAGCACTGCAGCAGTCCGCACTGCGTGCCGATGGGTTCCGAAGGCCAGCAATGACGGCCGTACCAGTGGAACTACTCTCTGTAAACGGTATATATATATAATATCGCCTAGCAAGCGGGTCTTTTGCATTTCGCATTTCTATATAGGTGAAAGGCAAAGGCACCCGTGTGTGGAGGCCCGAAAGACGCTGATAATAAATAGTCCCCTCCACTAAGTATTGGAGTTGGAATCCTTATTGTATTTGCCGGATAACCGGATTAAATCTCTCACTCCTGTGGCCGCGATGCGATGCCATCACTGCCTTGTTGCGCATCATGGCTGCCTGCATAAGCGGGCTATATAACGTCTTCTAAAACATTGAGGCTCTTAGTCTGGTATGTTTATTCAAATATTTTGCAATAAGAATGACATGACATCCTGGCGGCTCGCATATATTGCATTATGTGCTCAATGAATGCTGCCAGCTTTTCATTTGCCTGCACAAAAGAGCAAAGTAAAAGGCCATTGTCGAGGGTTGTTGACGTCATCCGACTTCGATGACAAGAGAGGATGTACTTTAGTTCAAATATGATCTCTCGAGGATATTTATTTACAATACCCCTAAGGGGCCTTCCTGCGAGGATATTACATAGGTGGGGAGAGGGGTTATAACCACATAAATTGAAATTACAGCACAATCCCTCGATAAATTGAAATGTAATGGATATGGCAAAGCAAGCGCTACTGTAGCCAGTAAATACAGTTCTGGGCGCCGCAACTTCTGCTCCCAAAATTCCAAAACACTAGTCTTTGATTACTTTGGTACATCTTCAAAAGCCTAGAGCAGGCTCTGTTCTTGAATTTTGAGAGAACTGCAGCTGTCTCCGATGCTTTGCAGGCAGTCTTCTATTTCCTTAAGAAACACTTCAAGCTGAGCTTGTAATCTCTTAGCGGCAGATTCTGCTTCCGTTTGTCCTACGAATGCTGTTTTTCTTGGCGTTTCCTCACTGGTCAACGTAATGTGACATCGAAGGCCTCACGCTGCCGTTCAGCAACGGCACAATTACTGTCATTCCCTCTATTTTTTTTATTCCTAGTCGAAGGCTCCTTCGATCCACTTGACCTCGGCCTTCTCCTTGTTTTTAAGGTTTTTGTCCCAAACTCCCATCGTCATCAAGCTACCTACAGACCATGCAGTTTACTCATTAGCTACGTTTTCTTTCAGTAGTGCACTTCCAGTTTTCAGCGCCAATTTCTACCCAGTCTTAGGTATTCGCATCAGTGATTATGGATAATGCGATGAAACGCATTCTTCTTTTCCGACACCAACGTTTTACAGGCCGAAACGAAAGCACGCCAAATAGAGCTTGTGAATCAATACTCCTATCGATAATTTCCCTTGCTCCACCCAGTCTTCACAATTGAACATTGGAGCTTCATAGCTGGCATAGACTAACTTGCCAAGGGAAATGCAACAAACAGTTATCGCTAGGGACAGAAGGAAGATAAGACAAAATGGGAAATCGACCTATGAATTCGTCTTTATGCTAAGATCAAATGCAACTCATCAACAGAGCGCTAAATTTCTGCCCAAGGCGCCCTTCCCACCATCAGCGTCGGCTAATGATTCTGAAGTCTCGGTGAGCGAAATTGTGTCTGCTGGTGTCGCATCGCATGCGGCTGCTGTGCACGTGCCATTTGATTAATTAGTCACATGGCATTGAGCGACGTCGTCAACCGACAGGAAAATAAAATTATTTGCGAGATATTTTGAACAGATTTATCATTTCGTATTGAGGTATATATGATTATGTATTCATTTATCTAAATATGTTACTGAACTTATGAATTCCCTGCAATTATTTTGCTGCCTAGGAAGGCGCTCGAATGGGGTAACATTCTCCATGAGCGGCGCTATTGAGCAGTCCAGCGGCCACCCGTGTTAAGAACGAAACGATACCCCTACACCAGAGACTAATGCTATGCATGTGGCAATATAATTTCTTTTGTTCTTGTGATGTCTTAGCAAGGGGTATTTTTTCGATATAGTTGTGGAGTTTGCGATGTGCAGTGGCGCTTTGGAAATAAGCGAGGAGAGCACTTTACAAGCAGCGATAAACAAATAATGAAGGTAAATTGCCAGCAAAAGTGGGTGAGAGCAGTAGCGCGAAACGGTCCGGAACGGTTGTTAGTCCAGCGTTGTGTTGTGCGCTTCTCTCTTTGTCTGAGTCTTTCCGCTGGTTGGGAACAGTTCCCCCGATTTGTTCCGGTTCGGGTTAAGTTACAAGATTGCGGAAAAAAAATTCGGGTTCATTTCGGTTCCGATTCCGGGCAAAAATTTGGGTTCGGTCCCTGCTTTCGGTTCGGCTCCGATTCCGGTTTAACACCCTGCTTTTAACTGCTGCCTTGCCAATGCAGTCACGCAGCTGATGATCCCATTTGTGCGAAAAGGGCCTATGAGCAGTGTCTTAGACATTATTCAACACGATAGGTGCTCACGTGCACATGCTTATGTCCCAGTAGCGAAAAGAAGGAATGCATACGCAAATGGTGTTCGCACCTCAATTCCCGATGTTGAAGCAAGTTTAACAAAGTAGGTTGTTGGTGCTGTCGAGAAGGCTGTTGCTGGGGTACTTGATTGCTTAATTAATGCATTCAGCGACTCATTGCAAGAAATAAATTGCGCGCAGGCTGTATCGTCGTCTGTAGGTACTCTAACCCCGTATACCTGTTCTATTTCCATAAACAATAGATGATATTCAACCTACCACCTCTTCTGTGTCCACGCCTGTGGATGTAAACGATACTGACTCGATCCCTATTTCTACCGCATTTCAGTCAGACGTTTAGATGGCCTGCCTAGCTCAGAAGCATCGTACTTTCTCCTCTCCTAATAAATGAGATCATCCACATGTCAAATATCAGAAAGGTACGCAAGAAATTCCAAATAAAACATGTGTCGAGAGAGGCTGTTGGTGCTTCATTTTGAAAGCAATAATCATGGTGGGGATTTCTGCATTCCAGTGGAATTGTCGCTCTATCTTGTCATCTTACGGTGACCTGCAGCTCTTTACTCCTAAAATTACCCCTGATATTATCTACTGCAAGAAACTTGGCTTTCTCCTAATCGTCTTTTCAGAGTTAAAATACCGTGTTGTAGAGCTGATCGCCCACACGGCAGGGGCTGAGGCATGTTAGCATTGGTTTTCACAAATCTGGTTCACCGCGCTAATGTGATTCACGAATTTATTGGGCCTGATTGTGAGATACTTGCTATTGAGGTGTATGCCCGTTCTGTGTCCCGGTCATAATTGCAATTATCCACGTCCCCACAGGAGTCTGTAGGACAAACAGTTTACAATCTTTGCTCAGAATTAATTCAAATGTAGTTTTGGCTGGGGACTTCAACTGCCATCATGATGTGTGGGGTTTCAAAACAGACTATAGTGGGCAGTTACTTTGTTCTTGAATGTCAAGAAAAGATTTACATTGTTTTAATAGTCGCCCCTATACTTATATTACAGCAAATTCTCTTCCAGCTATTGATTTAACATTAGCTACAAATGGTATTGGAGTATAATCATGGTCTGCAATAGACTACAGTACGTCAAGTAACCACTACTCAATCACTTTCAACATTGGATGTCGTCCGATTAGGCCAACTGGTATATCATGTAAATTTGTCAGCATTACACTAATCAAGAAATTTCTGTGGAGAGGCGTTCAGATCATCTTCCCCTTCTGATAAATCGAAGCGCGGTCCTGAAGTGTTGTCTTCAGTGTTAGACGCAGAGTTTATTGTTCAAACTGCCATTAAAAACAAGACTCCTTGGAACTGGTAGAATGAAGAATGCGAAAAAGCCTACCATCTGAACAAAAGTGCATTGAAGCGCCTAGCACATAACATGTGCCCAAACAACTTGATTAATACAAATTCTTTGCAGCTTCTTCTAAAAGGATAATGTAAAAGGCTAAAGAGGAATATATTGCGCATCTGAACACCTATATGTAAACTGTAAACCAAAATACATCCTTAAGGGTGGATATCAGTGTCTATAACTAACACCCTTACACCATTCCAAAGGGTAATTTTAGATTGAAATTCACCCTTATAAAGGGTAATTTTTCGCAATATCTCCCGTTTTCAGCAGAAATTGGGAAATATGTTTTATGGCAGTTACACATTTTCGCTATGGGTGTACACAGCATTTTTTACCTTTGCACCCTCTTTGAATTTTGCACTGTTAGGCTGTCCCATTTATTTTGGGCAATGTATGGCCGAACGATACTCCCTGAAACAGTGAAGGCCTTGCGGTTTCCCAGACATGCAGTATGCGCTACCAATAACATAACTGCTTTCTCTTGATTTGTGTTCAAAACATGTTACAAGCAAGCAACAGGGACACACAAACTTCCACATTGGTAAACCATTTATTAAAACAGTGGAGAACGTGGCTTATGATCAGGGAAATGCACTTTTGTGTACACCTATAAACCGGCGAACGACGCACTGCGCCTTTGCCACGCAAACTCCCAAGAACAACTGCTCGAAGACGCAGCAGACGTTGGTGGCATTTGGAGCATAACTGATATCGACAAGCCAATATGCTCCCATTAGTGCTGCAATTGCCTCGACTACATCTGAAACTCTGACTAGCTTCATTTTTTCAATAAATAAAAACATTTCCTGTTCCTCTCCAAGGTAGGTGCCAGTGAATTCAACACAGGGCGTACACGGCTTCTCTGTGTCATGAATAAAAAGACACAAAAGCAGAAGTAAAAATCATTACTTTTTCTACTAATGACACCAGTTTCCATCCAGTGGTTTACAAATGTGTTAGTTAAAGCTATTGCCGCCGGTTTCATAACATATCTCAATTTTAAAACCTTAGTAGCTATAACACACAACAAAGCAGTCCATCTCCCAAAGCTGTGTCAAGAACGCTAGACTCAGTTTTGGGCATTTCTTAATTTTATTCCCAATCTATAAGCCCTAACATTGCTTCTTGCCACCATATTCAGTGCAGAGTTTTGAGCATCTAGAGAGAAGTCAATCAATACAGTCAACAACGGTCCACAGAGAAATGTTGATATTGTGAGCCTTCCGTGTATGTTCTTTAATTTGTACATGCCATGATCTTCCTCTTTCATTTGTACATACCATCATCATCGTCCCGCGGCGCCGGCTCCGGCACGCGCCTGGGTTTTGTCATCGGATTAAAACGCTAGACAAGGCATCGCTGGCCTTGCCGTCACGACCTTGCCGTCTCAACCTAGCCTTCTTTCACAAGTGGTGGAGGTCGAATTCGATCCCCTTGCTGCCTCTCGCTGTAGCTACGTTCCGGTCGCCGTTTGGCAGCTACCACAATAATCATGTCCACCGAGAGCAATCCCGACCCAGCCGGACCCTCTACCTCAGCTGCGCCGACGCCTCCGACTCTGCCCACGCGTCAACGCGACCAACCGCTGTTCGCTGGTCGTCGTGACGAAGACGTGGATTACTGGCTCGACACATATGAACACTGCAGTGCCTATAACCGGTGGGACGATGCTTTAAAATTCCTCAACGTTTTGTTCTATCTAATTGAGGTCGCCAGAAACTGGTTCATTAATCGCGGACCCCACACTACTAACTGGGCCACTTTCAAACAGCAATTCCGACAATACTTCGCCGACCCGGCAGTTCGGACTGAGATCGCGAGAAACAAGCTCGCTTCCCGCCTTCAAGGTCCCGATGAATCATATACCTCTTACATCGAGGCTATTCTTGCACTTTGTCGGCGCATTAGTCCCACCATGACGGAACCTGAACGTGTGCGCCACGTCTTAAAAGAGATCAATGCTATGGCATATCACACCTTACTTACCCAGAATCCTTCAAGTGTTGATTCAATTATTACGACCTGTCAACGCCTCGACCAGCTGCAGTCCTCTCGATTACAGCCCGGCTTCACAACTGGTCCGACCTCTGCTGACCTTGATCTGCGGGCGATGATTCGAGCAATCATCCGCGAAGAGCTTCAAGCCCTCAATGCTTTCTATCGACATGGGTGCGATCATTCTTCGGCAACTCCTATTGACACCGTTCTCCGCAACATGATTAAAGAAGAGTCAGCTACCATCAGCCGCCCTATGACATCCGAACCTTCTGCAATCCGCCCAGCGCCGACCTACGCGCACGTCGCTTGCATCCCCCCCTTCTTTGGTTCCCCGCCCCAACCGGCACCAACATACAATCACGTCAATGCAATGGCGATGGCTCAACCTACACAACCCAATTACGCACCTTGGCGTCCCCCCCGACCAGTCTGCTATTACTGTGGTATTAGAGGACATATATCCCGCTTCTGTCGTCGCCGCCTTCAAAACGAGCGCCGTGGTTACGACACCTTCGAATGCGACATGCCTTCAACCTCATATTATCAACGGCGGTCTCTTCCAAGCCCACCTCGACGATACTCCCCACCTCCAGTATCTTCCTCTGAGCCTCGTGGGAACCATGTATCCCAACGCCGGTCCACATCCCCATACCGCCGCTCAGTTTCCCCTCTCCGCCCCGCAGCTGCTCTCCCTGTCCGCCATCCGGAAAACTAATTGTTTTAGTTTCCGGAGGTCAAACTGCACTCTGCGAACTTACTAAAAATCCTCCTGATCGCCCTTATAACGTGATTGCTGTTATCGCTGAAGGTTTACCGGTTGAAGCTTTGATTGATACAGGGGCTGCAATTTTTGTCATTCACGCTGATTTCTTCTACCGTTTGCGAAAAGTGACAACCCCATATGATGGGCCTGAACTCCGTGGAGCCAATGACGTCCCTTTGCGCCCTTCAGCGAAGTGCACCATACTAGTTGTTATTGACGGCATCCGCCATCATGTGCAGTTTGCTATGCTCTCACCTTGTGCGCATCTCATGATTTTCGGATGCGATTTTTTGTCAACCGCTTCAGCGTTAATTTCTTGTGGTGACCGTGTTATCCACATGACAGACAGCGATTTTTCATTTGACTTTTCTGAACGACATCATCCCCTCGTTGCCGCCGCTGATACAGTTTTGCCTCCTCAGTGCGAAAAACTGCTTACTGTTGTTTCTGACCACATCACTGACGAGGACGTACTCATAGCACCATCATATAGTCATCTTGCACGCGGCATCGCCTTCCCGTCAAGTCTTGTCCGGTTCCACAACGGCTCAGCGACAGTAGTGGCTACTAACACTTCACGTGAATCCCTCGTGCTCCCAAAAGGAACTTTTCTGAATTGTATGGTGGATGTTCAACCTTTTTCCCTGATGGTGCTCACCGCCCCTTCGCCTCAGTAACGTGTTTCGTCAGACGTCTCTCTTTCTGTTCTCGCAAAGACTATTAATCCAAAACTCACGCCGAACCAACGCCAAGGACTGCTGACATTGCTTCAACACCATCAAGCCAGTTAATCCACTTCCACACCACTGGGACGGACTAGTGTTACGCACCATCGAATCATTACTGAAGGTAACTCTATCGTTCGCCGACGGCCTTATCGGATTTCCCTCTCTAAACGAAAAGTAATTGAAGAAAATGTCAATGACATGCTCCATCGCAATATAATTCGTCCTTCAACAAGCCCATGGTCCTCCCCAGTAGTGCTAGTTAAAAAAAACAACGGCTCGGTACGCTTTTGTGTTGATTACCACGCACTCAACTAAATTACCCGCAAAGATGTATATCCGATGCAGCGAATTGATGACGCACTTGACTCCCTCCAAGGCTCCGAATATTTCTCGACCTTGGACCTTCGCTCAGGTTATTGGCAAATACCTATGCACGAGGACGACAAAGAAAAAACCGCTTTCGCAACACCCGATGGCCTTTACGAATTTAATGTTATGCCTTTCGGACTTTGTAACGCACCAGCGACATTTGAAAGAATGATCGACACAGTACTTCGTGGCCTAAAATGGAGAACCTGTTCGTGCTACTTGGACGACATAGTTATCTTTTCGGCAACCTTTAATGACCGTCCCACGCGCCTGAATGAAGTCCTCACCTGTCTCGCTTCGGCAGGCCTTCAGCTCAACACCAAGAAGTGCCACTTTGCACAGAAGGAAATTAGAATATTGGGACATCTGGTCAGCCATGACGGCATTCGCCCAGATACGGAAAAAATAATCGCGGTCTTGAACTTTGCTCGTCCACAACGGACTACAGATTTGCGCAGTTTCCTCGGCCTCGCGTCCTATTTCCGGCGTTTTATAAGGCATTTTGCAACTATTGCTGCACCACTTCATGAGATACTGAAAGCACGCAGCCCTTTCGTGTGGACTGAGCAGTGCGAAACTGCTTTTAATGACCTCAAGCACGCCCTCACATCAGATCCTGTTCTTGGCCACTTCAGTGACAGCGCTCCAACTATCCTGCACACCGATGCCAGTGGTCACGGTCTTGGCGCTGTACTTCTGCAGCGTGATGCAACATCGCGTGAGAAAGTGATTGCCTTTGCCAGTCGGACTCTTACTCCAGCTGAGAAAAACTACGCCATTACCGAGCAGAAGTGTCTTGCTGTCGTCTGGGCTGTCCACAAATTTCGCCCTTACCTATACGGTCGGCACTTCACTGTTGTGATCGACCACCATGCATCTGCCCTGCCCTTATCACCACGTACCGTCTCGCTTGTAGTTTTGCCGTGAGCACCTAGTGCTAATCATCCTACAGCTCCCTGATTTATTTCTAATATCGACTTTACCTCTCTGCATTTATGCCCATAACCTGATTTGCTAAAGCAAGGCTTGGCCCCATTATTTGCTTCAACGTACCCTTCAGTACCTCCTAACTGCTGTATTCTCAAAATGTCCGGTTTCAATATCCCGGCATCTTTTCTCCCCGTTGTGATAATATAGCGGTCGTACTTTTCCAGTTCGTGTTGCTGCCGCTCTCCTGGCCTCTGCATCTGTGTGCCCCTTGGACGTGCGCTGTTCTGGAGGCTGCTACTTCGGGACTGCCGTTTTGAAGTTGGTGCCCTTCTTCACGCAACAAGAAGCTTCTCCACCATTCGTGGCATTCCTGGGCGACAGCGGCGACACATCTTTGCCTTATCGGCTTCGTCTACTGTGGGCGTTCTTTTTGCTCGCATCTGGCAGCAGCGGCAGCTCGTGTGACGCACCTCGCCTAACGCTCCTCTGTGATTTCCCAGGTTGGTCACTTTTCTTATACCTTCAGTCCAAACCTGCCGCTCCTGCCAAAGAAACAAAAATTCTTGTTGATACATTTCTGCTTTTACCGGTCTAGTTTTTGACATGTCACGTTGTTGCGCGTGTAGAGGAGTGCTGTCTGAAGAGCACTCACAACTGACATGCTGCGCGTGCGACTTTTCCTTCCACTTAGGCGCTTGCTCGGGTGTGACTGATGAAACCCTCAAGGGGAAACGAGAATCGTTCAGAAAAACATGGAAGTGTGGGTCTTGCAGACCGAATGCAAGTAATGGCGCTATCACAGGGAAAGCCGACCAGGCAGAAGTTAATATACCTACAATTCTGTTAGACATAAACAGAATTAGCTTAGCTCTCTCCTTTGCCTCCCTGAAAAAGTGGACGGAATCGAAAAGGCAATTGACTTGCTTTCGGGTGAGTTCGACAAGTTCAAAGAACGACTCGATGCCCAAGAAAAGGAAACCAAAGAGCTCAAAGTTCGAGTTGCAGTGCTGGAAAGCAACTGTGCTGGGTCTGATTTGACAGAGATCAAGTCTAGTGTCAATGACCTGGAATGGCGTAGTCGGCGTTTAAACCTGGAATTTCATGGTGTTATTCGGAGCGAACAGGAAGACCTACTGGCTAAAATTAATGAAGTGGGGGCCGAGGTTTCTCTTGAACCACTACTGCAACAGGATGTCATGACCATGCATAGACTGCCCGCGAAAAAGGACAGAACTCCCATCATTCTTGTCCGATTTTCTCGTCCGGAGCTAAGGGACAAATGGTTCGCCAAAAGGAGCGCCTTCCGTGATGTAGACAGCTCTGTCTTTGTCAAAGAGAACATGACAAAGTATTCGCGAGACCTCCTTGGAATAGTGAAAGAGCAGGCGAAACGATTTGGCTTCAAATTTGCTTGGCATGTCAACGGCAAAATATTGGTCAGGAGGAAGGAAGGGGACTCCGCCTTTGCCATTCGGTCAGAGAGTGACCTTGCTCTGCTAGCCCAATAACTCACCGTAAACTGAAAACTAAATATGGAGTATCATGAATTACTACTTCCCCATAAAGTAAACGGTTGCCTCGACCTAAATAATTTATCTGCCTTACATATTAATGTCCAGTATCTGCGTAACAAGTTTGATGACTTTTCATATTTTGTTGACAGTCTGCAGCACAATTTTGATGCAATTCTGCTAACTGAAACATGGGCCGTATGCGATGCTGACTTGGTGAAACTGCCCGGCTATGATCCTTGTTTCCTGAATCGCCCTTCTCGTGGAGGGGGTGTTGCCATTTACGTAGAGAACAGTGGCCTTCATAGCGAAGTTTTACCTGAGTTCTCTATAATGACTCCTGACTGTGATATGCTCGCGCTGAAGACTGCGGACAAAATGGTTTCTGTCGTTTACAGGCCGCCGTCAGGTGACCCAGATACGTTCTTAACACATCTCGACAAATTTCTCGATTTTGCCGCTGAAGTCCAATACTCTACTATTATTGGTGGTGACCTCAACATTAATACACTTGCACCTTCTACTATAAATCGCCAATTGAATCACACAATTGCTTCCAATGGTTTTAGAAATCTTATCACTACACCCACAAGGATAACAACGACGTCAATCAGTACAACTGACCTTCTTATAGTAGACATTGTCTCCCCCGTCGTTTCTACCGGTACTATTGCTTGTGTTTACAGGTTTACAGGCGTTTACAGCTCGGCTGCTGCGGGACACCTTAACTCTCAGCCATACCGAGCATCGCACAACAACAGCGTATCACCCTCAGACAAATGGATTAACGGAACGACTAAACAAAACTTTGGCGGACATGATCTCAATGTACATCGACGTTGAGCATAAAATGTCACATAGCTACATAGCTGCTCACCAAGTTACGCACAACCAAATAGTGTTGCTTATCAAAGTATAACTGATGTGACACTTGCCCGATTTCGCGAATCTGTACGCGTTGCAGATTGGAACTGTGTTTTTGCCTGTTCTTCCGTTGATGAATCTTATGAGCTCTTTTTAAGTACTTTGAAAGACATTTACAAAAGTGTTTTCCCTGGAAAACAAAGAAATCAAACACAAAACTCCGTAAACCTTGGGTGACTCCAACACACGCCAAAATGATGAATCATAAGTCTAGGCTCTTCAAACGCTTTATGTCCACTCGGAACCCTGATCACCTTACAGCTTTCAAAAAACACCGCAACAAGTTAACCAACGAACTGCGAAGATCTAAATATGCCTATCAATCGCGTATCCTCACTAGCAGGGAAGGTCCGAAAGCATTTTGGAAACTTTTAAATGAATCGTTTCTTAACAAGAATAAAAATACGCACTTAGGTCAGCTTGTGATCGATGGCTTGCCCTATTCCCGCTCTTTGCTGGCAGAAAAATTCAATGACTTTTTCACAAGCTTTAGACCGAGTGGTTCCGCGGTCGAAGCACTTCGGTATCTCCAAAATACAGGTTTAGAGACATTTGCTTTTCATTTGACGACCAGCGAGGAAGTTTTTAGCTTTATAATGAACCTAAAACCTACAAGTTGCACCGATTTCGATGGCTTCCAAATTAAACCAGTTAAATTTGTTTCGGATCTCTTAGCACCATGCTTAAGCTACATCTTTAACTTGTCGCTCACATCAGGAATTTTTCCTGCACGAATGAAATATGCAAACGTAACTGTTATTTTCAAAGGAGGCGATAGAAAGAAGATGACAAACTATAGGCCAATTTCTATTCTCCCTGTTTTTTCAAAGGCTCTTGAAAAAGTAATGCTCAAGAGAATCGATGGGTTCTTTTCTAAACATGCCTTAATAAATGCCAGTCAGTTTGCATTTCGAAAGGGCAAGTCCACGGAATCTGCTTTACTCTTACAAAAGGAAATTATTTTAAATAATATCGAAGCTAGAAGTTTGACCCTTGGTATTTCCATCGACTTTACCAAAGCTTTCGACCTTCTTAATCATGAAATACTACTCTGTAAACTTGAAAGCTATGGTGTCCGCGGTCTTTCCCTCCAACTCTTTCGTTCTTATTTAAGCATGCACCAGCAGGTTGTTTCGGTCGATAATCATAAGTGTAGCTCCCTTCTCACTGAATGTAGTGTCCCGCAAGGTAGCCTCCTTGGACCGTTCCTCTTTAATGTATATGCTAACGACCTTCCGAGCATAGCTTATCATACAAGTTGTATTCAGTACGCTGACGACACAAGTTTTTTTCTTAGAGGATCTTCTGCCGATGAACTAATCAATAGTGCAAATCTGGTTCTTTGTGCTCTCCACAAATGGTCCACAGCTAATGGTTTGGTAGTTAACTCGAACAAGACCAAAGCAGTCTTTTTTCGTCCCCTTAGCCAGGATATTACAGTAAACAGTACTCTGCATCTAGAAAATAACATTATTGAAATTGTAGACAAGTTCAAATCACTCGGTATTGTATTCGACTCTCGCATGAGGTGGTCTGACCATATAATGTATATTGAAAGCAAGCTCACTAGATCTGTTGGTTTTCTCTCGAGACTGCGCAACGAATTTTCCTCAAAACGTAAGCTCCTTATTTATCACGCTTTAATTCAATCTCACATAAACTACTGTCACCTCGTTTGGGGTAAAACATCCAAAACAAATCTAAACATCATACTCGGTCTCCAAAAGAAGGCAATTAGACTGATCGCTGGTGCATGCTACACTGCCCATGCAGAAACATTATTTCAGAAATATAGGATTCATCGTGTGCATGCCATGTTTGAGTATCGTCTACTTCACTGCCTTAAATTGTCACCTCAATGCTTAGCTGACTTCTTGAAGAATATATCTGGACTTAAGCCTTACGAGAAACCCTTTCACACCAGAAGTAAACAAATATGGGACGTTCATCGAACGAGGACGTTATACGGTAACCAGAGCCTTCGTTTTACTTTACCATGCATATTAAATCATTATAGCATACACAACCCAAACATCTTTACCGCGTCAATTAAGGACTTTAAGCTATATTTTATCAATTCCGCACTGTCTCTCTGTACTTTCCGTTCCTTGCCTAAAACATTATTACAAGAATAGTCACTTCATTTTCATTACGTTCTGCCATATTTCGTGCATGCTGTTACACTATTGAGGGTCGTTAATTTACTGCGCTGTTTTTTAACTTGCTGTTTCATTTGTATATATGTGCTCTTTCTGTGCTTCAAAATTTTCATGTTATATATGTATATCTTCGGCTTAACGTCACACGTCCTGTCGCTCTGCCATTACTGGGCCTCGGGCATCTCTCAAGCTATCGCTGTAGCTTTTCGCACGAGGCCCATTTCCTGTATATTACAGAAAATAAAATTTTTTTCAATTTTTTCAATTTTTCAATTTTGCTGGTTGTCTTCACTCAAAAATTTGACAGGCCGACTTGTCCGCTTGATTCTACGCCTGCAAGAATACCATTTCGACGTCACTTATAAATCTGGTCGCCAACACCAAGACGCCGACGCTCTCTCTCGCTGTCCCCTTTCGGAATCCACTTGCTGCTTTTCTTCCCAATTCATTTCCATCTCTGACCAGAGCCGACCATCTCTTTGCCCGACGTATATCACAATCGTTTGTTTTGACGACTCTGAGAACAAGCATGCTCTCCGCTCACAGCAATTAGCCGATGCCTACTGCCGTCCTATCATCGACAGCCTTATCGGCGCTTAGGACCCGCCCAATGCTAGGCTTCGCCGACAGCTTCGCAATTTCAAGCTCGAAGATGGCATCCTACTGCGCTACGTGTATTTCCCTGATGGAACTCACTGGATCCCAGTCGCGCCGCGTGCGGTTCGCCCACGTATACTGGCGGCTCTCCACGATGACGCTACTGCAGGTCACCTTGGTTTTGACAAAACCTACGACCGCGTGAGAAAACGATTCTTTTGGCCTGGCTTATCTTCCACCGGTGCCAAATACGTCGCATCCTGCCCTCTGTGCCAAAGTCTCAAACGGCAGACTTCTTCGCCCGCTGGCCTTCTACAACCTCTTCCTTGTCCCACCACACCATTCGACGTAGTCGGCATCGACTTATATGGTCCCCTACCTCTCTGCTATGGGGGTAACCATTGGATTATAACAGCTGTCGACCACCTCACACGCTACGCTGAGACAGCACCTGTACCGACTGGTTCCGCTGAAGAAGTAGCAAATTTCTTTTTGCGATCAATTGTATTGCGTCATGGCGCTCCTCGGGTGCTCCTAAGTGACCGCGGTACAGCCTTCTTATCGAGAGTCGTTGCCGAAGTTCTTCACGCCTCATCCACCCTTCATAAGACAACCTCAAGCTACCATCCCCAGACTAACGGTCTGACTGAGCGATTTCATCGCACCTTGTCGGACATGATATCAATGTACATCACACCAGATCATCGAAATTGGGACACTATTCTACCATTCGTCACATTCACCTATAATACAGCAGTACAGCGAACTACCGGTTACTCTCCATTTTTCCTTGTTTATGGCCGTCCTCCCACTACAATTCTCGACGCTTTCTTCTTTTCTACGCCCGACTACTCCACATCAGTACCTACCCATTTTTTATCTCGTGTGGCCAGATGCCGTAATCTTGCCCGCCTCAACACGGCAGCGTGCCAGGAAGTCCGCAAGACTGGCTATGATTCTACACATCGAGTGGTCTCTTTTCGTCCTGGTGACGAAAAGCTTTACACACCATTGCGCACCCCTGGCCTTAGTGACAAATTCCACCACCGCTACGTAGGTCCCTATGAGGTGATTAACCAAACTTCCCCAGTGAACTACAAAGTGACGCCTGTTGATCCCCCAGCTGATCGACGCCACCGTGGAACTGAAATTGTTGATGTGTCTCGCCTGAAACCGTTTGTGTGCCGCGATGCATCGGTTAGGTAGGAGCGACCGGGCTGGCCGCTTCCGACTCCCCGGGCAGATTGTGTGAGCCTTCCGTGGATGTTCTTTATTTGTACATGCCATGATCTTCCTCTTTCATTTGTACATACCATCATCATCGTCCCGCGGCGCCGGCTCCGGCACGCGCCTGGGTTTTGTCATCGGATTAAAACGCTAGACAAGGCATCGCTGGCCTTGCCGTCACGACCTTGCCGTCTCAACCTAGCCTTCTTTCACAATATCTGCATAACGAGACAAATGTCTATATGCTCGAATCAAGCACGCATGTGCAGAGCTCATCCATATGTAGAAGGCAAATTTTTTCTTTAGGACAATAATCATCTATCAAAATCTGCAGGGGCCACAACCAAATCTAGTTTTGATTCGGGAGATAAGAATTCTATATGCACATTATTACTCTAAACTAATCATAATGACACAATATCCTAATAAAGATGCTTCATTCTCATGCACAGGAACGTGTAATGAAATTGCACAGCTGCACTCCAACAATCTGTACTGGTACAAAATAACAGTCAAAATCTCTAAAATGCATTTTCATGCTCCATATAAAAATAACAAATATTAAGGAATCATGAGGCAACCGTTTCAACAATATTACTACTAGCCAAATACCCAAACAAGATTCTCCATTTAGCACACACTGCATGCAGCTTAATGACAGCTGAACTCACCAAAGACAAAAATATTGCATCGATTGCACTCGGTTGGTTCAGACGTTTGGCGATGACGTAGAGCAAGCGCACAATCTGCATGTCTGTAACATAAAGGAACAAAAGTAAACTAAATTTGATGTTTTTGTTTTGTCCAAAAAGCATGCCTGAAATATTCTGCCTGATGTCACACAACCTACATCATCATCATCATCAACAGCCTGATTATACCCACTGAAGGGCGAAGGCCTCTCCCATATTTCTCCACTTAACCCGGTTCTGTGCTAGCTGCATCCACTTGACCCCTGCGAACTTCTTAATCTCATCCGCCCACCTAGCTTTCTGCCGCCCCCTGCTACGCTTTCCTTCCCTTGGAATCCAGTTTGTTACCCTCAGCGACCATCGGTAATCCTCTCTTCGCACTACATGTCCTGCCCATGTCCATTTCTTCATCTTAATTTCCACTAGAATGTCGGTAACTCAAGTTACAACCTACATCTCTTGATGCTTTTTACATCGCCCTGAGCATATAGGTATCTTCTACAGGATGTACTAGCTAACTTTAGCTAAGGGTTAAAAAATAAAACACTATAAGTAGGTCTGGGAAACCTAGAGCTGCCAGCCATCCTGCGCATCACAGGCAAATTTTTGTTTTCACAACAAATTAGTTAATTTTTCTACTATACTAATATTGACTTGAGACAATATGATTTGAAAAGTTGGAGAGCACCTTCAGAAAGCCACATTCCATTTATTTCAATAAGGAAAGGAAAGAAAGCCCGCATATTACCAAAACAATCATGCCACTAGCGCATTCGCATGCCCCGATTGCTCTGCTCTCAATGTGACTTGGGAGACCAAAATCAGCTGCCGCCATGGCTCGCACTGGCGAAGCCACTTATGAGTCAAGGTATTTTTTCACAATAAAAAGCTGCACAAATAAAAACTGGTATTCGAGTGGACAAGATGCTGGGTATAGCCAGTTAATGAAGTAGAGCGATTTAGACCAGTTGGTATCGATATATCGTATCAAAGAGCATGAAAAAAGACTGGGACTAAGGAAGGATGAAACAGGACGAGCCCTGATTCCAAACTAAAATTTTATTCGCCATGGTGGAATACTTATACGCATGAACAAAAGAAATCATCGAAAAAAGAAAGAAAAGGTTTAAAAGCACAGAACTTTTTCCATGCATAGGCGTCTTACAGATTAACTGATCACGTTTTACGCACTGACTAGGCGGTGTACCTTCGTAAAAACAGTGCATAAGTAGTGCGGCGTGCAGAGAAAAAAAAAAAAGCTTTTGTGCACACTGCTGCTCGGTCTTTATTTTTTCGCCTGTGAATTCGGTATAGCCAGCAAGTTGTGCCCTTTGCGTTGCCATTCGTTTTTACGCAGTGACGAGGAGCTCCCATTGGCGATATTTGTGTTCGTTTAGATCTTTGCACGCTAACATGTGAAGTATCGCTGCGGCCTATAAAAGTTTGCTTTCTACGATTTTGATAAAATAGTTGCAGCATGACTTGCGGCTGCAATACTCGAGTGGACCCGGTAGCATTGCTTTTCTACAGGCTGGGGTGCTCGTAGCCTGCCTACTGGTGATAGAGTCATCTGTCGATGCATAGCAGAATATTTCACCTTCGCCACTTCGGTCGCGACTCTAGGTAAACCTTCTAGCCTCTATAGCAGGATAATTTAAAAGCCCCATGGGTTCAATGCACAGTAGGCTGCAGTGTTTAAAGTAAAATTGTAATCTGCCTAGATTTATAAATTTTAGGGGCTTAAGCAATCCCAAAAGTGTTTTGTGGCATGAACATGGAGTGAGTAGGGAGATTCAACATGATAGTTAAGCCGGCGGGTTGGTGATACATCATCCAAAAAAACAGTGCGAACAAACGGGGACGAAAGGGGAGTTGAAAGTCAGCGCTTGTTCCTGCGGTTTCTTCCTTTCGTCCCCGTTTCTTCGCGCTGTTTTTTGGATGGTGCAGGGAGAGTAGGGCTCGTTTTTCCAAATATTTGTTTCTGTCCACATATTTCCAAAGGCTGCTGCTGACAAGCGCAGTTGTATGATATATGATCATTTAAGGCCAAGATGCACATTTCTGCATTGCAAATAAATTACCATATTGCAGATGCATGGAACAAAAGCGTTTGTTTTGCTGTATTAGGTTGCACGTAGTAAACCTTTTCTTAGTTTCCTTCAGGTTCTGTGTGGATCGACCTAATTTTTCAGCCGCTATGCATCTACCCATTCATTCACCAATTGCACGCAAGCTTGTGAATCTCAAGTTCAGGAATAAGTGCTTTCAGCACTTGCTTCAACTAGTACTTGCCTCACGCTGCTCATTCCAGACTTTCCTTGGCCTAGCTTACAAAAGCACACACTGGCTAGCGTATCAAACTGTGAAAAAGCGGGGACTAAGGAAGGACGACAGGACGAGCGCTGACTCTGAACTAAATTTTATTCACCATGGTGTGCTTTTAAACCTTTTCTTTCTTTTTTCGGTGAATTCTTTCCTTCATGCGTACAAGTTTTCTACCATGGTGAATAAAATTTTAGTTCAGAGTCAGTGCTCGTCTGTCATCCTTCCTTAGTCCCTACTTTTTCGCAGTTTGATACGATAGCCAGTTGGTGCTTTTGTAAGCTAGGCTAAGGAAAGTCTAGAATGAGCAACATGAGGCAAGCGTTAGTTGAGGTAAGTGGTGAAAGCACTTATTCCTGAACATGAGACTCACAAACTTGCGTGCAATTGGTGAATGAATGGGTAGATGCATAGCTGCTGCAAAATTAGGTCGATCCAGACTGAACCTGAAGGAAACTAAGGACAGTTTAACTACATGCAACTGAATACATCAAAACAAACGCTTTTGTTCCATGCATCTGCAATATGGTCATTTATTTGCAATGCAGAAATGTGCATCTTGGCCTTAAATGATCATATATCATACAACTGCGCTTGTCGGCAGCAGCCTTTGGAAATATGCGGACAGAAACAAATATTTGGAAAAACGAGTCCTACTCTCCCTGCACACTTCATATTCATACCACAAAACACTTTTGGGATTGCTTAAAGCCCTAAAATTTATATATCTAGGCAGACTACAATTTTACTTTAAACACTGAAGCCTACTGAGCATTGAACCCATGGTGCTTTTAAATTATGCTGCCATAGAGGCTAGAAGGTTTACCTAGTGTCGCGACCGAAGTGGCGAAGGTGACATATTCTGCTACGCATCAACAGATGGCACTACCGCCAGTAGGCAAGCTACGGGCACCCCGGCCTGTACGAAAGCAATGCTACCGGTCCATTCGGGTATTGCTGCCGCAAGGCACGCTGCGACTATTTTATCAAAATCTTAGAAAGCAAAGTTTTACACGCCGCAGCGATACTTCACATGTTAGCGTGCAGAGACCAAAACGAATAAAAATATCGGCGATGGAAGCTCCTTGTCGCTGCATAAACACGTGTTGCAACGCAAAGGCCAAAACTTGCTGGCGATGCCGAATTGACAGGCGAAAAAAAAAGACTGAGCAACAGTGGGGACAAGCTTTTTTTTTTCTCTGCATGCCGCACTACTTGTTCTCTGTTTTTATGAAGAAACACCTCCTAGTCAGTGCGTAAAACTTAATCAGTTAAACTGTGATTAGACGCTTATGCATGCTGCTACCCTTACATTTAAGTTCCCTCTCTGAGGAAAATGCAGTAAATTAATCATGATGTATGCAGGTAGATGCACACGTTGCATGTCAAAACAGAAATAATGTTAATGTTTTTCGCAGCTTTACGATTTACTACCAATTTCTCAATTGGCCTTTACAGATACACTGAGCCTCGAAAGTTTTTTTTTTTCTCTCAGGTAAAAGCAATTGCTGGCGTACATGGTGCATTGGACTAAGGGGAATGTTCTACAGCACTAAAACAGATAGACACGGACAATCATGCAGCGTTCATCTGTCCGCGTCCGTGTCTATCTGTGCGTCCATTTTTTAGAACTTTTTCTTGGGAGGGGGGGGGGGACTTGCCTGCAGGGGGAAGCATTCAGAACAACTGTGATGGTGTCATCGGTGATCGAGCGCCAGCCCCCTCACGATCTATCATAGTTTTTGTTGTTGTAGTGGTTATTTATTGTGGTTATTTATTGTGGTTATTTAAAGGAAAGAAAAGATGTTTACCAGCTCCGGTATCTGCTATCTGATATCTGAAGCACCTGAACTGAGGCGGCGGAAATAAAGGGATAGCTAGAAGAAGGTAGAGGAAATCAAAGTGGTGAGTAATAGGGAGAAAGAAAAGGGTAGGAAAAAATAAAAGAAATATATACACTGTGGTACAGTATACAGTAGTTTGCTTGAGGCCCACCCGCAAATGTCTTAGGTCACTGAGCACTCGGCACATCGGGCGGGCTTCCGCAATAGCTCTGCGTCCAGGCAACTGTTCACAACGCACGCACTGGCACACTGTACAAAACACTGACGGCTGTCGTGAGCGATCGGCCGTTACTGTGGGAAATAAACAGCCGTTTTTTTTTTCAGCAGTTAGGGCAGTGTCATACCATCTCGCATACATTTGGTAGTCAAGCTGGAAGGTAGTTTGCGATAAGAATTCGAACCGACGATATATGTACAGTACTGGGCAAAAGTGAGGAGACAACGCGATCGGACAACACTGGCGCAAGCGAGCATTTCTTGACAGTGCAACAGCTATTTTTAAGAACTTAGGCTTCTGCGATTTCTCAGGCACATAGTTTTATGCAGAAAAAACAATCGTAGTGAGCCACATGGTCTCTCCATCTTTTGCGCAGTACTGTACATCCAGTTTTACTTTAATCAGGGTATCCAACGTGAAGTGATATAGTCGAATCAGGATATATCGACCTCGATAGTTCGAATTTTGTCTACATCCAACTCACGAAATATCCCCTTGAAGGCCCCATAAAAAGTATAGGAAAGCTGCGTCGCATATCGAGCTCCAATGTCACCGGTTGTTTGATATATCGAACTCCGCACCACGCATGGGAAGCTGTGCCTTCCCTAAAGACGAACGCATCACCCTCGGTACTTTGTGTCGTCGTGCTGAACGGGCAGAGTAGCGTAAGCTATGGTGGCTGCGGAACTTAAGAAACGGAATATTTGTTTTTAATTTTATTTGCGAGTCGTTCAGCCTTGCATGTATGAAGCAACGAAACCACGCGGTCAGCACCGATCATGACACCGGCTTTTAGCATGATTTGCTTCAAATGGTATTTGCAGCTATTCGCTTTCCAGTGACTTTGTGGCAGTGGACTTCGTACGCATCAAGCGAGGCGTGAAAAATCGAACCAAACTTGTGCAGTCAAGCCATCACGGGCACTCTGCCAAGTTCGCTCTTGGCCACTGCAGGAGCTATCAAAACTATAGTCGAAAGATAAACAAGCCGTGGCGTTACCGCTGTGCAGCATCTTGCTGCTCTGCCAATAAATGTCTTGCTTTTAGGTTTTAAGTTTTTTTTTTTAATTTTCTGCGATGGGTTATTAAGCGAATGGGTTAATTATGTGACAAATACGGTATCATTTTCACGATCGCAAGTGGCGTCACAAGCCGATTTCTGTATATCGAATTTTTAATCCCGAACTATTTCGCGATCCCCTTCGAGCTCGATATATCCGGGTTCAGCCGTATTGTGAATTTCGTTTCCCCACACTCCAAGCCAATTAAAGATGTTTAACACTTTGCCACACTTCCTGGCGGTCTTTCAATGCTAAACTTCCAAACAAAACACTGCCAAACAGTGCTTTTATAGTTGTTTATCCGGCTTAAGAGTGGTAAAACCCTGCGTTTTTTCTTTCTTTTTATGACTTGTAGGGACCGTTTGAAAAGTGGCCCAAAACATGTCCTGCCTTCTTTAGTCGGCATTTTTACGTGTGATGCAGAGGCATCAATCACTCTTCTATGACCAAAATCAGTGAAGACAGCCACACAAAGTCACTCATGAACCATTGTCAGCCTGTACTTCCCGCCTTTAAACTGCACGAGGAGCAGCTCGACTGATGGCTGCAGAGCCACTTATGCTATGCATCCAAACCAGCTTCACCGCGACCTATGGATGCGGCAGCCATTCAAGACACTATGTAAATCTTCTAGCCCCTACTATAGTGTTAATTTAGCACCTAAACCACTCCAGGGTTCAAGACGAACAAGAAGAACAAAAATATACAAAGAGAAAAAATTAGTTGTGGTTTAGCTCTGGTTAACTATAGTTGAATTGCACGTTATGCCCCTGTCATGCCGTATCATTGTAAGGTGCTACATTATTGGGGACACTTAAGCTCATCCGCTAAGGGTATGACGCGAGAGCGTAAACTACTAGCCCACATATAAAGTCACCCTTCAACCAAGCCGTATGGACGTGCCTGTGTGGGTAGCAAGAATGCAAATGGTTCTGGCAGGCTGATTCTGATATCACCCTCCGATATAAAAGGAGTGACCCGAGTTGGCAGCTCCTGCCCATGGCATAGGGGTAATCTGAATTCAAATATCATATCAGGCTGCTGTTTTTGTGAGGAGACCATAGCTACGCCTCCTCACAATGTTTCTGCGGCCACCATAGGTCTTGAAAACATGCCGCAGTGTAGCTTCTCCTACAAAAAGCCATTATATATCCCACATTGCTTACATACATAACCGAGTGACAGCTCGATTACTATGAGCCCAAAACACCCATAGACAATGTAAGCCTTTCTTCAGTCATCATTCTCATAAAGCACCTTTCACTCCCACTTGCTGCTGCCTACTTGCCTAGTCATGCTCAGTCCATTTTTGTTGTACTTCTTTCCACAATGGAAAGCACATAACTCAGCCTGGCAATTGATTCAACATTGCTAATACTCACGCTTCTTGCGCCTTAGGCCAATGCCCACGCCTTCTGGCTGTAGAAGACTTTTCATTTACTTCCTTTTTGCGCCAAGGGCACCAGTCAAAGCAAGGCCCAGCATGGTGGCAAAACCTGTATCTACTGCCTTCAGTCCATCCTTCGTAATCAAAAGATTAAAGTCATGAAGAAACTGCAAGGAAAACACTACAAAAAATGTCAAAAACGAAGGAGAGTTATCAACTTGAAACGTGTTCCTTCATGCAACAAAAGTTTTGCAGGACTTCAATATGCAGTCTTGAAGTGTTCCGGATCAAACACATATTAGAAACTAGCAGCATAGTGGCCACAATCTCCTATATATCACTGAAATATATCAAAATGCTAGGTAAACCCTTGCCAAGGCAGGACTTCATAAGAAAAGCACAACAGCGCAATGTGAATGAAGCGTCGCTGCAGAAGTACAGGACTTGGTCTTGACTATAATTTACTGCAAACTGCAACCGAATGTTTAGCCATATGGCTACCACTTCGCAGTATCAAGTATTCAGAGCCCTGAAAATATCGCAGACTATTTTTTTTAATGCATTGGTCATCTGCTTTTAAAACACAGCTGTTAGAAAGAAAACTACAATAGAGAAGAAAACTGTCGGAGTTGAAGCAGCTGCACATTCAGCGTAACCACATCAGGCGACAACCCTTAGCGATCCGTCGCGCACCGCCGCCTGTCGTTGCCGCTGGTGCACACCGCACGGAGCGATGGGGCTCAGCGACAGAGAGATGCGTTTTCAGCGTTGCTCTGTTCCGCCGTTTCGTCGTTCGGTCAAGAGGAGTGCAATCACACTATATCCCATTTCTAACACTAAACAGCATGAAGTACAATAAAACACTGATGAAATTTCTTGCAACACCACGCTTTTCACAGCCCAGCAATGTGCTACTACATTGCGATGCAGACTTGCATTGCAAGCAGTGACTTTCTCCTCATTTCAAAAATTACCTAGCCGCCCATGCCTTTTTTTCTTTATTACCTTTCCAAGATTTTACTGAATTGTCTCGAAGCGCTTATAATACACGAATAAGATGAAGTGAGTGTCTGTAGGCACCAAGTTCTTCGTCCAAACCGGACTAAGACAACAAACTTCACCCGCAAAAAAAAAAAGTAAGAACGGCAGTTGAGCCCTCTAAAGCCTTCTGCGATTGGATGCCTCGTGAGCTACTTCCGGGCGACACGCGAAATTTTCTAAAAACCCAGAAGCTGAGTGATAGTGACGAGCGTCAATGCTTTGGTTAGCGCTTTAGAAACTAGGTGTCATATCTGTGCTTCCTCTTTAGTAGTCCATATATGTTAGTGCAGCACGTCTTTTAAGCGATAATTAGCTTGCTTCCCAGGTTCGCAACCCAATAGATGTGCAACACAAAATGAATGCTCACACTTGACTTCCAAATATGCACCTTACAATGATAGTAATTAGAATAATGCAACATTTCTGGCCACAATTACACATACCCATTGTAGGTCGCTAATATAAGGGTAGCGATCGATTGCTGTGGCAACCGTCATCTGGGAGAGCTGTTGCACTCTAGCGGAATGTGTTATTCCTAGCCTGCATTGCATTTGATCGTTGTCTACGCCAGGTCGTGTCCATGGACTGATCATCCAAGCTTCGTGCTGGGACAGGCTGACATGTCCTCCCCAACAGGAGGCAAGCTTAGCACCTGCATTGAGAAAGAAGTCACAATGAATGAAATAAGAAAAATGTAGGACAATAATATAAAAATAAACTGACCAAGGTTTGACCAACTTGGCCCTTCTTGAGCCCAAGGTCGTCAGTTGGAGTGGGCAGCCTTTGGCGCTTTTGAGCACTGCCATACTTCGTCCTGCTTGCACTGACATGTTCCAAGTCAACTTTCCTTCGCTCATTATTGAATTTCTGTCTTTTCAGCAGAGCCCAAGAATCCTATTGAAGAAAATAAAATTACCTTCAGTAGGAAAAGCGTTGTCACAAAATGTGTTTTCTCATGCTGCTACCTTGCTATGTTAAAGTATTTTATGTTAAAAATTACACTTTAAGGGGACAGGGTAGGCCCTATTCCTCCCATGCATTTTAGCCTAAGTTTGTGACCCTTTTTCTTGTGAACTGTTGGGCTTAAGCATTCATCTTGTTATCATTTTAATCAGCAATGTGAGAAAGTAATATTGAACTAGGATTATTGTTTTTTGAACATTGAATTTTTTGTTAGCTCTTCTTTACTGGGGCTACCAAATTTTAAAGACAAAATCACCAATGTTACTAATTCTGGTTCAGTAGACTGTCTGTAGTTTTTGTGCATAAGCTCTAAATTTGTATACCCCTAGCTCCAGTAGTTCCTTGTTTTGAGCTAATTGCCCTTGAAGTTAAAACAAAAGAGCTGTATAGCAGTATAGGTCCCTAGAAATATGTGCTGACGAATTTTTTAAATAGTCACGAGCCTGTTAGTCCCCTCCATTAGCAATACTTCTTTTCTGTGCTAGCTGCCTTGCCCTCTCGATCTCCTTAGTGACCCGCCATGTAACAATCTGCATAAAGTATAGTCGCAGTCAGTCAACTTTGCATAACCAGTCGACTGTGAACCACCTTGCTGAAATTCTGAAATGACGTCAAATGTCAGCTCGAGACATATTGCGGTACGGTTTCCGTTTGGATGTCTTAAACCAATGCGCTGAGAACCAATTTTCACATTGCTAGCAGAATGTGCAAGCAACTCCTTGTCAAGCAGTGTCATTCAGATTGAAAATAGAATAAAGCCAATTAATTACATATATGGCTCCAGGTCTACTGACTACCGTTCAATACAAACTGACACCAAATCCAGTCAACAACACAAGTGTGATCGACACTCGCATGACCACTGCCATAGTTGTCAGCAAGCTGGCGATACTCTGAATGAGCATGCGTCCCACTGTTTGATAAAATTTCCTGGAAGGATAGGTGGGAAAGGCAAAAAATTTTTTTATTTAGCAAGTCGGTAGGAAATGGCACAAGAACACAAGGATGTATAAAATAACTGCACCCTGTATTTTATCGCCTTTCAAGACACAAAAATGCAAGATAATAGTAGGATGTCTCATTAATGTGGAAACCATGATAAAAAAACTTCATGACACAATTTCAACAAATGCTATGTTATGAGCTAAGAAACGTGCACTTCGTGGGGGGGGGGGAGGCGAAATGAAAATTTGACACTTTGTGAACTAGAAGGCTGCTTATCTACGGCAGCCACAATGTAAGCATTGTCTGGACTTACTTAATGTAAGCCAATGTGGAGCCAAAAAGCACGATGAAAGAATTGGATGACTGATCAAAGATCAAGTAATATTGTTGTAGAAGACCTCGCAGGCAGACTTCGCAGGCAGTCAAGGGCGTCGTCGATACGAGGTAGAGGATAAACGTCCTTGCGCGTGATCTTGTTCAGTCGGTGGTAATCTATACAGAATCGGATGGAACCGTCTTTTTTTATGACCAGGACGACCGGAGACGCCCAAGGGCTGTGCGGCGGTTGAATTACGTTGCGCTGGAGCATGTCGGTCACCTTTTCGTCAATAATGCGGCGCTCGGCCGCTGAAACATGGTACGGACGCTGGCGCAAAGGGGAATGGGTGCCGGTATCAATACGGTGAGTAACGGTAGTTGTGCGCCCTAACGAATGTTGCTGGGAGTCGAACGAAGCCGCGAAACGTTGTAGGATGGCGACAAGCTGGGCTCGTTGTAAGGGCGTCAGGCCAGCGTCGATGGACCGGTGGAAAACTTCGAGAAATGGTGGAGTGGCGACAGGAATAGGTCTTATGGCGCTGATGTGAAGGCTGTCGATGGTATCGCCAAAGGGATAGGTGGGCGGGGAACCGAGCAAGGCAACACTACCCAGTGACTGGCCACGAAGTAAAGTGGTAGGGCAGGGGCACGGGTTACAAACAAAAATAGCACTTGAGTTGCGAAAAATTGTCAGCACAGCATGGGGCAGCACCACGGATTTTCGGTCAGCGCATCGTAACGAAGGTGTGTAGATAACAGTGGCGTCGGAAAGAGCAGCGCAATAAAGAGGCACAAGCACTGAGGAGAAAGGCGGAACGTCGGTGTCCTCTGCGACGTGCACGGTAGCTGCAACAGCAGCAGCGGGTGTGTCGAAAAAAGTGTCACTGAGGGGTTATAACTCAAGTTGAGCATGGGCGCAGTCTATTATGGCGTTATGATTGGAGAGGAAGTCCCCACCAAGGATAACGTCGTGTGATAAGCGGGCGAGGACGAGGAGTTCTATTGTGTATTGTACGTCGTCGATAACAAGGCGGGCGGTGCAGGCAGCTAATGGTCGAATATCCTGAGCGCTGGCTGTGCGAAGAGAAATTGCAGGAAGCGGCGTCATCACCTTTTGAGTTTGCGACAGAGGGCGTAATTAAGAACAGAAACGGCTGCGCTAGTGTCTACAAGTGCTTCGACAGGAACTCCCTCGATGAATATGGTAATAATGTTGGCTGGTACGTGAACAGGTCTTGAGATGGTCCCTGATGGCGCAGTTCTTGCCTCCGGAACTGCGGCCGTTAGTTTTCCGTGTTAACGGCTGGTTGGCGGCGGAGCATTGGAGAACGGGAACGACGGTCAGGAAAACGCGAGCGGTGGGAGTGGCGATCGTAACTTGAAGAGGACTGCGGAGGAGGCTCAGGGAACACAGGCGAGGGGGACGGAGGAAGGTTGTACATTGGCTCACGTGTATAGTCGTAGGGACGAGGGCCACGATTGCGGCACAAACGAGCCACATGGCCGGCGACTCCACAGGCGTAGCAGGTAGGTCGGTTGTCTTGTGTGCGCCAGGGGTTGGAGGGGCGTGGCGGTGGTCGACGACGGAGAACTGGACGATAAGGTGGGATTGTAGGTTGCTCATTTTGCTGGCGTCCCTGAGGCTCGTATAGGAGGGGAGGCCGGCTGTACACAGGGGCGACAGGGGGTAGTGGCCGCACCAAAACATCAGTGTACGTGAGAGGAGCCGCCACCAACGGCTGCTGGGGGGGTGAAGGCAGAACTCCAGCGACCTGCTCTTGTATGACACGCTGAAGAGTAAGAGTAAGCGGCGGCGCAGGCGCAGGTGCTGGCGGGCAAGTGAAGGTGGACAAGGAAAGCTGGCGTGCGACTTCCTCGCGAACAAGTTGTTGAATGTGCTGAATTAGCGACTGCTGGTCCTGGGCACCGTCCCCGGAGAGAGCCAAGCTGGAAAGAGTGGCCTGCTGAAGGCCAGCACGTCATGTGGAAAGACGCCTCTTGCGCAGCTCATCGAAGCTTTGGCAGAAGTTTATAACGTCGGACACAGTTTCGGGGTTTTTGGCGACGAGCATCTGGAAGGCGTCATCGTCAATGCCTTCCATAATATGTCCGATCTTCTCGGCGTCGCTCATGCTAGGGTTTACGCGCTTACAGAGGTCTACGACATCTTGTATGAAACTGGTGAACTTTTCGCCGGTTTGTTGTGCCCGACTTCGCAAGCGTTGCTCAGCGTGAAGCGTACGTATAGCGGGATGGTCAAAAACCTCGGTCAGGCTGGTCTTAAGAGCCGTCCAGGTAGAAATGTCACTCTCATGGTTGCGAAACCATAAATTGGCGACGTCGCTCAAATAGAAAATGACGTTTGTGAGCTTCACGGTGTCGTCCCACTTGTTGTACGCACTTACGCGTTCATACCACGCAAACCAGTCTTCTACATCCGTGTCATCGGTGCCGCTGAAGATGGCTGGGCCGCGCTGACGCGCTGCACCGGGACAGATGACAAGCGATGGGGTTGGCGGTTGACTGGCGGTCTCAGGCATTGCGGAAGTGGTAGGCAAAGCTCGGCTGCGAAGCTCCAGGTTGAAGGGAATACCCCGCACCTCCACCACTTGTTGTAGAAGACCTTGACCTGGGCGATACGTCGTTAACAGTCAATAGAACGTTCTGTGATCAGTCGTGAGACGTATCAGCACACGTAGAGCGTCGAAGCGAGCTTCGTTGTCGTTTTTCCTTCCTGCCCGTCACGCGCGTTGAACATGCTTGTCGTCGTTCTCTTCAGCAATAGGCGCTGAACATATCAGAGCCCAATACCTGTTTTACAATATATCTATTTTGTCGTGCCAATTAGGTGGGTGTACACCTGGAAATACCTAATATTGCTAGGTTTCAGTTCCTTCTCAATTTCTATTCATGCATCAGCAGCTACCCAACAAGCTATAGCATTGAAAGTGCACTTACATGGTATTAGCAAAAGGTAAAAGACTTGCGCAAAAAGTAGATGAAGAAAGAGACGTGACAACAAGACAGAGCGCAAACTTCCAACTGGTTTTA